>OU342746.1:347469888-347850371 GCA_910589775.1 Avena eriantha | reverse complement strand
TGTGAAACATGCAAAACCTAGTCCCCGCGGTGCATGAAGTGTACCCCCTTCGCATATGCATGCGATTGTACCTAAAGGGAAGGTTTCTAGACTTTTATAAGGGGGAACTCCCCGTTCCGGTAAACCGGGTAGGAGGTAGTAGGAGGTAGGATACTTGCCGCCACCTTGGAACCAACAGGTTTTTAGATCATTCATATGACCTAAACAAACACAAACCAATAAAGAGCTACGCCGGGCTTACACCTGTCAGAGGAACGTCTAG
Source organism: Avena eriantha (assembly GCA_910589775.1). NCBI lineage: Eukaryota > Viridiplantae > Streptophyta > Magnoliopsida > Poales > Poaceae > Avena > Avena eriantha. The sequence goes on along the minus strand of OU342746.1, from coordinate 347,850,109 downwards.
GGGGTAGGTAGACGATCCGAGGCCCACAGATTAGTGTTCCGCGTCAAACCGCGCTCCCGGGTCGTAGAGACCCTCAAGAACTTGCAATGTGGCCCTTGAACATGCAGGATGTGTGGCTTGTGGTTTGGGTGGTGTTGGATAACCATGCAAACCTGTCCAGGCGGTTGAATTGAATGTGTCCCTCCTTCGCATGCATGCGCTCTAACCCTAAAAGGAAGCGTTCTGGACTTTATAAGGGGAGAAACTCTCTGTTCCGGGAAACCGGGTAGGGATACTGCCGCACCTTGTGAACCAACATGGTTTTACATCATCATATGACCTAAACAAACACAAAACAAGAGAGCAGCTACACCGGGCTACCCCTGTCAAAGGAACGTCTAGGGGGGTAGACGATCCGAGGCCCACAGATCAGGGTTCGCGGCAAACCGCGCTCCGGGTCGTAGGAAACCCTCAAGAACTTGCATGTGGCCCTTGCACATGCATGGAGGTGTGGTGTGTGTTGAAACATGCAAAACCTAGTCCCGGGTTGCATGAATGTGTCCTCCCTTCGCATGCATGCGCTGTAACCTAAAGGGAAGGTTCTGGACTTATATAGGGGGAAACTCCCCGTTCCGGTGAAACCAGGTAGGATACTGCCGCACCTTGTGAACCAACATGGTTTTACATCATCATATGACCTAAACAAACACAAACAACTAGAGAGAGCTACACCGGGCTACCCCTGTCAGAGGAACGTCTAGGGGGGTAGACGATCCGAGGCCCACAGATCAGGGTTCCGCGGCAAACCGCTGCTCCGGGGCGTAGGAAACCCTCAAGAACTTGCATGTGGCCCTTGCACATGCATGGAGGTGTGGTGTTGTGTTGAACACATGCAAAACCTAGTCCCCGGGTTGCATGAATGTGTCCCCCTTCGCATGCATGCGCTTGTAACCTAAAAGGGAAGGTTCTAGACTTATATAAGGGGGAAACTCCCCGTTCCGGTGAAACCGGGTAGGATACTGCCGCACCTTGTGAACCAACATGGTTTTACATCATCATATGACCTAAACAAACACAAAACAAGAGAGAGCTACGCGGGCTACCCCTGTCAGAGGAACGTCTAGGGGGGTAGACGATCCGAGGCCCACAGATCAGGGTTCCGCGGCAAACCGCGCTCCGGGTCGTAGGAAACCCTCAAGAACTTGCATGTGGCCCTTGCACATGCATGGAGGTGTGGTGTTGTGTTGAAACATGCAAAACCTAGTCCCCGGGTTGCATGAATGTGTCCCCCTTCGCATGCATGCGCTGTAACCTAAAAGGGAAGGTTCTGGACTTATATAAGGGGAAACTCCCGTTCCGGTGAAACCGGGTAGGATACTGCCGCACCTTGTGAACCAACATGGTTTTACATCATCATATGACCTAAACAAACACAAAACAAGAGAGAGCTACGCCGGGCTACCCCTGTCAGAGGAACGTCTAGGGGGTAGACGATCCGAGGCCCACAGATCAGGGTTCCGCGGCAAACCGCGCTCCGGGTCGTAGGAAACCCTCAAGAACTTGCATGTGGCCCTTGCACATGCATGGAGGTGTGGTGTTGTGTTGAAACATGCAAAACCTAGTCCCCGGGTTGCATGAATGTGTCCCCCTTCGCATGCATGCGCTGTAACCTAAAAGGGAAGGTTCTGGACTTATATAAGGGGGAAACTCCCCGTTCCGGTGAAACCGGGTAGGATACTGCCGCACCTTGTGAACCAACATGGTTTTACATCATCATATGACCTAAACAAACACAAAACAAGAGAGAGCTACGCCGGGCTACCCCTGTCAGAGGAACGTCTAGGGGGGTAGACGATCCGAGGCCCACAGATCAGGGTTCCGCGGCAAACCGCGCTCCGGGTCGTAGGAAACCCTCAAGAACTTGCATGTGGCCCTTGCACATGCATGGAGGTGTGGTGTTGTGTTGAAACATGCAAAACCTAGTCCCCGGGTTGCATGAATGTGTCCCCCTTCGCATGCATGCGCTGTAACCTAAAAGGGAAGGTTCTGGACTTATATAAGGGGGAAACTCCCCGTTCCGGTGAAACCGGGTAGGATACTGCCGCACCTTGTGAACCAACATGGTTTTACATCATCATATGACCTAAACAAACACAAAACAAGAGAGAGCTACGCCGGGCTACCCCTGTCAGAGGAACGTCTAGGGGGGTAGACGATCCGAGGCCCACAGATCAGGGTTCCGCGGCAAACCGCGCTCCGGGTCGTAGGAAACCCTCAAGAACTTGCATGTGGCCCTTGCACATGCATGGAGGTGTGGTGTTGTGTTGAAACATGCAAAACCTAGTCCCCGGGTTGCATGAATGTGTCCCCCTTCGCATGCATGCGCTGTAACCTAAAAGGGAAGGTTCTAGACTTATATAAGGGGGAAACTCCCCGTTCCGGTGAAACCGGGGTAGGATACTGCCGCACCTTGTGAACCAACATGGTTTTACATCATCATATGACCTAAACAAACACAAAACAAGAGAGAGCTACGCCGGGCTACCCCTGTCAGAGGAACGTCTAGGGGGTAGACGATCCGAGGCCCACAGATCAGGGTTCCGCGGCAAACCGCGCTCCGGGGCGTAGGAAACCCTCAAGAACTTGCATGTGGCCCTTGCACATGCATGGAGGTGTGGTGTTGTGTTGAAACATGCAAAACCTAGTCCCCGGGTTGCATGAATGTGTCCCCCTTCGCATGCATGCGCTGTAACCTAAAAGGGAAGGTTCTAGACTTATATAAGGGGGAAACTCCCCGTTCCGGTGAAACCGGGTAGGATACTGCCGCACCTTGTGAACCAACATGGTTTTACATCATCATATGACCTAAACAAACACAAAACAAGAGAGAGCTACGCCGGGCTACCCCTGTCAGAGGAACGTCTAGGGGGGTAGACGATCCGAGGCCCACAGATCAGGGTTCCGCGGCAAACCGCGCTCCGGGTCGTAGGAAACCCTCAAGAACTTGCATGTGGCCCTTGCACATGCATGGAGGTGTGGTGTTGTGTTGAAACATGCAAAACCTAGTCCCCGGGTTGCATGAATGTGTCCCCCTTCGCATGCATGCGCTTGTAACCTAAAAGGGAAGGTTCTGGACTTATATAAGGGGGAAACTCCCCGTTCCGGTGAAACCGGGTAGGATACTGCCGCTACCTTGTGAACCAACATGGTTTTACATCATCATATGACCTAAACAAACACAAAACAAGAGAGAGCTACGCCGGGCTACCCCTGTCAGAGGAACGTCTAGGGGGGTAGACGATCCGAGGCCCACAGATCAGGGTTCCGCGGCAAACCGCGCTCCGGGGCGTAGGAAACCCTCAAGAACTTGCATGTGGCCCTTGCACATGCATGGAGGTGTGGTGTTGTGTTGAAACATGCAAAACCTAGTCCCCGGGTTGCATGAATGTGTCCCCCTTCGCATGCATGCGCTTGTAACCTAAAAGGGAAGGTTCTGGACTTATATAAGGGGGAAACTCCCCGTTCCGGTGAAACCGGGTAGGATACTGCCGCACCTTGTGAACCAACATGGTTTTACATCATCATATGACCTAAACAAACACAAAACAAGAGAGAGCTACGCCGGGCTACCCCTGTCAGAGGAACGTCTAGGGGGGTAGACGATCCGAGGCCCACAGATCAGGGTTCCGCGGCAAACCGCGCTCCGGGGCGTAGGAAACCCTCAAGAACTTGCATGTGGCCCTTGCACATGCATGGAGGTGTGGTGTTGTGTTGAAACATGCAAAACCTAGTCCCCGGGTTGCATGAATGTGTCCCCCTTCGCATGCATGCGCTTGTAACCTAAAAGGGAAGGTTCTGGACTTATATAAGGGGGAAACTCCCCGTTCCGGTGAAACCGGGTAGGATACTGCCGCACCTTGTGAACCAACATGGTTTTACATCATCATATGACCTAAACAAACACAAAACAAGAGAGAGCTACGCCGGGCTACCCCTGTCAGAGGAACGTCTAGGGGGTAGACGATCCGAGGCCCACAGATCAGGGTTCCGCGGCAAACCGCGCTCCGGGGCGTAGGAAACCCTCAAGAACTTGCATGTGGCCCTTGCACATGCATGGAGGTGTGGTGTTGTGTTGAAACATGCAAAACCTAGTCCCCGGGTTGCATGAATGTGTCCCCCTTCGCATGCATGCGCTGTAACCTAAAAGGGAAGGTTCTAGGACTTATATAAGGGGGAAACTCCCCGTTCCGGTGAAACCGGGTAGGATACTGCCGCACCTTGTGAACCAACATGGTTTTACATCATCATATGACCTAACAAACACAAAACAAGAGAGAGCTACGCCGGGCTACCCCTGTCAGAGGAACGTCTAGGGGGGTAGACGATCCGAGGCCCACAGATCAGGGTTCCGCGGCAAACCGCGCTCCGGGTCGTAGGAAACCCTCAAGAACTTGCATGTGGCCCTTGCACATGCATGGAGGTGTGGTGTTGTGTTGAAACATGCAAAACCTAGTCCCCGGGTTGCATGAATGTGTCCCCCTTCGCATGCATGCGCTGTAACCTAAAAGGGAAGGTTCTGGACTTATATAAGGGGGAAACTCCCCGTTCCGGTGAAACCGGGTAGGATACTGCCGCACCTTGTGAACCAACATGGTTTTACATCATCATATGACCTAAACAAACACAAAACAAGAGAGAGCTACGCCGGGCTACCCCTGTCAGAGGAACGTCTAGGGGGGTAGACGATCCGAGGCCCACAGATCAGGGTTCCGCGGCAAACCGCGCTCCGGGGCGTAGGAAACCCTCAAGAACTTGCATGTGGCCCTTGCACATGCATGGAGGTGTGGTGTTGTGTTGAAACATGCAAAACCTAGTCCCCGGGTTGCATGAATGTGTCCCCCTTCGCATGCATGCGCTTGTAACCTAAAAGGGAAGGTTCTAGACTTATATAAGGGGGAAACTCCCCGTTCCGGTGAAACCGGGTAGGATACTGCCGCACCTTGTGAACCAACATGGTTTTACATCATCATATGACCTAAACAAACACAAAACAAGAGAGAGCTACGCCGGGCTACCCCTGTCAGAGGAACGTCTAGGGGGGTAGACGATCCGAGGCCCACAGATCAGGGTTCCGCGGCAAACCGCGCTCCGGGTCGTAGGAAACCCTCAAGAACTTGCATGTGGCCCTTGCACATGCATGGAGGTGTGGTGTTGTGTTGAAACATGCAAAACCTAGTCCCCGGGTTGCATGAATGTGTCCCCCTTCGCATGCATGCGCTGTAACCTAAAAGGGAAGGTTCTGGACTTATATAAGGGGGAAACTCCCCGTTCCGGTGAAACCGGGTAGGATACTGCCGCACCTTGTGAACCAACATGGTTTTACATCATCATATGACCTAAACAAACACAAAACAAGAGAGAGCTACGCCGGGCTACCCCTGTCAGAGGAACGTCTAGGGGGGTAGACGATCCGAGGCCCACAGATCAGGGTTCCGCGGCAAACCGCGCTCCGGGTCGTAGGAAACCCTCAAGAACTTGCATGTGGCCCTTGCACATGCATGGAGGTGTGGTGTTGTGTTGAAACATGCAAAACCTAGTCCCCGGGTTGCATGAATGTGTCCCCCTTCGCATGCATGCGCTGTAACCTAAAAGGGAAGGTTCTGGACTTATATAAGGGGGAAACTCCCCGTTCCGGTGAAACCGGGTAGGATACTGCCGCACCTTGTGAACCAACATGGTTTTACATCATCATATGACCTAAACAAACACAAAACAAGAGAGAGCTACGCCGGGCTACCCCTGTCAGAGGAACGTCTAGGGGGGTAGACGATCCTGAGGCCCACAGATCAGGGTTCCGCGGCAAACCGCGCTCCGGGGCGTAGGAAACCCTCAAGAACTTGCATGTGGCCCTTGCACATGCATGGAGGTGTGGTGTTGTGTTTAAACATGCAAAACCTAGTCCCCGGGTTGCATGAATGTGTCCCCCTTCGCATGCATGCGCTATAACCTAAAAGGGAAGGTTCTAGACTTATATAAGGGGGAAACTCCCCGTTCCGGTGAAACCGGGTAGGATACTGCCGCACCTTGTGAACCAACATGGTTTTACATCATCATATGACCTAAACAAACACAAAACAAGAGAGAGCTACGCCGGGCTACCCCTGTCAGAGGAACGTCTAGGGGGTAGACGATCCGAGGCCCACAGATCAGGGTTCCGCGGCAAACCGCGCTCCGGGTCGTAGGAAACCCTCAAGAACTTGCATGTGGCCCTTGCACATGCATGGAGGTGTGGTGTTGTGTTGAAACATGCAAAACCTAGTCCCCGGGTTGCATGAATGTGTCCCCCTTCGCATGCATGCGCTTGTAACCTAAAAGGGAAGGTTCTGGACTTATATAAGGGGGAAACTCCCCGTTCGGTGAAACCGGGTAGGATACTGCCGCACCTTGTGAACCAACATGGTTTTACATCATCATATGACCTAAACAAACACAAAACAAGAGAGAGCTACGCCGGGCTACCCCTGTCAGAGGAACGTCTAGGGGGGTAGACGATCCGAGGCCCACAGATCAGGGTTCCGCGGCAAACCGCGCTCCGGGGCGTAGGAAACCCTCAAGAACTTGCATGTGGCCCTTGCACATGCATGGAGGTGTGGTGTTGTGTTGAAACATGCAAAACCTAGTCCCCGGGTTTGCATGAATGTGTCCCCCTTCGCATGCATGCGCTGTAACCTAAAAGGGAAGGTTCTGGACTTATATAAGGGGGAAACTCCCCGTTCCGGTGAAACCGGGTAGGATACTGCCGCACCTTGTGAACCAACATGGTTTTACATCATCATATGACCTAAACAAACACAAAACAAGAGAGAGCTACGCCGGGCTACCCCTGTCAGAGGAACGTCTAGGGGGGTAGACGATCCGAGGCCCACAGATCAGGGTTCCGCGGCAAACCGCGCTCCGGGTCGTAGGAAACCCTCAAGAACTTGCATGTGGCCCTTGCACATGCATGGAGGTGTGGTGTTGTGTTGAAACATGCAAAACCTAGTCCCCGGGTTGCATGAATGTGTCCCCCTTCGCATGCATGCGCTTGTAACCTAAAAGGGAAGGTTCTGGACTTATATAAGGGGGAAACTCCCCGTTCCGGTGAAACCGGGTAGGATACTGCCGTACCTTGTGAACCAACATGGTTTTACATCATCATATGACCTAAACAAACACAAAACAAGAGAGAGCTACACCGGGCTACCCCTGTCAGAGGAACGTCTAGGGGGGTAGACGATCCGAGGCCCACAGATCAGGGTTCCGCGGCAAACCGCGCTCCGGGTCGTAGGAAACCCTCAAGAACTTGCATGTGGCCCTTGCACATGCATGGAGGTGTGGTGTTGTGTTGAAACATGCAAAACCTAGTCCCCGGGTTGCATGAATGTGTCCCCCTTCGCATGCATGCGCTTGTAACCTAAAAGGGAAGGTTCTGGACTTATATAAGGGGGAAACTCCCCGTTCCGGTGAAACCGGGTAGGATACTGCCGTACCTTGTGAACCAACATGGTTTTACATCATCATATGACCTAAACAAACACAAAACAAGAGAGAGCTACGCCGGGCTACCCCTGTCAGAGGAACGTCTAGGGGGGTAGACGATCCTGAGGCCCACAGATCAGGGTTCCGCGGCAAACCGCGCTCCGGGGCGTAGGAAACCCTCAAGAACTTGCATGTGGCCCTTGCACATGCATGGAGGTGTGGTGTTGTGTTGAAACATGCAAAACCTAGTCCCCGGGTTGCATGAATGTGTCCCCCTTCGCATGCATGCGCTGTAACCTAAAAGGGAAGGTTCTGGACTTATATAAGGGGGAAACTCCCCTGTTCGGGTGAAACCGGGTAGGATACTGCCGCACCTTGTGAACCAACATGGTTTTACATCATAATATGACCTAAACAAACACAAAACAAGAGAGAGCTACGCCGGACTACCCCTGTCAGAGGAACGTCTAGGGGGGTAGACGATCCGAGGCCCACATATCAGGGTTCCGCGGCAAACCACACTCCGGGTCATAGGAAACCCTCAAGAACTTGCATGTGGCCCTTGCACATGCATGGAGGTGTGGTGTTGTGTTGAAACATGCAAAACCTAGTCCCCGGGTTGCATGAATGTGTCCTCCTTCGCATGCATGCGCTGTTTGTAACCTAAAAGGGAAGGTTCTGGACTTATATAAGGGGGAAACTCCCCGTTCCGGTGAAACCGGGTAGGATACTGCCGCACCTTGTGAACCAACATGGTTTTACATCATCATATGACCTAAACGAACACAAAACAAGAGAGAGCTACGCCGGGCTACCCCTGTCAGAGGAACGTCTAGGGGGGTAGACGATCCGAGGCCCACAGATCAGGGTTCCGCGGCAAACCACGCTCCGGGTCGTAGGAAAACCCTCAAGAACTTGCATGTGGCCCTTGCACATGCATGGAGGTGTGGTGTTGTGTTGAAACATGCAAAACCTAGTCCCCGGGTTGCATGAATGTGTCCCCCTTCGCATGCATGCGCTATAACCTAAAAGGGAAGGTTCTGGACTTAGATAAGGGGGAAACTCCCCGTTCCGGTGAAACCGGGTAGGATACTTCCGCGGGTAGGATACTGCCGCACCTTGTGATTCGGGCTATCGGCGTATATAGTAATAAAAAAGTATATAGTAATAATATAATATAGTATAGTAATGATATAAAAAGTATAAAGTATATACTAATACTAGAAAATTAAAAAAAAAACTAGCTACGTCGGCGGCAGCCCTCGGCGTATCCTGGCCGTCGGCGTAGCGTTATCTCTGTTTTTTGCCCGCGGCCCACCTGGGCCACTCACCCCCGACCCTATCCCCAATCCGCCCCCAACCGCGCCGCCACTCAACCCGCCCCCGACCCCGCCGCCACCTGCCGCTGTTCCCCGAGCTCGGGGTCGCCGCCGCCGCCTCCTCCTCCCCCATCCCCTCAGTCCTGACCCCGCCGCCACTAATCGCTGCTCCCCAAGCCCGAAGCTCGCCGCCCCTCCTCCTCCCGACCCCGCCGCCACCAGCCGCTGCTCCCCGAGCTCAGGGCTGCCGCCGCCGCCTCCTCCTCCCCCATCCCCTCAGCCCTAAACCCGCCGCCACTCATCCCGCCCCCGACCCCGCCGCCACCAATCGCTGCTCCCCAAGCCCGAATCTCGCCCCCCTCCTCCTCCCGGAGCTCGCCGCCCCTCCTCCTCCCAGAGCCCCGCCGCCTCCTCCCTACGCCGCCTCCTCCTTCCCGAGCTCCTCCTAGAGCCCCTCCTCCTCCCCGAGCTCGCGGCCACCGCCCTTCCTAGTCCCGGAGCTCGCCCCTCCTCCTCCCCGAGCTCGCCCCCTCCCTACGCCGCCTCCCCCATGTAGCCTTTGCATCGCCCCCCCGTCCCTGTCCCGTCCCTCCGTCGAGCCATCGCCGGAGCTCCGGTCTCTCACAGGTACATCGAGAATTTGAACCGAGATAGATAGCTCGTAAAAGGGGAAAAATAGCTTCTAATGTGGTATTTAGTAGGATCTGCTCTTAATTTGTTCTGTGAGATAAGAACCTAGATGAACAATTGTTCTGTGAGATAAGAGTGGTATTTAGTAGGATCTGCTCTTAATTTGTTTTGTTATAGTTATCCTACTTTTTGTAAAATAATATTGGCATCACACATGTGGCATCGTAACTTATAACTCACAGACAATTCTAAATAAAGATTAGAGCTAAATCCTACACTTGGCTAAAATAGATGAAATTTCCTAAATAAATGTTGCATATTTAACCATTTGTTCATGTTTTTTGGAGTTACCGGAGGGTGAGCGGGGGGAGTGTTTTGACGGCAGGGTCCTGGATCATCTTCGACGATTTGATCACGCTTCGAGGGTGAGAATCCATTCGCCTCTCTTGTACCTAGGTTTATTTTCGTGTCTAGATCACCAAGTCTGTCGCGTCACCTAGGCGTCATCCCGACCGTAAGCGTTACGCGACTTAATATGCATTAGTGGTCTCATATATTTTGAACCGTAACGCTTACGGCTTTTAACGGGCAGTCAGGGGATTCGTAGTTGGGTATGGTTCTCCCTGGCTCTACCTCGATTCGAGACAGGATTTCGGTGACGCCTCCTCGTTGTTCTCCGGATGCACATCCTCTTGGCTTTTTGTCGAGACGTGTATCGGGAGAGCAGCAGGGAGGTGCTGCCGAAATTCTGCTCGGATCGGGGTAGAGCCAGGGAGAACTTACCCAATCTACGGATCCGGTGGCTGGTTAGGACCCTCTTTTCCTATTAGACATGTAGGTTGATGAATGCGTAAAAATATGAAGCATTTAATCTCCTGTTTGATATAAAATATTATATTTGTTGTTTGGCTCCCAACAAAGCAGAAGAGGATGGCTGATAATGGGTGGATGTACAATGGCCGTATTAGTGCGACTAATAAAACAGACGATTGGGTACGGAACACTCATTTGTTAGTGAATGAGTTAGCGCGTGCTTCGAAGGCAATGGTTCGGGCACTTTGTCCCTGCGCTCATTGCACTAAGCGTCATTGTCAGGGAAAGGATGACATGTATAAACACCTTCTGCAATATGGGTACATGTCTAACTATGTCACGCAAGTCGACTTTGCTCGGTACGAACGTGACAGGGGTGAGGTGATGCGTCAGCGGCTCAATGGCAATGAGCACGATGGGATTAGAAACTTTCTAGATGATCTCATCGATGCTGACCAGCCAGATTCACCACCTCGATGGGAGGAACCACCAGAACCAGAGGAACCACCAGAACCAGAGGAACCGCTAGAACCAGAGGAACCGGAGCCAACCGCGAAGGCCTTCCTTGATATGATGGCCGCGGCTAAGAGGCCTCTGTACGAGGGTGCAAAGATTTCTCAACTCGATGTCATCTCTCAGTGTCTAGCCGACAAGTGCCAGTACTTCGCCACCCGTTCTCACTTTGAAGCTAATCTGAGAACATGTGGTAACATGTTGCCCGAAGGGCATTGTCTGCCTAAAACCTTTTATGAAACGAAGAAACTCATGAAGGAGCTGAACATGGATTATGAAAAGATAGATTGTTGTCCAAAAGGTTGCCTTTTGTTTTGGAAACAGTTTGTGGATGACAAGTACTACTCCATTTGTGGGGCCTCTAGGTATGATGAGGTAAAGGGAAAGGATGGTCATATGAGGCAGTCGAATGTCGCTCTAAAGATTCTTCGGTATCTCCCATTCATAAAAAGAATCCAGCGGCTTTACTTGAGCGAGGAGACTGCCAAACAGATGACGTGGCACAAGAAGGGGAAGAGATATGAGGACGAGCACGGACAAAAGAAGATGGGACATCCGTCTGATGGTAAGGCATGGAAGAACTTCGATTACAAATACCCCCGGTGGGCAGAAGAGGCTCGGAATGTCAGAATTGTGATAGCAACAGATGGCTTCAACCCATATGGTTTGTCGACGGCCGCGTACAGCTGCTGGCCGGTGTTTGTTATTCCGCTCAATCTCCCCCCCTCGGAGTATTAATGCAACGGAAGACCATGTTTCTATCGTTGATCATTCCAGGGCCCGAGTACCCGGGGAAAAATTTGAGTGTCTACATGCAACCGATTGTGGATGATTTGAACCACTCTTGGATACACGGGACGTTGACATACGACCGAGCATCAAAGAGAAACTTCTTGATGAAAGTTTGGTTGCAGTATACCATGCATGACATGCCCGGGTACGCCCTAACGTGCGGATGGTGTACAGCTGGTAAGTGGCCATGCCCAGTGTGCAGGCACCGACTTGAGTTTCTTTGGCTAAAGTCAGGTCGCAAGTATGTTGCGTTTGACACGAATCGACGGTACCTCAAAAGAAAGCATCCGTTTAGAGAAGACAAGAAGAACTTCAAGAAGGGCAAAGTTGTGCATGAAGTAAAAGAGGTACCAAAGTTCGATGGTTCAGTTGTTGATGCCGAGCTACGTGCTCTCGTGCCTGCGGCACCGAGAACTGGCCATCTATTTGCGGGATATGGTGTAACGCACAACTGGACTCATGTGGCAGCCTTAACGAATCTTGTGTATTACAAGGACCTTGAACTTCCCCATAACATCGATGTGATGCACACCGAAAAGAATGTTGGGGAGTCCGAGACGGAGCCAGAGACCGAGAGGGAGGCGGAGACCGAGACGGAGTCTAGAGACGAGGTGGAGGCGGAGGCTGACACTAGCTACGAGTTGGTGCCGCCGAAGAAATTGCGGAATCGTCGGGAATCGGGAGTCCCTGAGGAGAGGTTAGAGCCTAGGACCCAGGAGGCGAAAGCCCTTATTATTCCAGATGGCCTTGAGTAAGTGTACTAATTTTGCAATTTAAAACATGTAATTTCATATTGGTCATAAATAATTTGGCATGTGTACTAATGTTTATTATTGTGCAGCAATTGGACATTTCCTCCGGGGACCAAGCCTCGCCTTCCTAACAGCTTGGTTGGAGCTCTGATTAGGAAGTTCTGGCCGGGCTATCACATTTCCCCCGATGGTGTCAGGAGGCTAGCTACTACTTGGGCGGACTACCAGACTACTCGTGTCCCGGGATTTCCGACAGCTGCTAATGCTGTCATCACCAAGTTTTGGGTAAGGCATATTTCTCGAGTTAATACTTGATGACCCCACCGTGCTAACTCATGACTCTTACAATTGTTTTTTATGCATGATTGAAGTGCTTTTATCGTGTGGCTAAGGAGGACCAGGAGAAGGCGGACAGGACTTTGCTTGAGGCTTGTGTGAAGTTGACACCTCAGGTGTGGTACAACCAGAAGGTCACGGCCGCTAGTCACTTCTGGGCCGACAGGGGCGTGAGGATTAGGAAGGAAGACATTGTCGGTAAGAAGTCTAATCCTGAGTACTCGATGACACCAGAAGAGTACATGTCGGTGAGTAAAATGTCAATGAGATTCTACATTGCTGCTAAGTTGCCATTGCATTGTCTAGAGTTGAGTATTGCATTTTCAGGTTGTCCCCGATTGGGCTGAGCCGCATCGACTCGCATGGGAGGAGCTGGTTAGGACGAGGTGGCTCAGTGAAGACGAAGAGTTTGCAGCCTTGTCGAGGCGGAACGCGGAGAACCGAGGCGATGGTGGAACACATTGCGCGGGAAACCGCAACTTTGACCGCTTCAAGGGGAAGGTGGTATGTATATACATGGAACGACCTGCATTTATTTCTCGTCATGTTCGTACTTCATATGCATAATATTTCTTTCCACGATGCAGGTGGCCGAGGCACAACCCGGGGAGGTGATTCATGACGTCGCCGTCTATGAGATGATGCGGCGAAAGAAGCCCGATTCCTCGCAGCCTCAGCCCTCGTTACCCGAGTACTACGGCACTGCCCAGAACAACTTGGCGGACTACAGCACGATGGTGAAGGCTCATCACCCCCATGTGGATGACCCCATTCACGCGGAGATCGACGAGGAGTCGTTGGTCCTGTCGGGGCACGGATTGCAGCATGGACGTCTCAAGATTCTGAATAAGAAGGTCAAGCCTACCCTCACCACGAGCTTCACGCGTCTCAAGGCTACCCACCCCGCCGACGGCTCCCCTATCCCGCCTCGTAGCCAGCCTCGTCGATCCACCTCCAGAGATGATGTAAGTTTTACTCATTTTCATCATCTTTATGAATTTTGTTTCTGCATGGCTAACTGCTGACGACATTCCTTGTATTTGAAATTGTAGCCTGAGTTCGAGGCGGCCTAAGATGCCGCTCATGATGAATATCAGGTGGCCTTTCGGCAGTATCAGGAGGCGAATGCGATCTACATGCAATACGTAAATGTAAGTTTGAACCTTTATTTTTGCAAAAGATACAAGCCACTTCCCCTAGTTTGTTGTATTACGGCCTGCCATCTAAACTATCTTGCAGGCGATGTTGATGAATATTCAAACTGGACAGAATACAGATTTAGGGCCTGTGCCTCCCATGCCGGGGCAGCCGCCATGCATGCCATCGAGGGACAGTTTCGCTAGGACATACTACGCATCAACACCGGTAAGTTCTTTGCTAGCCCACTGGTTATCGCTTTACTTTGCCTCGCAAGTTGCTAACATGTAGGCAACATGTAGGGAACGGGAGCTTCTGGGAACCAGCACTTTAGCCATGCCTCGCCGGATGGGCGTCAGATCACACCGCTTCATGACAATGGTCCTTCTCCTGGCCATTCTGCTGGTGGTTCTCCCAATCCTCACCCCGACACTTCTCCTACTACCTCGCGAGATGGTTCTTCTGCTGCTTCTACTGGACGCCACCCTCGCCGGAGGTCGCCTCTTTTCACCAGGGAGATCTCGGGTACACCCCGTCTCCTCTAGAGTTGTAGGGTTTTATTGTCTATGCATGTGTGACGATGTTGATACATGTATGAATGGTGTGATCATGTTGATACATGTATGAATGATGTGATCATGTTGATACATGTTTGAATGATGTGATTTTGTTTGAATTTTGTGAAATACATGTTCAATATTGCTGTGAATAATATTGCAAGAAATAAAACTGCAGCGAAACAGGAAAAAAAAATTCTGGGCTGGGCCTACGCCGAGGGCCATGCCATCGGTGTAGTGCCTCCTCTGTGCCAAATGGTACACGATACGCCGAGGGTCTAACCGTCGGCGTAGCTGTCTGCCTGGCATGGCCAGCGCCTGCCACGTGCTATAGCTATGCCGAGGGCCTAACCGTCGGTGTATGCCTAGGCCTACGCTGAGGGCCGCGGCCGTCGGCCCAGCTGCCTGCCTGGGGCGCCCACAGTCTGCCACGTGCCGACGCTACGCCGAGGGCCATGCCGTCGGCGTACCGACTGCGCCGTTAGCAGCCGGTGTAACGGCGGGCTCGCCTTTCGCCGTCGGCTACTACGCCGAGGGGCCTGCGACGGCCATCAGCAAAGCTTACGCCGAGGGCTAGACCATACGCCGACGGCTTTTTTTGCTCCGCCGAGGGAGAGGTTCGCCGAGGAGGCTACGCCGACGGCAGCCCTCGGCGTAGCGTAGGCCGACAGTCTAGCTGCCTACGCCGAGGGCTTTTAGCCGTCGGCCTAGCCGGCGCATCCTATAATGGATAGTCTACAAACAACAATAAGATCTGATCTGAAGAGGCGGGCCATATTGAGCATGATGTTTCCAAAAAATCAAAACCCATATTTAAAGTTTGAAAAATATCTGTTTTTAGACGAATACATAAAAATACTTTATATCAAGCGTGTGGAATTTTATTTAAGTGTTCAAAAAATGTGGCTCTAATTAGGAATATAAAAAATTGGAGAACAAACTTGTTGTTGGAAGGATAGGAGGGCAGTGGACCAGTGGTACCTCCGGCCTTCCAAAGGATCAGACCACATGTTTGATGCTTTGATGTCCCATAAAAGACAGAATATTTTTTAGTGGGAGGCGATATTCCAATTGAGAGCGAGACACGTATGGTGACTTCGTCAATCTCAAGTCCCATCAGACTAATCTCTCAAACTCAGTTTTTCAAAGTGCTTATAGGAGTAGGTTGTGCGTGCGTGCGTTCATATGGTGGCTGTATCCTCGTATTTATTTTACTGGGTTTCGCAAAAAAAATCAATTTTGTTTTTCACATTTGTGTTTTGTTTTGTATAGGTCACATATGTAAACATAATTCGATAAATAATTATAATTAAATACTAGACATCCATATGTACTTGTATATTTGTTGTCTAGAATTTTTTGAAGTGACAAAAAATGAAGTTTGAAAATCAGATCCATTTGGAGTTTCCCCTGATCTGAGTCAACAAAAATTTCAGAATAGCATGCCAAGTCGACGTGATATTTTCGTAAGAAAGATGATATACGAGCATTTGTAAGTTTGCATCTAAGCATGTTAGAGCAACTCAAACCGATCCCCAATAAACGCTTAGAGGACTATTTTTCGGCCACTAACGGCCGAAGTCGCACCTAACCGAAACCCTAAAATTCCTTAGAGGACTATAAATGCGATTCCGTGGACTAAAACCCACCCCTCCTCTCCCAAATTTAAGCGACCGCCGAGCAAGGACTAAAATCCCCACCGCCCACCGCTTCTGCTCCGGCCGCCGCCAAATCCACCGCCACAGCCCCTTTCGCGCCGGAGTTGGCCAGTCCTTCCCATCGCCGCTCCCCACCTCCCATCCGCAGCGCTAGCCGAGGTCACGGCGGCTCGCGTGGCCATTCCGACGACCTCCCGCTGCCTCCACCGCCGCATCCCTGCTACCACGGCGT
Source organism: Avena eriantha (assembly GCA_910589775.1). Lineage (NCBI taxonomy): Eukaryota > Viridiplantae > Streptophyta > Magnoliopsida > Poales > Poaceae > Avena > Avena eriantha. The sequence continues at coordinate 347,833,873 of OU342746.1, read as the reverse complement.
CCGACAGCGGGAGTGGGGGATGTGGGTGGCCGAGATCACCGAACGGAAAACCGGTCGACGGATCTGGCTCGGCTCCTTCCAGAGCACGGCGTAGGCGGCATGGAGGAACGACATCGAAAATGTCGGCCTCCACGGCGACAAGTGCGACCCGCTCAACTTCCCGCTCAGCACCCCGGAGCCGATGCCGGAGCTGTTCGCGCCGCCCGCCCGCGGCCACGCGGCCCAGATTGCAAGGGAGGACCGCGAGGCGTGGGAGCGCCTCGAGGCCGAGCGAGAAGACGAGCGGCGGATGGCCGAGCTCCGGCGGCTGAAACCGGAGCTCGTGGCGGAGGAGGAGGCGGCGTTCGCGAAGTTTGCGGCCAAGAAAGCGGTCGTGGCCTCGTCTTCATCAGCTCCGGCAGCGGCCTTGTCTTCATTACCTCCGGCAGCGGCCGCGGCGTCTTCCTCAGCTCGGGCAGCGGCCCCGGTCGTCATCGAGCTGGACAGCGACGAGGAGGACGAGTTCCTCGGCATCGTCCATGACGGCGACACCAACAAGGAGATCGAGCGGTAACTAGGGCTGAACTGCGGGTGAAGCCACGGCGGCGAGCTCAACGTTGGCCTCTGTTGTGTCGAAATCGGGGTGTTTTAGTTAAATTTCCTTAATGTTTTAGTTAAATGTTTGAAGTATGTATGAAATCGTTCGAAATCGGGATGAAATTGGTTTAAATTAGTTTGAAATCAGTTGAAATCGGTCACAATCTGTCAAAATCAGGCCGAATTCAATTTGAAATTGATTATAGTCCTGTAAGTTATTGGGGATCGAGTCTTGCGGCCACCCATTAGAGGATTAAAAATTTAAGTCCAGAAAGTCCTCTAAACTAGTTAGAGTTGCTCTTATTGTGAAAGGTCAAGGTACACCGTAGGCAGTCAGATGCTCTCCACCGAAAAGAGCCAATGGTAGCAGTTTTAAGTGGCGTGGCGCTTTAATAATGGAGTATGGGCAAGTGCTGGTCTTTGTCTAGAAGCCTCCCTACCAAGTTATTGGCCGGCATCATGGTGATCATCACCACTCACCACTGTCGGCGGAACAAATCATTCATTTAGTCGATACGTATTATCAGTGCCCAGGTTCAACAAATTGAGAGGCATCACACAAACGAACATAAGTCGCTTGTCCACCACACATCGAAGCAAATAATTGAGTGGGTTATCCAGACAAGAGAAGAAACCATGAACCTGGTGACGGGCGCCATGGGCTCCCTGCTTCCCAAGCTGGCCGAGCTCCTCCAGGAGGAGTACAGGCTGCCGAAGAGCATCAAGGAAGGCGTCAGGTCCCTCGAGAAGGAGATGCAGAGCATGCACGCTGCCCTCCGCAAGGTGGCGGAGGTGCCGCGGGACCAGCTCGATGAGCAGGTCAAGCTCTGGGCAGGGGAGGTGAGGGAGCTCTCCTTCGACATGGAGGACGTCGTCGACAAGTTCCTGGTTCGTGTCGACGATGATCCAGATCCTGCGGCCAAGTCAAACAAGCTCAAACGGCTCACCGACAAGATGGCCGGCTTGTTCAACAAGGGGAAGGCTCGTCATCAGATTGCTGCCGCCATCAAGGACATCAATAAGCAAGTCCAAGAGGTTGCTAACAGGCGCGGAAGGTACACCGTCGACAATATTGTCCCTAAGACTGCAGTCGCGGTGCACATCGATCCCCGCCTTAGAGCTTTGTACACCGAAGCGACAGAGCTCGTTGGCGTTGCCGGAAAAAGGGATGTAAAGCTAATGAAATTGCTCTTGGAGGGAGACGACGAGACCAAGAAGAAGTTTAAGATTGTCTCCGTTGTTGAGTGCAGTTTTTCCACAACCTGTTGGACGTCTCCGTCTTATCCAACAACCGCTACTGTTTTAAGATTCGAGCAAACACATTTTGCATTTTCAACCTGTACCTTGTACACCTTCTCGCCCCTACAGGAGACGAAGTGTACAGGGACATCTTGAAAACCACCTTATCCTTTCCCATGTAATTGTCTCTTCTGCAGTTCCCTATCTCTTCCATGGCGGCTTCCTCCTCAGCAGGATCTGATGAGCGCGGGCGGGGCGGGTGAGTCCTGGGTCTGTTTCTTCGACATCCCGCTGGAGTGACGATCGTCCGATAGTCTCAGGCCTTGGGATCTACTCTTCCCCGTCCACTGAGCTTACCCGGGAGTCAGCCCCTCCGGTGGCGGCAGTGGCGGCGGCCAGTGGCCCTGGATGAGAGCTGGATTCGTGGATGTTGACGGAGGTGAGTGTCCCTGCGATGACGGCGGTGGCGGCCGCGTCGAATTTGAAGCAGGTTGGACGCTCACCGGGAAGTTCTAATGTCCACCATGTCCTCCCCATGGAGCTTCCCGTCGCTCCAGAACGTGTGCTCCATCCCATGGAAGGAGGTTCGGTGCTGTAGTTCCAGATCCATTAACACCTTGTCTCTCTATTCTTATATAATGTGTGATGATTCGCTTCAGGTCCGGTTTTATTTACCATTTGTTTCTTGAGAAAGTTTATCACGCTACAGATCCAGTAAAATCCATGGTGATTTTCCACCTTAATTCAGCGACCCGTATTTTATCCATGCCTAAACATCGAGCTGCTGTTTTAATTTTTTCTTCTATAAACTCAAAAACGTTTTGGATGATTAACTCCAAATGCTGTTAGGGAGGTGTTCATCCTTAATTCTTTGACTGTCGTGTCCAGAACCTGTGAGATCTGCTGAACATAAGTTGCTTCCATATTATTTTTGATACAAAATATTATGCCAGTACATAGAGATTTGGAGATAATTTGGTTCCAGATTATTTTTGATCTAGACCGAACGTGTTTTGTACTAATTCTGTACTAAAAATCTTGCATATACTACTAACTCTGTCCTAATCCAAAAGCAGTAGAATTGATTCTGTATTAACTGATGTGAACCCAATTTCTGTAATTTGAAAAGAATAAGGGTATGGTACATAAAACGGGAGGGGCTGACTGGCAAGAAATTGATACAGGTCAGGGTGTTATATGCAAATACATGGAACAGCTTGCACGGATCACAAAGCACGATTGTACGCTCAATGATAAGACAGAGACGTGTATAGGGTTGTGGAGTTTCTTTTCCGTCCGTTGTTGGGTTTGGAGGATTGGGCAAGACCACTCTTGTCAAAACGGTTTATGATAAGATCAAAGGACATTTTGATTGTAGGGCTTTTGTTCCTGTCGGTCGAAGTGCTGACGCAAACAAGGTTTTCATTGACATTCTCCTTGATCTTGGTATATACCAAAATCATTTCTCCATGTTGAATGAACGATAACTCATCGACAAACTCCGTGAAAGCCTCGAAAACAAAAGGTGCGTACATGTATCATGTCTTACACTTAACGATGGCGGCCAGCTTTACCTTGATAATGTCTTTGTTCTTGTATTTTGCAATAATCTGTAAATTGTGGAGTTTCAAAATATTGAATGATTTAGAGTAATTTCACTTTCTACCTCCCTGTCGTGGACCTCTGTTTAATTTTAGAAAAATATTGCCATACATTACCCTTAGATCTAACAATCAGACATATTTCACCTGATTTATTTATTTTGATCCAAGCTAAAAAATCTAGATCAACTTGTTTGGACAATGAGGTTGATAGCAAAAATAGGTATACATTGGGAGCATGCAGTGTTATCTTGGATTTCAAAATATATGTTCAAATCCCACACAAAAAATATAGTTTTCTGCATAAGGGCTGCTGGCAACAACATACTGCTCCTGCTCTATGTCCGATACTCCCCAATACAATTCGGAACTAAATTTGCCCTCTAGGTATTAGCCACATCATCCTGAGAGTGTGGTATGTCTTGGTACGAAATATTCATGAACGATCAATGATCTATGAAAATACCCTTAAAATCTTGGGCTCCTTTGATTCAAGAAATTTCATAGGATTTGTAGAGAATGTAAATCCTACAAATTATTTTTCCAATGCATATGGTTTGATCCGTATGATTCAAATCGTTAGGAATATTCAGATTTTTTTTGTTTTACCTTAATTTGGAGGGACATTTCCATCCACTCACCTCTTGTTGCATTTTGTGTTCTTTTCAATTTGTTTTAAACAAAATTAAATGCCATTTTTTTGGTTTTCCAATTCTATAGAGTGAACATGACACTCAAATATTGTGTTTGTCATATTCATGAGTTTGTGAATCATGTGAATGAAATAGGACCCTATTGTTTAGAAGAAAAGAAAATCTCAACATCATTTTTTTGTTTACCAAGCTTGTAACTGCGTGTTTTAATCAGGTACTATATGATACCAAGCCTTGTTCAGCTATGTGCATCTTAGTTATGCAGAGGTCGGTGTAATGATTAAACCTTTTATGTAATAAACCGTCCATTATAAAAAAATGATACTACCATGGACCTCCATGTGATACATCTCTTGAGCTCAAGAATTGGTCTTTAAAATTGTTAGAAATGTTTAATATAGTTTTACCTTGAAAGAAATATGTCCATTATTTCTATTGACGATCTCATAATTGATATAGGTATCTCATTGTAATTGATGATATATGGGATGAAAAATTGTGGACAGTTATCAACTTGGCATTCTCGAACACCAACAACTTTGGTAGCCGGCTAATCACGACAACTCGTATAGTGAGTGTGTCTAAATTATGTTGCTCGTCTACTAATGGTTATATTCACTCAATGCAACCTCTTAGTGATGGTGATTCCAAAAGGCTCTTCTATAGAAGGATATTTTTTGATGAGGGCGGATGTCCTCCTCAATTTGAAGAAGTTTCTATAGATATATTGAGAAAATGTGGTGGGGTGCCATTAGCCATTATTACTATAGCTAGTCTTTTGACTAGTGATCAGCAAGTAAAACATGTGGATGAATGGCATGATTTACTCGAGTCTATTGGTCGTGGGTTGACAGAAAATCCCAGTGTAGAGGAGATGCTAAGAATACTATCGTTTAGTTATTACGATCTTCCTTCTCATCTAAAAACATGCTTACTATATCTAGGAATGTTTCCGGAGGATTACATGATTAGAAAAGATAAATTGATATGGATGTGGATTGCCGAAAGTTTTATTCAATGTGGAAAAGAAAAAACTAGTATCTTCGAGATTGGAGAAACTTACTTCAGTGAGCTAATAAATAGGAATATGATCCAGCCAATATATGATAATGATGAAGACACAGTAGTAGCTTGCAAGGTACATGATATGGTTCTAGATCTTATTGCTTCCTTGTCAAGCGAGGACAACTTTGTTACTATATTGGATGGTATTGGTGATGGCATGCCTTCTCAGAGCAATTTCCGCAGGTTGTCCCTACAGAATGCTAGAAAGGGAGAAACTCAAAACATGTCTCCTGAATCTATGAGTATGTTACAAGTGAGGTCTATTGCTTTATTTGAACCTGCTATTGGTCTAATGCCGTCTTTCTCGAGCTTTGTTGTTTTACGAGTATTGGAACTGAATGGATGTGATCTTCGTGATCACAATCATCTTAAACTTGGGGAGTTGGGGAGTTTATTGGACCTAAGGTACCTAGGTCTGTGCAAAACAGGAATTTCTGAGCTCCCGGAAGAAGTTGGAAAGTTGCAGTATTTGAAGGTGCTTGATTTGAGTGAAAATTCTTATATGAAGCTCCCATCTACTTTTATTAAGCTGAGAAGATTGATGTGCCTACTCATTAATTATGACCACGAGAGGTTTCCAGATGGAATGGGAAACCTTACAGCAATGGAAGTGCTGAGTTATATCCGTGATGACTCCCTAAGCACCGTGAAACGGCTGGGAAGCATGGAAAGATTAAGGGAGCTTGAAATTTGGTTTGATAATATGAGCTTGGAGCTGAAGGAAGCTTTCGTGGAGTCACTGGGTAAAATGTCCAACATACAAATTTTAAGAGTTCATCACAAAAAAGATGTTGTTGAACTAATGGATCTTATGGGGGAACGTTGGGTGCCCCCTCGTAGTCTCCGAGAAGTCGTCTTAACCGGAGAAATCCAATTCTCTACGCTGCCAGCATGGATAAGGCGGAATCCCATGCATCTGTCGCAGCTCTCCAAGTTAGAAATCACTATCGAGAAAGTGCGACAGGAGGATCTGGATGTCCTCGGAAGGTTACCGACGCTTCGTATTCTTTACCTGTCGAGCTACAGACAGAGCCGGCTGCTACTCGTCGGTGCTGATGGGTTCCGTTGTCTCACATCATTCAAGTTGTTCTCCTTGTCGCCGGGCCAAATCGTGTTTCAGCCAGGAGCTATGCCCAAGGCTGAACGAGTTGATATGTGTATGAGCTTGCAGGTCGCAAAAGAGGAAGAAGCAGGCAGCGTTAGCTATTGGTTTGACATAGGCATGGGCCGCCTGTCGTCTCTTCGAACGGCCGAGGTCATATTCTACCGCTGGGGAGTGACAGTCGGGGAGGCCAGGCAAGCAGAGGCTGCGCTGCGAAAAGCATTCCGGGCACATCCTAACCGGGTGGGCTGTTACATCCACTTCCGACCACCGATCATACCTCCTGCTGGTACAATGCTTAATATTTTTCCATTTCCTAGTGCTTAATTATATGCATGCGTGTCTGATTCACCTTTACTGTTTCCTTCTTTGGAAGACGTCTGCTCTTCGTCCCACTGAAGATCCTGCAGGTTTCCCCGTTTAAAGATTCTTATTGGAGATGCACGTCTGCATACCAGAGCCTATCGCTACCTGCAACATCTATCCATCAGAACGTGTTACTACTCACTCAGCTTGTGGCTTGGTTCAGATAAAAAAAATAAAAGGAAAATTAAAACCAACAGTAGTATGAAAAATTACAAAAAAAAACACCTTTGGTAGTTTTTTCTATATTTGATTCTCAGTTCCTCACTCGGGACTACTCTCTAATTTTTCTAAATAAGATTTCCGTGATCTTTTATTTTGCATAAGTACTAGTCATTATTTTTCCAAAATAGTGTGTGTGCCAGTATTAGCAAAAAAGAAGGTGGGAATATTGTTGTTTGCCTTTGTAGCATGTACTCGCATGTTCTCTCGAGATAAAAAAAAAGGTATATAAAAATCCAAATTTAGAAAAATTTGCAACATCATTATCGGAACGGAGGGAGTATTGGTTTACTGGTTCTATCGGAGTATTTTGTATGTCCTTTTTTTACTTTTATTTGGGTTTGGTCGTTTAGTGGAATTTGTTTTAGGGGTGTGGGAGGTGGGGGGACTCCGCCTATTGTATTTTACGCTTAATATTATTGCATAGCCGGTCCCAAGCCCAGAAAAGGAGGAGGGTCCCACCCGATACACCATGATGTTTATGCCAAAAAAAAACAAGATTGTAACATTTTCCTTTAATCCTATTTCTTGCGTCGGTTGTCACCAGATTGTAACATCATTCATATCTTAGTTGATGGGACCAAATTTGTTCCATCTTCACATCATTCGTTTCGATTGCCTTGTAAATGGCCATTTGGCGTTTTGGTGACTAATTAAGAGTTTAAGTTGAGGTCTTAGGATTTGATCCAGACAGCCATCTCTGTTTTCTTTAAAGGAGAAACAAAGAACGGAATGGTAGACCGTGGAAAAATCTGGAGGTGAATTTAAAGGAAAATAAGAACGGGATGGCATACCGTGGAAAAATCAGGAGACACAGACAACTTCTCAGTTTTCTTTGCCTGGATGGAAAAATCAGGAGACGAATTTGCATTCATCGATCAACTCAGAGTACGGGTACATGCTAAAGATCACGGCGAAGAGCGACGTGTGCAGAACTGCAGATAGAGGCTGGAGATGCTGATGGATCGCCACCCGCTCATGGGAGGCGGCAATGGCGGTGGACCGCCTCCAGCCATGACCATGACGAAGGTGGCGTTCACAAGTACGACATCGAGCACGCCGCCGTGCCAGAGCAACAACAGGAGCTTCTATGCCATCTACCCCTCGTCCAAGGCCAAGTCACCATTTGATTGAGCGGAAGAAATTCTTATCGATCAGCAGCAGATGAACAACGTGTGCTTCCTCTGTTCTACAAATTGTATTTTGGTCCATGCATGATGGAGGTTAATGTGCCGTGTAAAAGTTTTTCTTTTTGTCGTTTTGGAGAGTAATTTATCAGTATAAGTAATTTGTTTGGTTTTCGGTCTTGAGTATGTGCTTGGCTGCTTGCCACTTTGGTGAAAATTTGATAGCGTGAAGTAGCTAAAAAGAGAATGAGAGAAGCTGAGCACATAGGAGACATTTGCAAGCCTCGTCCATCACCGTCCCCGTGTTCGACCAGATCACCCTGTTTTTATCTCCTAGCACTGATTAGTAAAATTTGTGTATGATCCAGAAAGAGTTACTTTTTTAAGTAAATCCATGTGAATTAGATCCTTTTAGTTTACCGAAAAATATGTGTAGATGGATAGACATATCTACTGTTGGAACCACCAAAAATAAGAACACATGGCAATAAAAAAATAACACATCAGTTTGATCAAGAAATAAGTCAGTAGTTTTTCAAAAGAGGAATTATTGCTCCTCCACAACATATCATGCTGACAGGACAATGATTTTCAGTACAGTTAGTTATACATATGTTATCTTACTAGTAAAGTGATAGAGGCCATCTCGATGAGAGCTTGTACGACATCCACGTCCGTTGTGGCATCCTCACCATGTGCGACCACCGAAACCGCCTGGTCTTGAAGGTACAACACTCTGCAAACGACAGTACAAGCTTCAGTTTCAACCAGTCTATCATGTTTGTCTTGCTGCTGTAGGTTTGTAAAAAATTAGATAAATTTGCCGTAGGTTTGTCAAAATTTAGATAAATTTACGACATCTATTTTGATATGAAAGAAGTAATAAAAGCAATATGAACCTCACGGGGAAGCAAAAAAAGAAATAGCTTTTCGCATGGCAAAAGTTTAAGTACTCCATTTTTTTCTTCCTTTTTTTGAGGGCTGCTAAAAAGAAGGAATTAATGGAACGAAGCCCGCTGAAAGCACATGGGCTACTATTTCTCTCCTCGAGCCCACTAGCCCAGTATCAGTTCCCAACCACCTCTAAGGACCCACGAGGCCCAGGTGCCGCCTCTGCACATAAAGGACCCCAGACGGCTAGGATTTCTCCCTCACAGCTGCGCTCCGCCTCCCGTTCCTCTGCAAACCCTCGCCGCCGCCGCCTCCGCCTCCGTCGCCGTCCTCCCTTCGTCACAGCCTCCGGCGCCGCGTCCTTCACCATGGTGAGAGTCAAATCGACATCTGCCCTTCGCTTTTTCTGTTTCTCCGTACCTAATCTGACCCCGTGGCGCCTCTTGTCTTCTCCCCCGGCAGATCATCTCCAAGAAGAATCGCCGGGAGATCTGCAAGTACCTCTTCCAGGGTGAGATCCTCTCCCCTTTCGTCCTCCCCTGCACCCTTCGGTGCCATTTATTTTCCGTTTAGGTTGTGACTGCTGTCCGGATGCCATCTCGCTGGTGTTTGGTCCTATGTGTTCGATTATAGCCTAGGGTTTTAGGCTGCTTAGTCCGATTTCACCAGATTATACGGCCCCTGTCGATTGCAATGCCGATGCGCTTGTGCTATCGGATACTAGTTCGATCGACGGATCTCGCTGAAGAATTTGGTACACAGAGATGCAATTATAAACGGAATGCTACACCATGTGCTTGACTGAAGTATCTTACTGAGTTGTTTTGATGCGTGTGCAGAGGGAGTCTTGTACGCGAAGAAGGACTACAACCTGGCCAAGCACCCGCAGGTCGATGCCACCAACCTGGAGGTCATCAAGCTCATGCAGAGCTTCAAGTCAAAGGAGTACGTCAGGGAGACCTTCTCGTGGCAGCACTACTACTGGTACCTCACCAATGACGGCATCGAGTTCCTGCGCACCTTGCTCAACCTGCCATCTGAGATCGTGCCCAACACCCTCAAGAAGTCTGCCAAGCCCCCGTCCCGTCCCTTTGGCTCTGGCCCGCAGGGTGACCGCCCCAGGTGAGACTTAATATTCCTGTTAGTTTTTTATTAGATGTGTGCCTCTTGCTGTGAGGATGTATAACTCATTGATTTTCTAGCTGTTTACTTATAGGCATTACATTGAATCATAAAATGAGTGAGGATTGCCTTAGTTTTGCCACAGCACTCTGTTTGCCTAAATGAATTTATCTGATGAAAATTGTTGTCCCTTGGCAAATATCCACTTAACGATCTTGCAATTTTGTAATTTTGTAACTGTCATTTGATTCGTTTCACTAGCACGAAACATGGCAACTAGTTCTGCATTATTTATGTTGCTGTACTTTCTACAGCAGTCTGTCTAGTTAAAACCAGAAGTAGTTGCACTTGGCAGACCATTATGAACACTCCGAGATGCAATTGTTCAATGATATTCATATTACCTTGTATTTTGAGATGTCCTAATTAGTGTTCTTTTAGAATCAAGAACATTGTTCTATTCATGTCTACTCACCCGTTCTGTTAATTTTACAGGGGTCCACCCCGCTTTGAGGGTGACAGGCCCAGGTTCGGTGATAGGGATGGTTACAGGGGAGGCCCACGTGGCGCTCCAGGGGATTTCGCTGGTGAGAAGGGTGGTGCTCCTGCTGAGTTCCAGCCATCTTTCAGGGTAAGAGCTTCTGCTATTGTTCTTTCAATTGCATATATTGTTGGCATGTTGGTGCCTGTAACTTTACTTTGGGGTGTGATTTAATGACATAGTTGTGTCTCTAATGTCAATCAGTTTAACAAGTTTTGCTGGTCAGACTTCTAATTATCATATTGTACGTTGAGCAGTTCTTTTGTTGGCAATCTTCCAGTATCATACTGAGTTTACTTGCTGCATTTCCTGACTGCATATTTCATTGAACATCCATATTGTAATCTCATCTTCCGGTATCTTTTACGCTTATCTGTTGATCCTGTAGTGTTGTTTTCTTGATCATATACTGGAGTGTTCATTTGTGGTTTTCTACTAGCTTGATCATAGGCTTGGCAGTGTTCAGTTCTTGTTTCCTACCTTTAAAACACGCTTTCATTGCGCATGTCAATGCAAGTCTCCTTTAATTTTATGAGCTAATTTCTTATTACCCTTATCTGTTTGGTTTTTCAGAGTGGTGGTGGCAGCAGGCCTGCCTTTGGCCGTGGTGGTGGTGGTGGTGCTTTTGGTGCCGGTGGAGCTACCATGGAGTGAACAAGCCATACTAAGGCTAGCGGGAGCACCCACTCAACAGCATTTGCAGATCCAATCCGTGTGTGGTGTCATCTCTGTTGATCTTTGAATTCTGAGAACAATGCAATTTTGTTTATCGACTTGTAGCCGAGGTTGTTGAGACATGGTTTATGGGTTCGGTTATGTTAGACGGAGCTCTTTGAAATTAAGACAGCTGTTCGTAGACCTTGATTCTAAAATGTTCAGCTTAATATTTAATCATGTGTTCCTGTTCTTTTCTGGTACTGATAGTGGCTCTGTGTGATTTCTAATTTTCTTCTTATATGTTGGAATGCATGTTCCCATATTACGTTTAGTGTGCATGGTGATAATTCTCAGAATTACCGAATTGAATAATCACATTGTGTTTGTATTCTGAAATGGGATGTATTTTAGGCCATCAACATTTTGTTGTCACGTGCTCCCTGTTCAGTGCAGGCTTCAATGGCACGCATGTGCCACCGAATTGGATTCCCTTAGGCAATGCTCATAGGTCACTTTTGTTGAATCCTGATGACGTGTGATTCCCTTAGGCAAAAGCTAGTTTATGTGCCGCCAAGCGCCCAAGCCAATTTGGATCGGATTTGTTTTGAGCACACAATCTTTTATCTGCCAGACCTTTTTTTTTTGGTGACGTCGGGGCTACCAATATTTCCAAACTCATCTGGTTTTAGGTAACCACAGATCGGCCCACCAACGACGACCGCCACTCCCATCTGGTTGGCACGTGCAACGGCCTGCTATGTATTTGCAACAATGAGGAGCGGATCGGCGGCTCCATCACAATGGTCAACCCGGCCACCAGCGAGACGCTACATGTCCCGCCTCTACCTTGCGCTTGCCTGTTTGTCGGGCATCACTATATGAAAGCATGGCACGCGGCATACAGCTTCGCGTACCACCCGACGACGGGCAAGTACAAGGTGGTGCACATCCCGTGCAGCTACAACCCGCTCTTGGACTTGAAAACCGTGCAGGTGCTCACTCTGGGTGAGACGGCGTGGCGGGAGGTGTCGGCCCCCGTCGGTGGGGCAAGGTGCAACGTATCCGCCGGCGTTATCAACGTCGACGGTATGACGCATTGGGTAAAGGTCGGCAGTGATACAAGGATCGTGTCCTTTGACCTTGGCGTCGAGTGTTTCGCGTGTGCTGACACGCCGTTGCCCCGAATCCCCGGCACACATAGCAGCTACCGCCTGGCGGAGGTGCATGGGAGGTTAGGGTTTGTCATGTTGCCCGACTTGTGGGTCTTGGAGCAGGGGCGGCAGCGGTGGAGCCGCCGGTACAGAATCCACACTGGTATCCCCCGACCATATTTTGTCTTTGGAGATTGCATCCTTACAAGGCGCGACAGGTTGGGGTTCTACGCACATCGGTATCCCAAGGGCACGCTCTTGTCGGGCTGGAAGCCAGAGTGCCAAGGCGTGGTACATGTCATCAAGCACCAGGACCATGCGCCACTGGTTGCCAAGATGACAGGTCGCTATGAGTATTTTCACCAGGACTGCTACCAGACGTTCGCCTATGTCAAGACCACGGAGCCACTCAGTGTTTTTACGCGTAAAACTAATTGATCCACAACAAATAGTTGTAGTACTATTTGCTTCGCGACCTGATCATCTAGACTGATTTTCTGTCCTGTAAAAGAAGCAAGTCTCTAGTAGTAATGTGTGATTTGGATGCAGTCTGTTGCACATGTGAATTTCTGAATGCTATATGTGTGTTGGTGGCCAAAATGTATTCTTACTTCATTAGCAGTTCTTACGGTTCAACCGATCAACGAAATAGATAAATGTGAAACCACATAAGTGGTAGTGGTAGAAATGCGAAATTCAGCGTGCACAGGAAACAATCCATTTTCAGATGTTAGCTTTTGCTCTTATAACTATCGCAATTGGAACGAGTAAGTTCATCACCAACATAATGTGTGGATTGTTCAAATAATAACTATCGCAGTAAGACCGTCGTGAGACGGTGGAACAACATCATGCCTCATTATCTCAGATTCAGTATAGTTCAAAGAAAACCCTCTGACGTGAAAGAGCGTTATGCCTCTGTTTTCTGGGCTAGGAAGATCATAATACACCTGAGAGAATAGAGGAGGACTAGCATCCAAGATTGGATGAGATGGTATATATGACAATTCGAACTCTGATAACAACTTTATATTCATCACTACAAAAAGAAAAAGACAACAGATCCATTCGTGATCCGATTCACATATGTTGCCATTCATGACGATACGACAGATAGATTGTTAAGATTCACTACATCACTCAACAGCCGTCAGATGAAAGGTGAAGTGTTCACATCACAACCTTCTAGTGCTGTAAAAAAGACATGCGGAACAAGAGTTTGTTTGAGCCGAAGTTCGCAATCATCGAATAGTTGGCTATCACGATGGAAGCGATCAACTAGTTTGCCACCCATGTCAACGTGAAACAGCCGCCCGCCATATCCGAGCAGCAAGAAGACATCACCATCCACCGACACAACCCTCACATGCCAGCATCCAAACGGCCCACTAATTCCTGCGACTGGTATTTCGACCCGGTACTTGTGCTCCCAAACCTCGCATTGGTAATTCTGCAACATCCATATATCAACATTTTCCAAAGCATAATTGTCGTAGCTACTGATGCCAAGCGTGCCATCCATCTCAAAGATACTATGTGACGTGGTGGAGGAACCGGGAACTAGTTGAGTATGCATTTGCCGGAATGACTCGGTTGTAGTGTCAAATACTAATACGAGCATACTTTCGTCCTGATGTTTCACTGGGTACCAATGCAGGCTATCACGGAACAGGGCAGGCGCCTCAAATTGCGCCGCGGGCGCTATGTCCGCCCCATCGATGTACTTCGGTGGTTCGTCGGAGCCTAGCGAGAAGACGTACCAGCCAAGTTTTCCTTTAGGCAGCAGATGTCCGATGAACGACTCCCTGCGGCTACTCCGGTGTAGTAACAGCCGGTACTCGCTGGTGGGACGGTGGAGGTACATACCGGTTAGTCTCAAGCCCCATGTTTGCCGGAGGGGAGAGTGCTCACGCGTGGCCGGGTTGCAGATGGAGTAGCTGTTGCAAAACATGTCAACCGCGGAGAGGATGAGGAGGCCGTCGCAAGAGGCCTCCAGGAAGAAGTCCTCGCCAATCCGGGCGACGGGTTGGAGCTGGGGGTCGACGGCCCGTGGGTCGAAGGCGAGGATGTTTTGGTAGGTTCGATCGGCGTATTCGAGTCCGTGGACAATGGGGAGGGAGGGTTGTCGGCTGTGGTGCTCCAGGAGGAAGTCGTGGGTGGAGGTGAGGCGGCGCCAGTCACGGCACACAGCGCGGCACCGGAGGAGAGATTTGGGTGGGAGGCGGACGAGGATCTCCCAGATGATGATCTCGTCAGGGAGGCCGCAGAGGAGAGGCGGCGCTCCTGCCCTTGCCGCTTTCGCCATGGTCACCTGTCGGGATATTCCGTCCCACTGTCCCAGCCTCCAGGATTCTAAGAACGAGAGGTTTTTTATATTTCAATTTTTGAAGAGTACAAGGAACGAGAGGAGTCGTGGTCGTCGTGGACTCGTGGTGATATCTAGGCAAACAACATGGACGGGCTCTTACAAGTTATTCTAGCTGGTACTTAAAAGTTATTCTCTACCCTTAAAAAAACTTCAAAGTTATTCTCAAGAAAAAAACGTATGAGCTTTTATAGGAATGATGTCATCCTCTATAGCTGTCACATCTCACCTAGGATTTGGTAAATATATACCACACCTTACCATACCATGATACCACTCTTTACATTTTAAATTTGTAGGTTTCAATAAAAAATCAAAAAAAAAGTTGTGGATGTTCAGAAGTTGTGTGTTTACAATCCCTAGCATTTGCAGAACAAAATTCAGAAAACACGAGAAGGAAAAAAAAGACAAATCCAACATACTTAGTGTCACAAAAAGATAAAAACACAAAATGACACCACACAGTGGCGGATCTAGGGAAGTGATGATCGGGCTGCACGGTGGTGCCCCAGCTGCAAAATTGCTTGTATTTAGGGGTAGCACACATGATGAAAAATAGCAAGAATTTCAGTTTTACTCGGTGTCCTGTGCACCACCAAGGCTGAACATGGATCCGCCCCTGACTACACATACCAATTTATCTTTTTGTTTCTTTGTTTATATTTCGAATTTGGTTCAGAAAATTTTAGATATAGTAAACACACATGTTTTAAACACCCACGAATTTGTTTCGAAATTTTGACATTCACAAATTTAAATTGTAAAAAGCGGTATCATAGTATCTTGGTGGCACTGAATTTCCAAACGAATTCGTCAGCTCTGTCAGTGCTAAGGCCGATCAGAGCTACCCGTACCCATACCTGACAGTATTGAATCGAAGCTGGGATGGTCGGTTGGCCTTTGATGTATGTAGTCCAAGTGTTCTGATGCAAAGGCATCGGCCATACATAGTTCTCCTCTGTGCAGTTTTACTGACGAACTCCAGCCAGCCATCTTTCCAGAAAAGGAGTTCTCTTCCATCACCAACAATGCATCGTGTGTTACAGCAGCAGGAGAAAAGGTCTCCATTCTATCTTAAATCTAGCTGGATTCAACTTCAATGTGGCCATAAAACTGTCCGGTACATCTCTGGACAAGTGCTGCTGTATTCAGCTAAGCGGTTGTTAGTAAGATGGCCATAGTGAACTTGGACTACAGTATACTTACAGAGATCTCGACACCATGGTACTGTAGACTTGAATCGATTACAGAAACGCTGTGTGTATGCATGTTTGACAATATACATATTTCTCTTCTGATCTCTTCTTCTCGTCACAGGCTCACAGCCTGTACATATTTCACCCTGGGTGCCTGAAGAACAGGCCATAGCAATCTTGGAGCAGGCAACAACAGCTGAGGAGGTAGAAGCTGGACAAGAAACATTGCCAGAGTTTCAAATAATCAGAGAAAGAAAGCTAAATGACCAATGTACGCTTCGTCATTATAAACTGCACTTTATTTAGTTGAACCCTGAACCACTAAGCACTAACCATCTAACTTGCTACTGGATTTCCTTACTCTTTTTAAGGTGTAAACTCAATGGTATAATTGAAAAATGTAAACTTTCATTCTTCATTACTTGGATTTTTCTTGGCCTATTTTCAGTACTTAGAACAGAATGTGTGTATTGTTCAGATAATGATTATCATAATAAAGATCATCGTAAGGCAGTGGAACAACACCATGCTTCGTTATATCAGATTCGATGTATTTCAGGGGAAACCCTCTGACGGGAAACAACACTATCCCTGTGTTTGTAGGCTTTGAAGAGGATAATAAAGCTCACAGAAAGCAGGACTACCACCAAAGATAGGAATTGTTAGGAATAGCAACTTGTATTCCAGAGGGACCAAAGACCACAATATATAGTACATGTACAGGTGTGAAATATGCAGGAAACACCCTAACTATTAAGGAAACTACAATATACAAATATAGCTCTAACACCCCCTTCCCCTCAAACTCATGGTGGATCCACAACACTGAGTTTGGAGAGAAAGAAACTATGTTGCGCTCTACTCTGTGCCTTTGTAAAAAAATCCGCTAACTCCAACTCTGAAGGCACATAGTGGAGGGCAATCACCTGATCCTGCACATTAGCACGTGTATAAAAGGCATCAATACCAATATGCTTGGTAAGCTCATGTTTTACCGGATCACGTACAATACTGATAGCACCTTGATACATTGCAAATGTATCTATAATTTTTGATGTTCCATGCTTGGTTTTATCCACTTTCTTGTGTTTTGTCCATACTTTGGAGTACTTTTCATATGGACTAACCTATTAAAAAGAGCCACAGTGCCAGCTGTCTGTTTTCTGCTGTTTTTGGTTTCAGGAAAGTCAGAAAATAAATATTCTCGGAATTGGACGGGACAAAAGCCAAAGTGCCTATTTTTCCGGAAGTCATCAGATGCCAGAGTATGAGACGGAGAGGGGCCAGGGGCCACCACACCACCTGGCCGCGCGGCCTAGCCTGGCCCGCGCCACGGGGTGGTGTGGCCGCCTCCGGCACCCCCTCGGCCTCCCCTTCCGACTATAAGATGCCCTCGGGACGAAATCCCTAAGGGCCCGATCAAAAATCCACGAAAGAGTCTGTAGCCACCGTCATCTCCATCCCTAGATCAGGAGGGATCTGAAACTCTTCCCGGCACCCTGCCGGAGAGGGGAATTCACCCTGGAGGCCTTCTTCATCACCATGCAAGCCTCCGGTGTGATGCGTGAGTAGTTCATCCTTGGACTACGGATCCATGTAGTAGCTAGATGGCTGGTTCTTCTCCTTTGTGTTTTCATGTCTAGATCTTGTGAGCTCCGTTCATGATCAAGATCATCTATTTGTAATTCTGTATGTTGTGTTTGCGGGGATCCGATGGATATTGAGATGCTATTTCAGATTGATTATTGATTCTATCATGTCTTTGTTATTTGTGATCTTGCATGCTTTCCGTTGTTAGTAGCTATCTTGGCCAAGTAGATGCTAGCAACTCCAAGAGTTAGTATTTATGCTCGATAGTGGGTTCATGCCTCTGGTAATCTGGGGAAGTGACAGGAATCTCTAAGGTACTAGATGTGATGTTGCTACTAGGGAGAAAACAACAATCCTTTGTTCATAAAACAATCGTATTGTTTACTTTACACGTAGTTCGTAAAGCAATAATCTGTTGCTTGCAACTTAATACTGGAGGGGGTTCGAATGATAACCTGAAGGTGGATTATTAGTCATAGATGCAGTTGGATGGCGGTCTATGTATAATATTGTAATGCCCAATCAAGTTCCAAAGGAGTCAAGATGATTAGTATATGCATGTATTGCTTTCTCGATGTTTGTCAATTGCCCCGCTATAATTTGTTCACCCAACATGTTATCTATCTTAAGGAGAGCCATCTCTAGTGAACTATGGATCCCGGTCCTTTTTCTTTACATACAATCTACAAACTGTTTATTGCTTTGTGTTTACTTTCTGCAAACTATTACTTCTTTCCATTCGATATGTTTAATCCTTTGTTTTCAGCAAAACATGGTGAGATTGACAACCTCATCGCAAGTTGGGGAGAGAGTTCTGAGGTTGTGTTGTGCAGGTCTCCACATTGCTACTAGCACCGGTAGTGTGCCCTGCCAAGGCTCATCTAGCAACACCTTTGGGGTGTTTCCTTGCTCCTACTGGTTCGATTAAACCTTGGTTTCATAACTGAGGGAAACTTGCTGCTGTGCTCATCATACCTTCCTTTTGGGGTTCCCAACGAGCTCTACATCAACACCACACCAACATTTTTTTGGCGCCGACACTGAGCCATCAAGCATTTTTCTGGCGTCGTTGCCGGGGAGTCAAGGACATCTTCACAAGGGGAGTCCCTCATAACCAATCTCTTTACTTTGTTATTTTTGTTTTGCTTAGTTTCTTTTGCTTTGTTTGCTTGTTTCTTTATCAAAAACACACAAAAAATTAGTTTTACTAGTTTGCTTTCTTTATCAAAAACACATAAAAATAGTTTCTTTTTTTTAAGCTGCCACTATGTCTAGCCTTGATCCAATCACTGTGTCACCCGAGGAAATGATTTTCACTTTTAAACAAGGAATGGAAGAGACTTTCAAGGAAGCTTGGTCTAGAATCTCTAATCTACATGAAAAAACTGAGCCTAAAATGACTCAAAGCTTGTTCCTTAACAGTTTTTACCTTGGAATTGCTCTTTGCTATAGATATGCTTTAGATGCTGTTGTGGGAGGAGATTTCCTCCAATGTAATGAGGATGATGCTATTAATGCTATAAATAAATTGATCCTCACTTACACTTGCCTAGCCAAACTGATATTTCTTTCGCAAGAATATTTGCTAGGTTGAACACTCTTGAGACTAGCACTACTAGCTTAAAAGATTGCTATAATACGCTTAGGGAGCATCACAATTATGTTCCAATAAATTCTAAACCATCAAAGTGGCTCCCTACAGTAAAGATTGAGATAAACACTAAAACTTTTCAAGCCCGTTGTGATATCATGTCAGAATTTTGTCTTATGCCCAAGGATATTTATGAATCTCTGAATACTTGGGGGCTTACTGAAGGAGGAAAAGAAATATCTCTTGCTAATAATGCTACCATATTTCTCTTGGAATAGCTGAAGGAGTGTTTACAAAGATCCTTGGGAAAATGATTTTTACTGATTATCTTGTTATTGAATGTGCAGGAAAAGGACAAATTACACTTGGAAGGTCCCTATTAGAACTCCTTCGAGCAATAATAGATGTGGGAAAGGGGACCATGCATCTTCCTTCTCCACCAAACAATCATATTTTCCCAAACGCTAAGAATAAAAGTAAGAGAGGTAAGGGTAAGAAATTTGGTCTTAATGCTTCTTCATTTGAGAACACTTGATTCTTTTTCTTGCTGCTTATGTCTAACTTAAAGGCGTTAAAGAAAAGTACTTATTAGGAGATAAGCCAAAAGTTTTAGATGAGTCTTGGAAGTTATTACCTCAGTAATAACCTCTTCTTATCCTTTTTATTTTGCTTTTTGTGCCAAGAGTAACCTCTAATGAGAGAGAAGTAATGATTGGGAAAGTTGCTGTCCTGAAACAGATTTATGTGCTTCACCGTAAAAAATCGTGTAAAATCTCTGAACGTATATTTGAGGCGTGAATTTTTGTGCTTCTGACCCAGGTTGTTATCTAACTTTTTTTAGTTCAACACTTTTTTATTTGAGCAACAGAAGGTCTTCGAAAAAATTCGTCTTTACCTGCTGGTCTGTTTTGATAGATTTCTGCCATTTTCTGCATTTGCTTCTTGTTGGTTCCTTTTTGAGTTCTTTTGGGGAATTGAGATTTTTGAGGGAAGTGCTACGGTAGCTAGTGTTCTAATGGAAGTTTATTTGGTGTTAGAACTTAACCTTAAGACCTATTATCTTGAGTGCACTAATGTTGCTAATAAAGATTGTGTGAAGTTTTGTATGAAGGAAAATTTTCAGGTGTATGGAAGGAATGAGTAATGAGATGAAGGATGGACTAAAGCTCAAGCTTAGAGATGCCACGCATGTCACCCCAAGAAATATCCAAGAAGTACAAGCGTTAAAGCTTGGGGATGCCCAAGGCATCCCCTTCTTCATCAATAGAAATCCTAGGTTTTTTCCATACGCTTCATTTTTATTGTTTCATGCACAGTTGTGTTGTTCTTGGAGCGTCTTCTTTTTTGTTTTCGTTTTGGTTTTTTGTTTGCTTAGTTTGATGAATAAATTGGTTGGACCCCCTCTTTCATACATTGGTTTGCAAATAGTTTGATTTGGTTTGGAAAAGAGTAGGAAAGTTCATACTTATGTGGTAAAAAGAGCTTGTTTTTGACTGTGGCCTATGCTTTGTCATGCCATGCTTGATATTGTTTTGGCTTTATGCTTAATATTATTTGCTGTAGCATGAATTGTTATAAACAATTGATATTGCTTAATGTGCCTTGGATGAATCATGCGTTGTTTTAGCATATTAAAGCATAGTATAGTGGTATTCTCCTTTGATGTTTTATTTGGGTTGACTTGGCGCATGCTCACACCATGTTATGACTATCTCAAGTCACCATAGCCTTTATGATCCTTTAGTTTTCAACTTGTAGTATCACTTTATGCTTTGATCAATGATGTTTTATCGCTCTGCATGATTATGGCCATTATTGCTCTCTTAGTTTGTCGCTCCCAGTCTTTTGCTAGCCTCCACAACAAAGTATGAGTTTCACTCATGCATCCAACCCCCTAAACCAAGTTATTCCAAAGAGTCCACCATACCTACCTACTAGCTTATGCTATTCTAAGTATATTCATGCTTTTGTTTACCTTCCAAATTAAACTTGTTATGAGAAAACTAGTGATTAAAGCTCTCACGAACTTGATGGCACACTTTACTTTTTTTGCATCTAATAAACTTGAACCATTGGGT
Organism: Avena eriantha; assembly: GCA_910589775.1. Taxonomy (NCBI): domain Eukaryota; kingdom Viridiplantae; phylum Streptophyta; class Magnoliopsida; order Poales; family Poaceae; genus Avena; species Avena eriantha. The sequence goes on along the minus strand of OU342746.1, from coordinate 347,812,743 downwards.
CCTTCTTTGTTGCGTATATGCTTGCGCTTTATAAGTTAAAATTAGCAGAACAATGTTTCTTGGGGAACGATTTCAACATTGCACTTGTACTTTGTACCCCATTGATATCATGTTCTTTTGCTTATGGATCCTGGCGGTGTGAAATAAAAGTGGAACTTGTAAGATCATGGAGTTTGTATGTGTGTTAGAGAAACGCTTGGGCCACTAGTCGAATCCATGCCTAATCATGGTGGAAACTTGCAGCATCACCATAATGAGCACTCAATGAAGCATCCTCAATAAAAACATATGCAAATAGCAAATAAAAAGATCGCTGAGATGCTCATTGTCTACTTGCCTTGTCATTTTGATTATGGGATAGCTCCTGTATCATGTGCAAGGGGTACCCTGTTGGCGGTTCTTAATGATACATATGTACTTACAATGACAAGAGCTTACTCGTGAATAAAGTTGAGTAGCATGAGGTTCGGTCTTCGTAAGTAAGGGGCATGAGATTTGTGTTTATAACTTGTCAAGCATATCCTCTTAGTTGTGTCAATTTAACCTTAATCACCTTCAAGATGCTTATGATAGGGGCAATGAGAGCTGAAAGCTATAAGTACCATAATTTTTGGAAGCTCTTTATGAGACTTGAATCCCTACTTCCTTTTATAAAGGCCTTTCTTCCAACATTATATTGAGTCTCCACCTTCTACCTTTATGCACCTACTTTGAGAGCATAGTGGCCATTCTTAGTTCTATGTGCATTGTCCCAAGACTAGTTGATTGATGCATAACTTGATATTGCTTGTTTTAAACTACTTTTATCTAGTCACTCTTATGAACTTTGAAGGTGTCCTATGCATTTATATTTGCTACTCTATTGAGGGACAAGCTGAATACTATTATGCTATGTTTTCTTTATGTGAAACAAACAAACGTCTTGCAAGGCATTGTTATTCATGAATCTTTTGTTTGTGCCTTTTCATGTTGCATCATAGTTTCTTTGTCTTATTGCTAGAGCTTTGTCTTTCATGTTATGATTGAAGTACTATGATCCCAGCTCTGAATGTTTTACAAATACTTTGATCAAGTCTTTAATGGTGCATGTCACCTCAAAAGTTATTCTTTCTTTTTATCACTTACCTACTTGAGGACGAGCAGGAGTTAAGCTTGGGGATGTTGATACATTGCAAATGTATCTATAATTTTTGATGTTCCATGCTTGGTTTTATCCACTTTCTTGTGTTTGGTCCACACTTTGGAGTACTTTTCATATGATTTCTTGGACTAACCTATTAACAAGAGCCACAGTGTCAGCTGCCTGTTTTCTGCTGTTTTGGTTCTAGGAAAGTCAGAAAATGAATATTCTCGGAATTGGACGAGACAAAAGCCAAAGTGCCTATTTTTCCGGAAGTCATCAGATGCTAGAGTACGAGACGGAGAGGGGCTAGGGGGCCACCACACCACCTGCCGCGCGGCCCAGCCTGGCCTGCTCCAGGGGGTGGTGTGGCTGCCTCCGGCACCCCCTCGGCCTCCCCTTCCGACTATAAGATGCCCCCGAGATGAAAACGCTAAGGGCCCGATCAAAAATCCACGAAAGAGTCTGTAGCCGCCGTCATCTCCATCCCTAGATCGGGAGGGATCTGAAGCTCTTCCTGGCACCCTGCCAGAGAGGGGAATTCACCCTGGAGGCCTTCTTCATCACCATGCAAGCCTCCGATGTGATGCGTGAGTAGTTCATCCTTGGACTAAGGATCCATGTAGTAGCTATATGGTTGGTTCTCCTCCTTTGTGCTTTCATGTCTAGATCTTGTGAGCTCCGTTCATGATCAAGATCATCTATTTGTAATTCTACATGTTGTGTTTGCGGGGATCCGATGGATATTGAGATGCTATTTCAGATTGATTATTGATTCTATCATGTATTTGTTATTTGTGATCTTGCATGCTTTCCGTTGTTAGTAGCTATCTTGGCCAAGTAGATGCTAGCAACTCCAAGAGTTAGTATTTATGCTCGATAGTGGGTTCATGCCTCTGGTAATCTGGGGAAGTGACAGAAATATCTAAGGTACTATATGTGCTGTTGCTACTAGGGAGAAAACAAAAATCCTTTGTTCATAGAACAATCATATTGTTTACTTTACACACAGTTCGTAAAGCAATAATCTGTTGCTTGCAACTTAATACTGGAGGAGGTTCGGATGATAACCTGAAGGTGGATTATTAGTCATAGATGCAGTTGGATGGCGGTCTATGTATTATGTTGTAATGCCCAATCGAGTCTCAGAGGAGTCAAGATGATTAGTATATGCATGTATTGCTTTCTCGGTGTTTGTCAATTGCCCGAAGATAACGTGTCGGGTCAAGAAGAGGATCACCATCACTAGCACGAAGATGGACATTGAGCTCCATGGGAGTCTCAACAGTACGCTCATCCTCAAGAGCAGCACGAGCAAGAAGATCCTGGATATACTTTTCCTGGGAGATAGAAAAACCATCAGAAGTGGAGGAAACCTCGATCCCAAGAAAGTAGCAAAGAGGACCAAGATCAGTCATAAGAAACTGGTCACGAAGACGGGCCTTAACAAAGTCAATATACTCAGAATCATCACCAGTGATGATCATATCGTAAACATAGAGGAGAAGAAGAGTGCGTCCACGAGGAGAAATGTGAACAAACGGCGCAGGATCGTGAGCGCTAGGGGAGAAGCCAGCAGCAGTCACCACAGAGGCGAAGCGCTCAAACCAGGTGCGAGGGGACTGTTTGTAGCATCCCAATTGTCTAACAATTGTAATGCTACTTGTCCTAGTAAGATATTGGCTACTTCATATATATTATTGTTGCATCATAATTATATCATGCTCATGTCATCATGCCACCTTGCATTTGAGCATCATATAAAACCCTCCTTCTTTTGGTTTTCTCTCATATGCATTATTAATTGTATTTGCCTCTTGATATTGTATTTGGTTATTGATATATTGTCTAAATGCCCAAGTTGAGTTGGGGGCATATCTTTTATCTCAACTCCACCACTTTTCTCTCACCACCTTATAATTCCACCATCCTTTTACCCATGAGCTTGCAATTCCTTTTTCTTTTGATATTTTTGTCCTAGCTCATGTGGTGGGGTGGATCTAGTCTTTTAATTAACTTTGTTTGGCTTTATTCCACTTCTTGGAAATGCATGGGAATAATGCCATCATATTATTATTGTTTTCACAAAATAAATCATGGCATTATTATTTTGCATGGGCCATGCACAATTCTTCACCACCTTTTACTCATTTGGTTTTTCTTTTGATTTAATGGATCCTATCTTGGGGAAAACATCTCCTACCATTCCACCATCCTCATAGTCTCATCCATATCTTTTCCTCTTAATTTTATTTTCTCCATACATGAACCATATGAGGCCTATTCCATCATTCCTTTCTTTTTCTTTCCTTGGAATTCTTTTTCACCTTCATCTCATGTTATTTCCTAGCATTCCTCATGCTCCACTTGGGGGTGAACTTTGCTCAAGCTTTAAAAGTCTAAAACCTAATAAAAATCCAAACCTAGCTTCTCTCTTTATTCTTCTCCTAACCTAATTCTACTAAGCCCTAACATGGATCTCTCCTCTCGCTCTCTCTACCTCCCTCTCCTCCATGAGCACCACCTGACCCCTCTCTCTCCCTGGTCCACCTCAGCTAACCCTAACCCTCTCCCTAACCCTAGCTAAACCCTAACCGAGGCCACCATCTACCCTAGCCCGAGCTACTCCCTCTCCTCTCTTTCTTTCTCTACCGGCCGAGCTAGCCCCACTTGCATGTCCCTCTCTTCCGCCCAAGCCCCACCTGCAGCCTCCCTCTCCATGCCTACCTGCTCCCAGCCCGACCTGCACGTGCTTGAGGAAGAAAAAGAGAGAAGAGGCTGAGACCACTTTATCTACCCCTGCCCCAGCTGCTCCTCCTCCCTCTCCCTCCTTTTTCCCTCGCCCACACGGCTCTCCTGCATCCCCAGATCTGCCCCGAGCCACCCCTCTTCTTCTCCTTCTTCCTCCCTGACAACAACACCTGCCGCCGGTCGCCGCCAGCACCCACCTCGTCCCCGTCGTTCCAGCCGAGCAGCTCGACCTGGAGGTGGTCTGGAAGCTCGAGGAGGTTCCTCTACGACGCCCTGTCCACGCCAACGTGAAGAAGGAAGCCTCAGCACCGCCAGTACCTCGCCGCACTGCAGCAAACGCTAGATCCGGGGCGCCAGCGATCTCACCGCTCCGCCGCTCCTCGCCCCGATCCGCGCCCGCCATCGAGCCCGCGGTGAGTCCCGCGACCTCCCTGACAACCTCCGCTCCACCGACACCGTCTAGCGCCGCCGATCGTTTCGTCGAATGGCCGTAGTGCGCCAGAGCTCGTCGTCGTCTGCAGCCTCCCCGCGCCGCGCAACACCCTAACTAGGTCGCGCCTACCTCCCTGTCAGCTACCGAGCCAGCCGCACCGGTTTGCCCCTCCGCGCGCACGCCCGCGTCCCGGGATCGATCCCCCGCCCCGCGCCGCGCGCCGAATTCTCGTCAGACCCGGAAGAAGAGAAATAGTACCGGGCCGTGGTAAATTTACATTAAGCCCCCCACCTTTTTGATTCCTGCAACCAGCGCTCCTAGAGACCGCACCTGCCAGCCGCACTAGTAATTTTGCAGAAAACCCCTTCGCTTTCTCAGGCCATAACCCGCGGTCCAGCTTGCGCCCCACCAGTCAGCTTCTGGGGGCATCCCCACTGTCGCGTGGGCCCGAAGCCGCTGGCCCCACCTGTCCGTCTCAGTGGCTAGCCCAACCCGCGGTGGAAAAAGGTTTTTCCGCGCGCGTGACCCAGTCAGCGCAAGGCCCAGTCGTCAGTGACAGAGGCTGATTTCGCCTGGGTAACAAAAGTATTTTCCTGTGTCTGTTTTTATTTAAACATTTTCCAAATTGATTTAAATTCAAATCCAATTCAGATTCAAATAATTTTTAAATTACAAATCCAAATAATACAAGTAATATATGTTTTGGAATCAGAAAAATGTGAGGAATTCAAATATGCCCTTCAAAATATGTTTTGCACACTTTAAATTTCGAGATGAATAAAATTACAATAAAATGCCCTTTTCCTTAATTATTTAATAACTTTTGTTTTATAATTCTAAATTAGACAAATAATATGTCTAAATCGATCAGCGCGACGAGCCCATTCTAATTATGCAGTCCTTGTTCTGAAATGAAGCATGCATCATGTTGTAATTTAAAACCTGAACTGTTTATGACAATAAAACTTGGTTAAATAAATAATAAAGTGCTTTCTTTCTTGTATCCACACCTCACCTTTGCCATGCTACTTTAATGCCATGTAAATTGTGCTACCAGGAATCACAGGAGTACTACCCAGATCCATCTCTCGCTTCAACTGAGCTGCCAGGCAAGCACTACCACATGCTTGCATACATACAGTACCTATTGCCTCTATCTTATTCTTGCATCATTGAGTCGCGATTGCATTAAATTAAATCCCAAGCACTGCATAGCCTTTACTTTTAAACCCCACCGAAGCTTGTTCCTCCATCCCATGAGCCATTACTGCAGGAGTTGTTTGAGCCATGCGAGTCGTAGAAAAGCATGTGTAGGGTATGTGAGTGTCTGATGAAAAACGAGGTACCTAAACAACATAACCTGAGTAGTAATGGGATCACTAATGAAAGAGGCACCGGTGAGCGATATCTGCTATTTGGTTTTTCATGCTCACTTGTGTCCCGTAGGACCCCGAGTACTTGATTCCTGTTCCTTGACTATTCGCACTATCCACATCCGGGAGGCCTTATGGACCCCCCTGAGTCAGAGCTTGATTCATTCTTATTTCTTGGGGCCACAATTAGTTTGGGGCTTTATTACTATCCTGTACTTATGCCATGCTACTGCTTTATTTAAGATTGTGCGAGGAGCACCTGTACTGTTTTGGATCGCGCCACGTTTTTGCGGTATCGATAAGCCCAGTCACATTTTCGGGTTCCCAGTCGTTTACAGCCGTCGTCGCAAACCCTGGGTCCGTCTCGGAGCCGGCCAACTTCGTTGCGGGTAGCTTATTGGGGTGGCCCCCTGAAATATTTCTGAATCCTGTGATTGCTTTGTCGTGAATGCCTCGTTGGGTTTTGATTTGGTTTTTCCGAGGTTGATCGAGTGTGTGTTGCTATTCGTGCACCCCTGCAGGGTAAATCTTTCTGAAAGCCGTGTCCACGGTTATGGACGACTTGGAGCACAGTTTCTCGATCATAGACAAGTATAACTAAAGTACCGCTTTTAATTTGACTAAGTACTTGACTAGTAAATAGCGAAATACTCATGGAATGGTTAATAAAACTGCCAACAGATGATGGGGGTTGTTCGTCCGCTTCCTCGTTGGTAAGCGAGGAGGAGGATGGATCTGTTAATTATACTGTTATAACTGTTGTTCTTAATTCACGGACTTCTGTCTATCATTGGTTAGGCGGAAGGTTAGCGAGTATCTGTAGAATTGCTAGACTTTATCTTTTGCTGCAATTGTGTCACCCCAGGTTGTGTCCCCTTTAGCGGCATAAAGACTTGCTGAGTACCCCTAGGGTCTCACACGATAAATTGTTTGATTCAGATGAACAGGTGTACCCGCAAGATGGATACTGGGTGGAAGAGACAGATGATGTTGGCAACGATCATTCGGTGTAGAGATTCCGGGAACGGGGATCCGTGTGATCTGTGGGCGGGATGTGTTTATTTATGGGGCATCTTATGCCAATTTGCTTCTTATCCGTACTCGGATCTTGTTTTCCGCTTCCGCCTGATACTTTGATGTGTGATGTATGAGGAGCTATCCTAAATTATTATATCTATCTAGGACATTTGGATCTTGCCGTATGGCATTGCAATATTTCTATTTCTTTTAGATGGAATGGCTCTGAGGACTGTTGTATGTGGCTTGCATACATACTCATTTGTGTATGTAGTTGATCCCTTCGCCTGCCGATTACGCCGCTCATTCTTGTCCCGTTGTCTGAAAGTGGTTAGGACGGCCGAAAGGTCTACCGTGAGTGGCCCTGGGCCCTACCGTACTATTTTAACCACTTTCGTTCATCCAGGCATTAACCAAGAGCGTAATTCACCGAGGTAGTTATAATTGGTATCAGAGCCATCCCGCCCTTCAGGGTCTCAGCCAAAATGGTCGTTGTCAGTCTAGCAAAATATTTTGGTAGTTATGTATACTAAGGAAAAACAAAGCGTGAGAGTAGGACTGCTTCCATTTTTCTTCTTACCCACCGACCCACCCTTTTCTGGTAAGGAAGTGTAACGTTTTCAATCCTCTTCTTAAAATTCAAACTAGGATTCACGTGTTCTGGGTTCCGTAGTACCATAGGTTGTGTTTGTGGTGTGTGTCTGTGTGTGTGTGTGAATCCCTTGTCTATCTGTTGCATCCAAATGTTATCACTATCTGCCTTTTGGTTATCAACTATTGGTACATTCCATACCGTCAGGCCTTTGTAAACCGACGCGATCTATTCTGATTCGTTGTACACCGATGCGATCTATCTTACTCTTTGTTATTTGACGTTATCTTGTTGGGGTGTTCTTTTTCGTAGTTACCAATCTTTAGGTTCATCTTAAGAAGAAGGTGTTGAGATATGTGTTTTACTGATTCATGTGCGGAGTAATGATTTGAGTGTGGGATGGAGTCGCGACCATACCACTACTTTTATCATTTGCTTTTGTATGTTGAACTAGTAGAGTTACTAATCTTGATTCGTTAAGTGGTTTTGCGCATATAGTGGTATTTTAATGCCGAAATTTGCAGAAATTTTTTCTTTGTTAGCTTGTGTACCACACTCCTTGTTCAGTCGTGTGCGTTATGCTTAGTATCTTCTAATTGCCTTGAACTTTGTTGATATTTTAATATCACCTCAGTGAATTGCATTCCTTAATCTTGATTAATTCCATTTTGGTAATATTTTGGATTATTATCATTCTCCATTATAGTACTGACTTGTGTTTTATATCAATCACAGGATGGCACCACCACGCCGTTCTGAGGAGGACATACCACCTGAACTTGGGGCCGCTTTGGCAAGTATTGCAAATGCTTTGGGCACTATGCAGCAGAACCAGCAGCGCTTCGAGGAAAGCGTGAGGAGGAATGAGTTTGTTCCGCTACCTCCACCTCCCAAGCGAGGAGACATCAAGAGTTTTCTCAAGTTCAACCCACGCCAATTTGAGGTGTCTGATCAGCCACTTGATGCGGATGATTGGCTTCGTGAAGTGTCAAGGTTGCTGATGACTGCGGATGTTCCCGAGCAAGAATGGGTCAAGTGTGCTACTCACCTTCTGAAGGGAGATGCAGCTCTCTGGTGGGAAAATTACCTCAAGGCAGATCTTTCTGGTTTTCAGCCTACTTGGGAGCGGTTCACTGCTGCTTTCAAAGAGCAATATCTGTTAGAAATTGTCATGGAAAGGATGAAGGAAGTGTTTCTCAACCTCAAGCAGGGCACTGACAATGTCAACACCTACATCAGAAACTTCATGAACCTTTCTCGTTATGGTGGCGATGAGATCTCTGATGACAAGAAGAAGCAAAAGAGGTTTCGGCAAGGCCTCAATGCTTCCATCAAATATGCTATCACTCATGCAAGGCCGGCATCTTTTTTGGAACTTCAACACACAGCTCTACAGGAAGAAGCAAGTAGGCAAGTGTTTGAGGAGTCAAAGAAACACAGCCGTGATACAGCAAGCTCTTCTGCTATGTCAGCTCCTTCTAAGCGTCGTGTCTGGGTTCCTAACACCCCACCGTCGCTCCCTGCTCCACCAAGACCTTCAAGCTACGCACCAAGGCCACCAAACTCCTCCACTGCGGCTCCCAGGGGCTACAACCACAACTACCCTGGAGCGCCTGGCGGAGTCCCTGGCTACGTTGCTCCACGTCCACCTGGTGCTTGCTATACTTGTGGAAACACTGGGCATCAGCACTGGAATTGCCCAATGAACAACAAAGCTCTTCCACCACCACCTCCAAGACCTGCAGCAACTGCTCCTATGATTCGTGCACCTCCACCTCGGGCTCTCAACATCAACACTAAGCCAGGGTCTACGGTTGCTCGTGCCAACTGTGTCAACGTCGCTCAAGCTGACCATGCACCTGGAGTTGTCATGGGTATGCTTTCTGTTAACTCAGTTCCTGCACGAGTTTTATTTGATTCTGGTGCTTCACATTCTTTCGTCTCATACAAGTTTGCGGAGAGTAATGGGTTACCTTCTGATGCTTTACCAACTCGCCTTATGGTGCAATCTCCTGGTTCAAACATGAGGGCTTCAAAAATCAGCCGTGACAATCAAATTGAGATTGGTGGCTCTTCGTTTCCGGCTTCCTTAATTATTCTGGGCAATTCTGATATTGATGTTATCTTGGGCATGGATTGGTTGACAACAAATGCAGCTGTGATTGATTGTGCTGAACGTTCGGTTTCTCTGAAAATTCCTGAAGGCCATATAGTCTATTCTCCAAGTCTGACTCCTGCAATTCAGCTTTATTCTTTGGCGGCTCTGAATGATGATGCTATGGAAGGTATTCAGAGTGTTCCTATAGTCTGTGAGTTTCCAGATGTCTTTCCTGAAGAGTTACCAGGTATGCCTCCGGATCGTGAGGTTGAGTTTGTCATTGAACTTGAACCTGGTACCGCTCCTATCTCCAAGCGGCCTTATAAAATGGGTCCTGCTGAGTTGGTTGAACTTAAACGTCAGTTGGATGAACAAGAGAAGTTGGGTTTCATTCAGCATAGTACTTCTTCTTGGGGTAGTCCAACCATCTTTGTGAAGAAGAGGGACAAGACTGATAGACTTTGTGTTGACTATCGGGCACTCAATGCTAAAACAATCAAGAATAAATATCCCCTTCCACGGATTAATGATCTCTTCGATCAACTAGCTGGAGCTGTGGTATTCTCTAAGCTTGATTTGAGAAGTGGTTATCATCAAATCAAGATCCGCAAGGAAGATGTTCCCAAAACAGCTTTCACCACCCGCTATGGCCTGTATGAGTACACGGTCATGTCTTTCGGTCTCACCAATGCACCTGCCATCTTCTCGAGGCTTATGAACTCGGTTTTCATGGAGTATCTTGATAAGTTCGTTGTGGTCTATCTGGATGACATTCTAGTCTATTCTAAGTCAAAGGAAGAACATGAAGAACACCTTCGGTGTGTCCTAAACAAGCTTCGTGAGAACCGCCTGTATGCAAAGTTCTCCAAGTGTGAATTCTGGTTGCCTCAAGTCACCTACCTTGGTCACGTCATCTCTGCCAAGGGCATTGCCGTCAACCCAAAAACTATTAAGACAATTATGGACTGGCTTCCACCCATAAATGTCAAAGAAGTCCGGAGTTTCCTTGGTTTGGCCAGTTACTGTCGTCGCTTCGTTCAAAACTTCTCAAAGATTGCGAAGCCTCTTACCGATCTCCTCAAGAAAGGCAAGAAATATCTTTGGACTCCTGCATGTCAAGCAAGCTTTGAAACACTCAAAGAGAAGCTCACTTCTACTCCAGTCTTGGTTCCTCCAGATACATCAAAGCCTTTCCAGATTTTCTGTGATGCCTCATTACAAGGATTGGGTGCGGTCCTTATGCAAGAAAAACAAGTTGTTGCTTATGCATCTCGTCAGTTGAAGACGCATGAGATCAACTATCCTACACATGACCTCGAACTCGCAGCAGTTGTCTTTGGTTTGAAAGTATGGAGGCATTACTTGCTTGGCAACCGTTGTGAGATCTTTTCTGATCACAAGAGTCTAAAGTATATCTTCACACAGCCTGATCTCAACCTTCGTCAGAGGAGGTGGATTGAAACAATCAATGATTTCGATTTGACCATCAACTACACTCCGGGCAAAGCAAATGTCATGGTCGATGCTCTCAGCTGAAAAGCTTATGTAAACAATCTCATGGTGGAAGAACAACAGCCTCTCTTGTGCGAAGAGTTCCGCAAGCTAAACCTTGAAATTGTGGATCAAGGGTATCTTCTGAACCTTCTAGCAACACCTCTCTTGGAAGAAAAGGTCCGTTCCATTTAGCTTGGTGATCCTTACACTAAAGAGATCATCTCCAACATTCAACTTCCGAAGTATGAGTCTTTCCACATAGATGACCAAGGCACTCTTTTCTTTGAACACCAGATGTTTGTTCCGAACTACCCGGGTTTAAGAGAGCAAGTTCTCAAGGAGGCGCATGATTCTGTTCTTTCTATCCACCCTGGAAGCACTAAGATGTACATGGACTTGAAAACACAATATTGGTGGCCTGGTTTGAAACGATATTGTGCCAAGTATGTCTCAGAGTGCGATGTTTGTCGCAGAGTTAAAGCTGTCCATCAGAAACCTTCCGGTCTTCTACAGCCATTGAAGCCTCCGGAATGGAAATGGGAGAAAGTAGAGATGGAATTCATCACTGGTTTTCCAAGGTCGCAAAAGGGCAACAATGCAACCTTTGTTTTCATTGACAGGCTTTCCAAAGTAGCTCACTTCTTTCTAGTCAAGGAAACAATTTCTACAATTCAGTTGGCTGAGCTCTATATCAACAGAATTGTCTCTCTGTATGGAGTCCCTCTTGAGATCAGTTCAGACCGTGGAAGTATCTTCACTTCCAAGTTCTAGGGAAGTTTCTAAAATGCTTTGGGAACAAAACTAAACTTCAGCACAGCTTACCACCCTCAGTCGCAAGGACAAGTTGAAAGGATCAATCAGATTCTAGAAGATATGCTCCGTGCTTGCGTTATCTCTTTCGGCATGAAGTGGGAAGAATGTCTTCCTTATGCTGAATTCTCTTACAACAATAGTTTCCAGAAAAGTCTAAAGATGGCACCATTTGAGGCTCTCTATGGTCGCAAATGCAGAACTCCGATTGGTTGGTCGGGCGCAGGTGAAAGAATATTGTTTGGCCCCGACATTGTAACCCAAGCGGAGGAGAAAGTTCACATCATTCTTGAAAATCTGAAGATTGCTCAAAGTCGCCAGAAGAGCAATTATGACAGAAAGCACACAGACATGGAGTATGTCCCTGGTGATCTCGTTTACCTTCGCGTCACTCCCATGAGAGGCACGCACCGCTTTGGTATCAAAGGAAAGCTGGCTCCTAGATACATCGGTCCCTTCAAAATTCGTGGAAGAAGAGGAGAAGTTGCTTATGCTCTTGAGCTCCCTGAACAACTCAAAGTCCATGATGTTTTCCACATCTCCCAACTCAAGAAGTGCTTCAAGGATCCCGGCAGGACTGTGGACCATGAACTCATTAATCTCCAAGAAGATCTGTCTTATCAAGAACACCCCACAAAAATTCTTGAAGTCGCAGAAAGAAGGACTCGCAACAAGTCCATCAAGTTCTGCAAGGTGCAGTGGTCGCACCATTCCGTTGATGAAGCCACCTGGGAACGTGAAGAGGAGCTCCGTGCCAAGTATCCTACCCTCTTTGAGTCTTCTTCTTCCTAGAATCTCGGGGCGAGATTCCTGTTTAGTGGGGGAGAGTTGTAGCATCCCAATTATCTAACAATTGTAATGCTACTTGTCCTAGTAAGATATTGGCTACTTCATATATATTATTGTTGCATCATAATTATATCATGCTCATGTCATCATGCCACCTTGCATTTGAGCATCATATAAAACCCTCCTTCTTTTGGTTTTCTCTCATATGCATTATTAATTGTATTTGCCTCTTGATATTGTATTTGGTTATTGATATATTGTCTAAATGCCCAAGTTGAGTTGGGGGCATATCTTTTATCTCAACTCCACCACTTTTCTCTCACCACCTTATAATTCCACCATCCTTTTACCCATGAGCTTGCAATTCCTTTTTCTTTTGATATTTTTGTCCTAGCTCATGTGGTGGGGTGGATCTAGTCTTTTAATTACCTTTGTTTGGCTTTATTCCACTTCTTGGAAATGCATGGGAATAATGCCATCATATTATTATTGTTTTCACAAAATAAATCATGGCATTATTATTTTGCATGGGCCATGCACAATTCTTCACCACCTTTTACTCATTTGGTCTTTCTTTTGATTTGATGGATCCTATCTTGGGGAAAACATTTCCTACCATTCCACCATCCTCGTAGTCTCATCCATATCTTTTCCTCTTAATTTTATTTTCTCCATACATGAACCATATGAGGCCTATTCCATCATTCCTTTCTTTTTCTTTCCTTGGAATTCTTTTTCACCTTCATCTCATGTTATTTCCTAGCATTCCTCATGCTCCACTTGGGGGTGATCTTTCCTCAAGCTTTAAAAATCTAAAACCTAATAAAAATCCAAACCTAGCTTCTCTCTTTATTCTTCTCCTAACCTAATTCTACTAAGCCCTAACATGGATCTCTCCTCTCTCTCTCTACCTCCCTCTCCTCCATGAGCACCACCTGACCCCTCTCTCTCCCTGGTCCACCTCAGCTAAACCCTAACCCTAGCTAAACCCTAACCGAGGCCACCATCTACCCTAGCCCGAGCTACTCCCTCTCCTCTCTTTCTTTCTCTACCGGCCGAGCTAGCCCCACCTGCCTGTCCCTCTCTTCCATCCAAGCCCCACCTGCAGCCTCCCTCTCCATGCCTACCTGCTCCTAGCCCGACCTGCACGTGCTTGAGGAAGAAAAAGAGAGAAGAGGCCGAGACCACTTCATCTACCCCTGCCCCAGCTGCTCCTCCTCCCTCTCCCTCCTTTTTCCCTCGCCCACACGGCTCTCCTGCATCCCCAGATCTGCCCCAAGCCACCCCTCTTCTTCTCCTTCTTCCTCCCCGACAACAACACCTGCCGCCGGTCGCCGCCAGCACCCACCTCGTCCCCATCGTTCCAGCCGAGCAGCTCGACCTGGAGGTGGTCTAGAAGCTCGAGAAGGTTCCTCTACGACGCCCTGTCCACGCCAACGTGAAGAAGGAAGCCTCAGCACCGCCAGTACCTCGCCGCACTGCAGCAAACGCTAGATCCGGGGCGCCAGCGATCTCGCCGCTCCGCCGCTCCTCGCCCCGATCCGCGCCCGCCATCGAGCCCGCGGTGAGTCCCGCGACCTCCCTGACAACCTCCGCTCCACCGACACCGTCTAGCGCCGCCGATCGTTTCGTCGAACGGCCGTAGTGCGCCAGAGCTCGTCGTCGTCTGCAGCCTCCCCGCGCCGCGCAACACCCTAACTAGGTCGCGCCTACCTCCCTGTCAGCTACCGAGCCAGCCGCACCGGTTTGACCCTCCGCGCGCACGCCCGCGTCCCGGGATCGATCCCCCGCCCCGCGCCGCGCGCCGAATTCTCGTCAGACCCGGAAGAAGAGAAACAGTACCGGGCCGTGGTAAATTTACATTAAGCCCCCCACCTTTTTGATTCCTGCAACCAGCGCTCCTAGAGACCGCACCTGCCAGCCGCACTAGTAATTTTGCAGAAAACCCCTTCGCTTTCTCAGGCCATAACCCGCGGTCCAGCTTGCGCCCCACCAGTCAGCTTCTGGGGGCATCCCCACTGTCGCGTGGGCCCGAAGCCGCTGGCCCCACCTGTCCGTCTCAGTGGCTAGCCCAGCCCGCGGTGGAAAAAGGTTTTTCCGCACGCGTGACCCAGTCAGCGCAAGGCCCAGCCGTCAGTGACAGAGGCTGATTTCGCCTGGGTAACAAAAGTATTTTCCTGTGTCTGTTTTTATTTAAACATTTTCCAAATTGATTTAAATTCAAATCCAATTCAGATTCAAATAATTTTTAAATTACAAATCCAAATAATACAAGTAATATATGTTTTGGAATCAGAAAAATGTGAGGAATTCAAATATGCCCTTCAAAATATGTTTTGCACACTTTAAATTTCGAGATGAATAAAATTACAATAAAATGCCCTTTTCCTTAATTATTTAATAACTTTTGTTTTATAATTCCAAATTAGACAAATAATATGTATAAATCGATCAGCGCGATGAGCCCGTTCTAATTATGCAGTCCTTGTTCTGAAATGAAGCATGCATCATGTTGTAATTTAAAACCTGAACTGTTTATGACAATAAAACTTGGTTAAATAAATAATAAAGTGCTTTCTTTCTTGTATCCACACCTCACCTTTGCCATGCTACTTTAATACCATGTAAATTGTGCATCATTCATCATGGCATGCTTGGTTGCTTGTTGCATTTTAATTCATATGCTTGTGCACTTTATTTATGTTGGCCCTTGTTTGTTTGGTTCTTCTTCGAATAGACGCCCAGCAGGAGAATTACCAGAAATCACAGGAGTACTACCCAGATCCATCTCTCGCTTCAACTGAGCTGCCAGGCAAGCACTACCACATGCTTGCATACATACAGTACCTATTGCCTCTATCTTATTCTTGCATCATTGAGTCGCGATTGCATTAAATTAAATCCCAAGCACTGCATAGCCTTTACTTTTAAACCCCACTGAAGCTTGTTCCTCCATCCCATGAGCCATTACTACAGGAGTTGTTTGAGCCATGCGAGTCGTAGAAAAGCATGTGTAGGGTATGTGAGTGTCTAATGAAAAACGAGGTACCTAAACAACATAACCTGAGTAGTAATGGGATCACTAATGAAAGAGGCACCGGTGAGCGATATCTGCTATTTGGTTTTTCATGCTCACTTGTGTCCCGTAGGACCCCGAGTACTTGATTCCTGTTCCTTGACTATTCGCACTATCCACATCCGGGAGGCCTTATGGACCCCCCTGAGTCAGAGCTTGATTCATTCTTATTTCTTGGGGCCATAATTAGTTTGGGGCTTTATTACTATCCTGTACTTATGCCATGCTACTGCTTTATTTAAGATTGTGCGAGGAGCACCTGTACTGTTTTGGATCGCGCCACATTTTCGCGGTATCGATAAGCCCAGTCACATTTTCGGGTTCCCAGTCGTTTACAGCCGTCGTCGCAAACCCTGGGTCCGTCTCGGAGCCGGCCAACTTCGTTGCGGGTAGCTTATTGGGGTGGCCCCCTGAAATATTTCTGAATCCTGTGATTGCTTTGTCGTGAATGCCTCGTTGGGTTTTGATTTGGTTTTTCCGAGGTTGATCGAGTGTGTGTTGCTATTCGTGCACCCCTGCAGGGTAAATCTTTCTGAAAGCCGTGTCCGCGGTTATGGACGACTTGGAGCACAGTTTCTCGATCATAGACAAGTATAACTAAAGTACCGCTTTTAATTTGACTAAGTACTTGACTAGTAAATAGCGAAATACTCATGGAATGGTTAATAAAACTGCCAACGGATGATGGGGGTTGTTCGTCCGCTTCCTCGTTGGTAAGCGAGGAGGAGGATGGATCTGTTAATTATACTGTTATAACTGTTGTTCTTAATTCACGGACTTCCGTCTATCATTGGTTAGGCGGAAGGTTAGCGAGTATCTGTAGAATTGCTAGACTTTATCTTTTGCTGCAATTGCGTCACCCCAGGTTGTGTCCCCTTTAGCGGCATAAAGACTTGCTGAGTACCCCTAGGGCCTCACACGATAAATTGTTTGATTCAGATGAACAGGTGTACCCGCAAGATGGATACTGGGTGGAAGAGACAGATGATGTTGGCAACGATCATTCGGTGTAGAGATTCCGAGAATGGGGATCCGTGTGATCTGTGGGCGAGATGTGTTTATTTATGGGGCATCTTATGCCAATTTGCTTCTTATCCGTACTCGGATCTTGTTTTCCGCTTCCGCCTGATACTCTGATGTGTGATGTATGAGGAGCTATCCTAAATTATTATATCTATCTAGGACATTTGGATCTTGCCGTATGGCGTTGCAATATTTCTATTTCTTTTAGATGGAATGGCTCTGAGGACTGTTGTATGTGGCTTGCATACATACTCATTTGTGTATGTAGTTGATCCCTTCGCCTGCCGATTACGCCGCTCGTTCTTGTCCCGTTGTCTGAAAGTGGTTAGGACGGCCGAAAGGTCTACCGTGAGTGGCCCTGGGCCCCACCGTACTATTTTAACCACTTTCGTTCATCCAGGCATTAACCAAGAGCGTAATTCACCGAGGTAGTTACACTGTTTCAAGCCATAAAGAGAGCGCCGAAGACGGCAAACCATGCCATCAGGAACAGAGTACCCTGGAGGAGGCTACATGTAAACCTCCTCACGCAACTCACCATTGAGAAATGCGTTCTGAACATCAAGCTGAGACATAGACCAGTGGCAAATAGAGGCCATAGCAAGAAGAGTACGCACAATGGTCATATGGGCCACTGGGGCAAAGGTCTCATCATAGTCCCGGCCCTGCTCCTGCTAGAAGCCACGAGCCACAAGACGCGCTTTGTAACGCTCAAGAGATCCATCAGAGCGAGTCTTAATCTTGTAGACCCACTTGCATGTGATGGGACGAACACCGGGAGGAGGAGAGACAAGATCTCAAGTGCCAGTGCGCTCCAGCACAACAATCTCCTCGGCCATGGCAAGCTGCCATTCAGGGTGACGCTCAGCATCCCGATAAGAAGTCAGCTCGAGGGCAACAGAAAGACCGTACTGACTAGGAGAGTAACGATCAGGTGGACGATGCTGACGAGCAGGAAGAGGAGAAGGAATCTCATCAAAGGAAGAAGACGCATTAGAGGAAGAAGCATCAGAAGAGGAAGCATCGGAAGAAGCATCCGGAACATGAGAGCGACGAGAATAATGGAAGGGAAAAGGAGACAACGATGAGGTGGGTAGAGGGTCAGAAGAGGAAGGAGAATGACTAGGTGATGAGGAGGGTGGCGGTGTGGAAGGGGAAACATTGGCAAGAATGGGGCGTGATGGAGGATCAATAGGAACAGATGGTGGTGTGTTAGGAAACATGAGAAAGGATATATCCTCCACCGAGAATGCCGAGGAGGAGGGGCGAGGATAGAAGGGACACAACTCATCAAAAGTGACATCACGAGAAATGTGCATCCGACGGCCAACAGGGTCCCAACACTGATAGCCCTTATGCTCATCACTGTATCCAAGAAAACACACTCAACAGACTAAGCGGTCAGTTTGGTGTGTTCACGAGGGGCAAGAAGAACATAGCAAACGCAACCGAACACGAAGCGCCGAGTAATCAGGAGCACAACCAGAAAGGCGCTCAAGAGGAATACCACCCTGCAAAGCAGCAGAGGGTTGAATATTGACGAGATAGGTGGCAGTGGAAACAGCCTCAGCCCAAAAGTGAGGCGGAAGAGAAGCGGCAATCATCAACGCACGGGCCGTCTCAAGAAGGTGACGATGCTTGCGCTCAGCCACGCCAATCTGAGCATGAGCACCAGGACAAGAGAACTGAGCAAGAGTACCCTCCTCAGCAAGAAACACGCGCAGTGAATGGGAGATATACTCGCCAGCAGAATCTGCACGAAACACGCGAATGGGAGTGGAGAACTGGGTACGAACTGTGGCAGCAAATTTCTTATAGATAGACAAGACCTCACTACGAGAAGACATGAAATATATCCAAGTGTGGCGAGAAAAATCATCTATAAAGAGAACATAGTAGCGATGACCCCCTTTCGATGCGAAGGGAGCCGGACCCCAAACATCGAAGTGAACAAGATCGAAAAGGACGCTCGAACACAGACTCACTGTGAGGATAGGGTAGCTGAATCTTCTTACCAAGTCGACAACCCAGATAGTCCAAAGAAGCATTCCCGGAGACAGACCCTAGAACACCACGATGAACTAAAGACGAGAGACGAGAACCACATAAATGTCCAAGACGATGATGCCACTGCTGAAAAGAGCTAGTAGCTGCAGCTACAGATGCCGAGGAACTGGCGATGGTGGCATCAGAAGGAAGACAAAGCCAGTCAAGCTCCTAGAGGCCATCATGGCGTCGGGGGCCAGCACCAAGCAAAGCGTCGGTGCGACGATCCTGAACAGAACAGGAATCAAAGTCGAGAGTGATGCTACGGCGAAATTCGGTCTGGCCATAGCAAATCTGGCGAAATCAAGCAAAGAGCCGGCGAGATCCGGCCTAGCCGGACCTATTCTAGGCGTCCGGTGGCCGATCAGAGCAATTCCTGGCGGGGGCCTCTGATGTCTCAATGCAGGGCGCCCAGAAAAATGCTTGATGGCGGTGTTGATGTAGAGATCGTTGGGAACCCCAAGAGCAAGGTATGATGAGCACAACAGCAAGTTTCCCTCAGTTATGAAACCAAGGTTTAATCGAACCAGTAGGAGCAAGGAAACACCTCAAAGGTGTTACTAGCTGAGCTTTGGCAGGGCGCACTACCGGTGCTAGTAGCAACGTGGAGACCTGCATAACACAACCACAGAACTTTGTCCCCAACTTGCGATGAGGTTGTCAATCTCACTATGTTTTGCGGAAAACAAAGGATTAAACGTATCGAATGGAAAGAGTAAAAGTTTGCAGAAAATAAACACAAAGCAGTAAAAGATTGTGGATTGAATGTAAAAGACAAGGACTGGGATCCATAGTTCACTAGAGGTGGCTCTCCTTTAAGATAGATAACATGCTGGGTGAACAAATTACAGCGGGACAATTGACAAACATCGAGAAAGCAATACATGCATATACTAATCATCTTGACTCCTTGAGACTTGATTGGGAATTACAACATTATACATAGACCGCCATCCAACTGCATCTATGACTAATAATCCCCCTTCAGGTTATCATCCGAACCCCCTCCAGTATTAAGTTGCAAGCAACAGATTATTGCTTTACGAACTGCGTGTAAAGTAAACAATACGATTATTCTATGAACAAAGAATTGTTGTTTTCTCCCTGGTAGCAACAGCACATCTAGTACCTTAGAGATTTCTGTCACTTCCCTAGATTACCAGAGGCATGAACCCACTATCGAGCATAAATACTAACTCTTGGAGTTGCTAGCATCTACTTGGCCAAGATAGCTACTAACAACGGAAAGCATGCAAGATCACAAATAACAAAGACATGATAGCATCAATAATCAATCTAAAATAGCATCTCAATATCCATCGGATCCCCGCAAACACAACATGCAGAATTACAAATAGATGATCATGATCATGAACGGAGCTCACAAGATTTAGACATGAAAGCACAAAGGAGGAGAACCAGCCATCTAGCTACTACATGGATCCGTAGTCCAAGAATGAACTACTCACGCATCACACCGGAGGCTTGCATGGTGATGAAGAAGGCCTCCAGGGTGAATTCCCCTCTCCGGTAGGGTGCCGAGAAGAGCTTCAGATCCCTCCCGATCTAGGGATGGAGATGACGGCGGCTACAGACTCTTTCGTGGATTTTTGATCGGGTACTTAGGGTTTTCGTCCCGAGGGCATCTTATAGTCGGAAGGGGAGGCCGAGGGGGTGCCGGGAGCGGCCACACCACCCCCTGGCACGGGCCAGGCCTGGCCGCCCGGCCAGGTGGTGTGGCCGCCCTCTAGCCCCTCTCCGTCTCGTATTCTGACACTTGATGACATCCAGAAAAATAGGCACTTTGGCTTTTGTCCCGTCCAATTCCGAGAATATTCATTTTTTGACTTTCCTGGAACCAAAAACAGCAGAAAACAGGCAGCTGGCACTGCGGCTCTTGTTAATAGGTTAGTCCAAGAAATCATATGAAAAGTACTCCAAAGTTGGAACAAAACACAAGAAAGTGGATAAAACCAAGCATGGAACATCAAAAATTATAGATACATTTGCAATGTATCAGCCTCGAGGGCGGGCGAGCGAGACCGGGCGGCCGATGGCAATCCGATCGAGGAAGATGGTAGGGCTCGGAGCGGGGGACAGGCCCGGGCGTGGGCGAACCGATCGGGCAGACCACGGGCGGCCGGGCAAACCACAGACAGGCTCGAGCGTGGGCGGAAGATGGCAGGGCTCGGGTGCTCCCTAGCCACGGGAGATCTGGTGACAGAGGGATCACAGGGGGATCGAAGACCGCAGATCCCTGGCGACGCCCCAGATCCCTGACGGAACGAGCAGGGGACAAGGACGGCGACCAACAGGGGAGACGAGCGACGGCCAGAAGAACAGGCGACCTAGACAGTAAGAAAACAGCAGTCGGTCAGTGAGATTGGATCGGAGACAGCACAAGTTGCGCGTGTGAAAACCTATAGCTCTGATAGAATGTTAGAAATAGCAACTTGTATTCTAGAGGGGCCAAAGACCACAATATATAGTACATGTACATGTGTGAAATATGCAGGAAACACCCTAACTATTAAGGAAACTACAATATACAAATATAGCTCTAACAGGAATGAGATATACTTCATCACAGAAACATGTACATTTCTTTTTCCTATGATCAAAGTATCACGAAAGCAATTCTCAACGCAAGGTAGTTATGACATGTTGAGACTGAGTTTGCATTTTACTCCCTCCGTTTCAAAATATAAGATATTTTAACTTTGTGAATGGAGTGTATCTAGACTTCTTTTAGTGTGTAGATTCATCTATATTTGGAGTGAACTTACACACTAAAAAGGGTCTAGATACATACCTTTCATAAAGCTAAAACATCTTATATTTTGAAATGGAGGGAGTATTTCACATGCTGGCTTGTGAAATGCACCAACAAGGTACAAAGCAGAGTAGAGCCCTGATAATTGCATTTAGCCACTGAAATAACATAACTGCCAGTTAACTAGGTAAGACTGCAGACAATGATCTCAAAGAGACATCACAACTGTTATAGCTAGTGTAAAATTAATACTGTAGCAAGGGACACATCCACGTTCCAGCAGCCAAAATGTTCACCCAAGAGAAGTTTTTATGCTAACGCTTAGGCCAATAATTGTAACCCAGTGCATTATTCATCGCAGTGGATATGTTTGGCATGCTGTCAGAAGGGCAGCGATGGGCCGCCCGGGCCTGGGTGCTGGAAGAACGGGCCACAGCAATCTTGGAGCAGGCAACAGCAGCAGAGGAGGTATAAGCTGCAGAAGGAGAATAAGTCAGAGTTTCAGAAACTCGGAGAAAGAAAGCTAAACAACTAATGTATGCTTCATGATTATATATTGCACAGCGATTCCCTTATTCTTCTTTAGGTGTAAACTGAACTGTATTAGTTAAAAATTGTAAATTTTCATTCTTCATTACTCACTCTGTTTTAAAATATATGATGTTTTAGCTTTGTGAAGCAAATGTATCTAGATGGCTCTTAGTGTATAGTTCTTAGTGAACCTAAACACTAAAAGGGTCTAGATATGTTCCCTTCATAAAGCTAAAACATCTTATATTTTGAAACGGAGGGAATGCTTGGCCTCTTCTTAACACGTTTTCATTACTTAGCTGAAGAACCAACTTACCAAGACCTGAAGAAGACCCCAAACCCAGGCCCCCAAGAACCAGGGCCACCAGGAAATCCAGGCCCTCCAGGTGCTACCGGACGCCACCCTCCAGGTCCTCCCCAACCTGACACGGATCCATTCTGCCAGCAGAAGCTGGGGCTGAATACTAATCACAAGTTTCACAAGAACTCAACCAGGACACAATACTTCTTCAGAGAGCAAACCAAGACTTGGTGCAGAAGTTCTTTCGAGGTGAATAATTTATAGAACTATAGATGTACAGTGAGAACTAGTAGCTGTGCATGCAACTACCGTTCAATGGATCACCTGCTACTCTCACCCACTGGTCTATGTTCCAACCAGTGCTGTGAATTCTCTGCTTACTCTTGCCTTGCAAGGGCATGTTTGAGTATACACATACCACACCAAACAGTTCAAGTGAGTAGACTTCTCGATTGCTAGTTTCATATCACACACACATATGATCTTGCTTTTACAACTTTTTTTTAGGGAAACTAGTTTTTACAACTTACTTCTACTTCTGAAGGAAATGATCAGAGTGAATCTCAACTTACTGTCACACAACAGACCTGGTCCTGTCATGCATGAGAGTGAATATAATGTGAGACCATGGCAAATCTTTCTTGTGCTTTTTAGTAAAAAAAATCTTAAACTTAATCCTTAAAATAATTAGCAGGAAAAGGGAAATAAATAAGATATCATTCCAGAAATGAAACCAAAAAACACAGCCAGGATGGAAGCATACAAGAATATTTATATGTTCTCAGGTCGCAGTACCCATCTTTTCTACAAGAATACTAAAACTCCTCGGAACGGGACAAATAAGAACATGTACAGTTCACTATAATTCGGCTTATTAGTCCCCATAAGACTTATCAAACCAGAATACCAGATGCAACAAAATCCTGAAAAAAATATACTATAACTGAACGTTTCATTGGAAAGTTGACTATGATGGAACCATTTAATCTCACGAGTGGTGCTCCAAGTTCTTCTAATAATCAAATGCAGCCCGCGAATCAACAAAGAGGAAAATCTGCCTGTTTACACTGTCAGATACCACATTTGGTAGAAACATGAAATTCCACATATTGACTAGTATTAAGAAGCCCACTACATAAAAAAGCTAAAGTCAATTCTTCAGTTCAAGAAATATAGACAGGAGGCATATACTAGATATATCACTAGATAAATAAAGTAAAGCAAAGCAAAATCAATTCCTTAGCCCCCGAAACGAAAACAGAAACATGAGACGAATATTTCAAAGCAGAGAAAATTTGCTTGTTAATTTTAGCATGGACACATACAGTATCATTTCAGCCATCAAAGGCATATAATAATCAGAGCTTCTGGTCACACTTTATATACATCACTGCAGAAAGAAGAAGCCAGACAGATCATACTTAATCCAACTCCTTGAAGTTGCAGCTCATGAGGATACGGCAGCTAGGCCGTTGAGAAGCACTACCTCACCCAACATCCTGTCAGATGAAAGGCGCAGCGTTCACAGCATATTCTTCCAGCTCCGTGAAGAAAGTATGAGGAACAAGAGTATGTTTCAGTTGAAGTCCACAAGCAGATAACTTCTTACAATCACGATGGAAACTGTCAACCAGTTGGCCGCCAACGTCGACATGAAACAGCCACTTGCCAAGACTGAGCAGTAAGAGGATGACACCATCCGTCGACACAATGCTCACTTCCCATTGGCCTTCCCTCCTTCCACACAGCCCCCTGATTTCTGCGACCGGCAATTCAACTCGGCACTTGTGCTCCCAGACCTCGCCTTCGTAGTCCGCTAGCATCCATATCTCAACAACCTCCATGGTATCATCATAGCTATATATGCCGAGGTTGCCATCCATCTCAAAGATAAATGACTTGTCCGGAACAATTGGAGCACGCATATGCCGGAAAGACTCGGCTGTGGTGTCGAATATAATCACTAGTCCACTTTTGATGTGATGCTGCTGCACTGGAGACCAATGTAAGCAATCCCGGACGAGGGAAGGTATGTTGAAGGCCACTGCTGATGCTGCCTCTGGCCCCCCAATGTACCTCGGTGGCTCGTCGGAGCCCACCACGGAGACATAGCAGCCGATTCTGTGTTCAGGTGGCAGATCACCGTCAATCCACAACATGTTGCCCCTCCGGCATAGTAACAGTCTGTATTCGCCGGAAGGGCGGTGCAGGTACATGCCCAATAAATTGAATAAACTGGCGTCCCGCGGCTGCCGGAGGAGAGCACGCTGACGCGTGGACGGGTTGCAGACCGATAGGCATGGACGGTAAGTCGTGGTACTAGCGGAAATGATGAGGAGGCCGTCGCAGGAGGCTTGTAGAGAGAAGAACCTGTCGTTGTCAAGCCGGGCGACAGGTTGGAGGCGCTGGTCGTCGGCGGCCCGGTGGTCGAAGCCGAGGATGGATTTGCAGTACCCGCCAGATTTCTCGAATCCGCAGACTACGGGGAGGGAGGGCTGCCGGACGTGGTGCGCCAGGAGGAAGCCGCGGGTGGAGGTAGTGCGGCGCCACCCACGGCAGACGGTGCGGCAGCGGAGGAGGGATTTGGGGGGCAGACGGATGAGGACCTCCCAAACGACGATCTCGTCGGGGAGCCCGGGGAGGAGGGCCCCCGCCGCTCCTGCTGTTACGGCGTCTGCCATGGTCGCCGCCGGCGTCCTGGTTCTCGATTCGCTCTAGGAACCAGACGAGCTGTGAAGTGGGCTTTGAGGTCGTAGCCCTCAAACGGGTTGGGATTATAGCCCAAAGGGATACACCGGATCTTTTCATACAAAGAAAATATCCCATAAAAAATATAATTTTATCATTTCAGCAAGTGAAGACAATGTAAGCTTGATTATCAAAAATCCATGATTTTATTCTTCATCACCCGGGAACAACGGTTTTGAGAAGAATCTGTGTCCGTGATTGTTGGATGTTCCCGGTGAGCGTTGAGGCCGAGGAACAAAAGAAGTAGGACGACACCAACAAGGACAAAGTCTACTATGATAAGCACACAATGTTCTAAAAAACATTACCATCGGGATCACCGATTCTAGATTCTACCAAGGTCACACTGGCTTGTCAAAATAGACAATCACTCTCGCATGTACATAAATCTATTAAGAAAATCATTTAATTTGACGCGAGTTGCAATTTAACAAATTGAAAGAGTATGCTTGTTTTCATCTAGCTTTATACGAAAGTATAGAAAAAAAGCAAACATAGTAAACTATTGGCTACTAAGAAATAAATGGAAAAAAAATAAAGGGTACAAGTAAGTACACTCTCACTCAAGAATTGTGTCGTGAGGCAGACCAATATCGCTATGACAACTGAGTACTAAGAAAAGCATCCCTAAATAATATTACTAGGAAACCACTAGCTAATATTTCAAATAAAGCCAAATCAAGTTCCTAGTCCAATAAAATAGAGACACAAGGCAGGTAAGTGCGGGATTATTTCAAAATAGAGCATAATAAATTGTTGATTTTAGTACCAACACATACAATAGTGACCTCATCCTGAAAGCTCGGCCTAATCTAGAAACCCAAAAAAGGAGGGGCTATGTGGAACTCGTTTTTTCAAAATTCAAAAACGACATTTTAAAGTTAACCTGCAAAATCTCAACATAGAATACCTTGCATTATGATCTATACAAAAATGACAAAATCTGCCAAAGTTTGGAGATTTAAACATTTACATTATTCATTGCGTCATATCCATAATTTTACACAACCCATAATATAGTATTTTGCAAAAAAAAAATATCATCTTCTACATCAAAGTTTTTTTATAAAAACGCCTCATGTAACCCGAGCTCTAAAACAATGCACGCCAGAACAAAACACAAAAGATAAAAAAACAAAGAAATGTCTCCACCTTGCTGCTAGAAAGAAATTGTCACCACCGAGCGGCCACAACGTACCTAAACCCCACTTAAACCCTAAAATCCCCCACCACCTGCCCCGCTCCTCTTGCCACCACGATTAAAGAATTAGAAAAATTCGCTTCGTTTTAGCACTAGCTACAATTAATGGAAAGAAAATACCAGCATTAAGAAGATCACCAGAATCATTGTGTGCCCAAGTCCTTAGGGCGAAGTATTATCCTTCTGGTGCTTCTGGTGATCTTCTTAATGCTGAATTGAAAAAAGGCTCTTCTTATACTTGGCAAAGTATCTTTGCTGGAATTCAGACTTTCAAAAAAGGCTATCTGGAACGACCCATGGATCCCGTCCTCGCCATCCCGGAAGGTGATCTCCCCACGAGGTAATGTAGTCTTACCAAAAGTTTCTGAACTGATTGATCCTCTTTCAAGATCCTAGGATGAGGAGCTGCTTCGGTCATCCTTCAATAGTGTTGATGTTATCCGTATCCTCAAGATCCCACTTGCTGTGGGGATGATGGAGGATTTTGTTTCCTGGAGCTACACCAAGTCGGATATTTTTACTGTCCGATCAGCCTATTATACTGAATGGGACTACATACATGGGAGGAAAATCTTACGCGCATGTGGCCAATCTACTTCCAGTACAAATCCAGTTTGCGGTAAACTCTGGAGTCTCAAAACCTCTGCGAAAGTGAAGATCTTTACTTGGAGATTGCTGCATGGGACTATCCCGTGCAACTGTGTCCTCGCCAATAGACATATTATTGCTAGTAGTACGTGTCCGGTATGCAATATCTATTGTGAAGACACCATCCATACCTTTTTCCAGTGCCCTCGCGTTGCAGAAATTTGGGAGCTTCTGGGCATGGCTGATCTGATTAATGAAATGAGCATTATTGATAGACTGGGGTCGGGAGTTTTGGAGGCCATTCTATTGCTCCCTGATGGTCCCTCTCCCTACATATATGACGTGGGTTTGAAGGAGCTTGTGATCACTGCATGTTGGTATATCTGGTGGCAGCGGAGACAGTTTGTCCATCATGAACCAGTCTCATCACCGACGAAATCTGCTCTTGCAATCCAGGCAATCACCACAAACTACTTTAGAGCTCATAAGAAGAATGCCCGTTCCAGGGTTGATGGTTGGGAGAAACCCAAGGAAGGGTACTGCAAATTAAATGTGGATGCATCTTTCACTGCTGATTCTTATAAAGGTACCACAGGTGCCGCCATTCGTGATGATCATGGTAACTTTATCACCTGTAGCAACTGTGGCATTCCATCAACTTCTAACGTGTCGTCTGCGGAGGCCTAGGCCCTTCATGACGGTCTTCTTCTGGCTGGGCAGGTTGGATGCACGAAGATCATTGTTAACAGTGACTATATGGATGTGATTTCGACAATGCTTGATAGAGGAAACTCTCTTGGGGAGGCGGCGGCGATTTATGAGGAGTGCACCTTCCTGGCCAGAGATTTCGCCCATGTTTCTTTTGCTCACTGTGATAGGGATAGTAATAGAGTAGCTCATACGCTTGCTTGTAAGGCGGAGGGACCCCATACCACCTGGTTGGAGGATCCGCCAGACTTTATTCGTGAGCTCCTCACAAACGATGTAACTATGTACTGATCCTAAAGCAGCAGGTTTTTTGACGCACTCTTTTTCTCACCAGGATACCTAAGGGAATTGGGAGGTTTTTAATGAGGCGGCCTGCTGTCTTAATATATAATGCTTTCAAAAAAAAGGAAAGAAAATACAAACACCACAAAATATTGATTATTAAGAAGACAACTAGAAGAAAAGGCAAACGTACATTCTTATTCAAGGAATAGTGATGTGAGGTGTCAAACTGAAAACCACTACTCCCTCTATCCATAAGTGACATGTATTTGTGTAGATTCACATACATCTAGATATATTTTCTCTACTACTTAAAGGAGAACACGACATGATGGTGGTACGTCGGGCACTCCATCCCTCACGAAAAAACCCGGATCTTCCAGCCGCATTACCCACGCCAGTATCTCTCAACAAGAGAAAAAACACGCAGCACGGTCTTTGACCTCTCCTCTCGCACGGGAAAAAAATCTCCATCCATCGATGGTTGCTTGCCACGCCGCCGATGCTCCGCCAGACTCCCGTCCCCCACCTCGCTATCTCCACTGTCCCCCGCGCAGCGCCGCCGATACCGTCTTCTGATACGTTGCAAACGTATCTATAATTTTTGATGTTCCATGCTTGTTTAGTATCTACTTTGCTTTGCTTTGTCAACACTTTGAGGTATTTTTATATGTTTTCTGGGACTAACCTATTAACAAGATGCAACAGTGCTAGTTTCATGTTTTCTTCTGTTTTTGATTCCAGAAAAGGCAGAAAATCAATATTCTCGAAATTGGACGGGACAAAAGCCAATATGCCTATTTTTCCTGGAGCAATACGGAAACACGAAGCAGAGACGGAGTAGGGCACCAGGGTGGGCACACCATATGGTGGCACAGGCTAGCCCTGGCCGCCGCGCCACCAGGTGGTGTGGGCCCCTTGGCCGCCCATCGACCTTGCCTCTTCGCCTATAAGATGCCTCCCGATGCAAAAACCCTAGATCGTGCAGCCTCCAGCCACGAAAAGTTCCGTAACACCTTTGAATCGGCCCTATGCTAGTTTTAGCCCTTTCCGCCAAACTCGCATAGAAACGATTCAAGGACGCCCACCAGGCACTTTCGTGCGGGTGCAAACGAAGTAATACCATTACACAACAGTCCTCGATGGGACCCACAGAACATATATATATATACATCAGCGACTCCACGAGTCAAGAATACAGATATACAATGCAAAGATCCAAATCACCTTGAAACGATACAGCGTCCGAGTATAGACAAGATACAAATTGGGCTAAGAGCCCTGAAGAATAACCAATGGCGTCCATAACCCTGCCCAGGCCAAGCCGGAAGGGTAACCCTGCTAACGACGTCGATCTCAAACTTGCTAAAAACAAAAGGGGTGCCGACAAAGGGCAAAGGAAAAGGAGGAGCGTCAGTACTGAGGCCAGTACATGGCGAGGCTAGAATTCGGTGGTCCTCGCCTACACAGGTATGGTGGGCTGAAGCGGCAGCGCAGCGGCACTGAACAACCTATAGAGACTCGATACAACTGGCGGTTATCAGAGAGGGGTAAGAAAGACCTATCCGGATCCAACCTGAAGCTAACACCAGACAAACCCATCCTAGTACTTCCCCCTCGAGACCAAACGAGGAAGGCAGACCAAGGAACTCACACAGTTGGCAATTTTACTCATTCCGTTATAGTTGCAGCACTTACTAATCAGATATTGATAGCATGAGTCATCCTGATAGCATAAGTAGTGGGCAATTTTAATCACCATTCTGTTATAGTTGGAACATTTACTAGTCAGATATAATTGTCCTGAGGAATCCCAAAACCTAGCAGTTGTTGGCACTTTTATCACATTTCGTTGGAGTTGCAATACTTACTAGACAGGTATAGTATGACACAGATTACCACAGATCCACCAGATGTTGGCATTTTTATTATTCATTCCATTGTAGTGAAGCTGGATTACTAGTCACATATTAAGTCAAATTTATAGCACTACTTTAGTTATGCTTGTCTATGATCGAGATACTGTGCTCCAAGTCGTCCATAACCACGGACACAGCTTTCAGAAAGTTTTACCCTGTAGGGGTGCACAAATAGCAACACGCACTCGATCAACCTCGGAAAAACCAACTCAAAACCCAAGGAGGCTTTCACGACAAAGCAATCACAGGATTCATAAAATATTTCAGGGGGCCACCCCATTAAGCTACCCGCAACGAAGTTGGCCGGCTCCGAGACGGACCCAAGGTTTGTGTGGACGGCTGTAAACGACTGGGAACCCGAAAGTGTGACTGGGCTTGTCGATACAGCGAAAACGTGTCACGATCCTAAACAGTACATGTGCTCCACGCACAATCTTAAATAAAGCAGTAACATGGCATAAGTACATGATAGTAATAAAGCCCCAAACTACTTTGTGGCCCCAAGAAATAGAAATCAATCAAGCTCTGGCTCAGGGGGATCCCATAGGGTCTCCTGGATGTGGATAGTGTGAATAGTCAAGGAACAGGTATCAAGTACTCGGGGCCTACGGGACACAAGTGGATATAAAAACCAAATAGCATATATTGCCCACCGGTGCCTCTTTCATTAGTTATCCCAGCAAATTAATAGTTGTATTTAAAGTCATGGTCATCTCCACCATTTATCATGTGCCAACTTGTCGTCAACGGTGGAACGACAACGACGCGAAGCAACATAGAAGCAAGCAACTACGACTCGCAGGGCCGACTATCTATCAGACAACAGACAATAGGATGTGTCCATGGCAATATAGAGGCTGCAAGGAGTATAAATGGTGCACGGAAACTAAAGCATCACGACACAGATAGCAATAGATCAACAGGAGGAAATAAAGACTAGAAATGCAAAATAGGTAGAAGGGGAAGAGATGCTCGCTTGGGATACACTGTCGAAGGTTCATATCCGGAGAACTTGTCGATACTCGCATCAACTCATCGGCCTAATCCGCGAAGAAGAAAAGCACTAAAAGAAACACCCGATGCAATATTTAATACTACGACAGAAGATCCGGCATAATTATGATTTGATGCAGATGCGGTGCAATTAGGCAGTATTAAGCGGAACCGGGGGTCCCGACAATTAATTACACGGTTCAAGTTATTTATCTACCCCGCAAATTAAATGTTGAATTAACAAGGTGAAACATGGCATCGGTTCGCTACACCAATTTAAATGGAGTCCGGAATAAGACTAGAATAGCCCGCATATAGAGTCCATATTTAATTATTAGGTGAATCGACTAATGCCCCCAAACCACAAGCAGGTATGCATGCATGAACAATTTAATATGCGACAGTTGATAATGTTATATTATAAAAATAGGGGCTTAGGGCACACATCTGGGTTCAAAAGATCTTGGTTCTCGGGGTTCGGGGTTCGATAGGGTTCGACAGGATCGGTCTCGGACAACGGAAGGAGAGCCTGGCGTTCCGGGAAGAAGGACTTGTCATTCCCGTGGCGATCCTGGCGTTCTTCGGTTCGGGTCTTGGCGTCTGAGAGGAAGTACTTGGTGGTTCCGAGAAGGAGGTCTTGTCGCATCCGATGGATCGGTCCTCGGGGTCGAAGAACTTGGCGCGCCAGGGTTCGGTCTTCGGATCTTGGTCAGGTCGCCGGTAGATCTTGGCCATGTCAAAAGTCCTCGGGATTGCAGCTTTGGTATCGATGGCGAACTTGGGTCTGGGTGTCGGGATCTTCGAGCGGAGTGACACAATCTTCTCACGGACATCACCTTATCCGTATGACCGCGTCTATGCATCATCATCCGATACGCCATGGAAGCATCACTTCACTTCACCTCACCAACAGATCAGCGCATCAAATTGTACCAGAACAGGGAGTCACTTATGTCGAAACTACAACATCATCACGAACACAGCAGTAAGCCAGGAGACAACCGTGTGACCTTGACGCATCTGGTAGCCGTCCGTGCACACGGCCAAGGAACAGAGGTAGCAGGGGCCCTCCGACGAGCATGGAGACAACGAGTAGGCCATGGGGCAGCCGTGGCCACAGGTGGAGGGGATGACACCGGCCGGAGCGGGCGCATGGCGGCAAGGGCTTTCGAGCAGGGGCAGCACGTGTTGGAGATATGCCCAAGAGGCAATAATAAAAGTGGTTATTATTATATCTTTGTGTTTATGATGAATGTTTACATCCCATGCTATAATTGTATTATTAGGAAACACTAATACATGTGTGTTTTGTAAACATAAAAGAGTCCCTAGTAAGCCTCTTGTTGAACTAGCTTGTTGATTAATTGATGATCATGGTTTCCTGATCATGGAAATTGGATGTGATTAATAACAAGGTTATATCATTAGGAGAATGATGTGATGGACACACACCCATAGTAAGCGTAGCATAAGATCAAATCATTAAGTTTGTATTGCTATAAGCTTTTAAATGCATAGTAACCTAATCCTTCGACCATGAGGTTGTGTTAATCACCATCACCGGATGGGTACTTTGATGACATCAAACACCGCTTCGTAACTGGATGGTTATAAAGGTGTCATTGGCTATTCTGAAAGTATGTGTTGAAGCGCATGGACCAAGATTGGGATTTGTCCATCCATATGACGGATAGATATGCTCTGGGCCCTCTCGGTGGAATGTCATCTAGTTAGCTTGCAAGCATGTGACTGGGTCACAAGGGATGACATAACATGGAACGAGTAAAGAGTATTTATCAGTAACGAGGTAGAACTGGGTATGGAGATACCGACGATCAAACCTCGGATAAGTATAGTATCGCGTGACAAAGGGAATTGGTTTCGTATGTTAATGGTTCGATCGATCACGAAGTCATCGTTGAGTATGTGGAGCCGTTATGGATCTCCAGATCCCGCTGATGGTTATTGATCGGAGAGGTGTCTTCATCATGTCAACATATTCACGAACCGTAGGGTGACACACTTAAGGTTCGAAGTTGTTTTAAGTAGATATGGAATGTGCGTTGGAGACCGAATGTTGTTTGGAGTCTCGGATTGGATCCGTGACATCACGAGGAGATCCGAAATTGTCCGGAGAATAAGATTCATATATTGGGGATCATTTTATGAGTTAGGAAATGTTCCGGAGTATTTGTATGAGGATTCTAGAAGGTTTCGGAATGTTCCGGAAGGTTCTGGAAGATTTCTTGGAGTTTGCTTGAAAACCAAGAAAGGGATCAAGGAGTCCTTGTGGGGCAAGACAAGGAGTCGTGGGGGAGGAGGACTCCTCCCCCCTCCCCAATCCGCCGGCCAAGGAGGGAGGGGAGTCCTACTAGGACTCCTCCTCCCCATGGCGCCTCCCCCCTTTAAATAGAGGGGTCGGGGCGCCACCCCCTGGCCCTCCTCCACTACTCCAATCCTAGCCGCCTCTCTCCTCTTCCTTTCTTCTGCTCAGGCTTAGGCGAAGCCCTGCAGAATTCTCTACTCCACCACCACCACCACGCCGTCGTGCTGCTGGGATTCCGTGGAGAAGATCTACTACCTCCGCTGCTCGCTGGAACGAGGAGAGGAAGGTCTGCTTTGACTCCACACGTGTGACCGAGTGCGGAAGCGCTGCCGAAACGCGGCGCCGGAAGGATCGTCCACTCGATCTTGAGATCGGCAAGTGATTGACTACATCAACCACGAGATCTAATCTCGTAACGCTTTCGGATCTACAAGGGTTAGTACAGATCTATCTCGTTGCACATGTCTAATAGATTAGATCTTGGCTTTTATCTAGATTAGATCTGGGTTTTGTTCGTTCTTGCGGTAGAATTTTTTTGTTTTCCATGCTACGAACCCATCAGCACGGGTGCGACGCACTGCAGGCGGCACGGATTCGAGAAGGACATGACACCGGCGTGCTCGGGTGACCGGCGACAGGGACGAGGCGAGCAGAGGCGGCGCTGGTGGAAGTAGAGGACGTGGGCGCGGCCTCAGTGGTGGCGGTTGGTGGTTGCAGGCGGTGTGGCCGGAGGCAAGGAAGGCCGTAGCAGCCCCGGGCAAACATGCGCTTGCAGGGACGGTCGGAGGCAGAGCGAGCGGAGCGGAGGCGGCGGGATGTGGCCGAGGCGGAGGACGGTCGGAGGCGGGGTGGAGCTCCAGGAAGAGGGCGGGCGACGACGGCGCTGAGGCCGGTGAGGTTGGGCTTGCGCAGGCGCACCAGTGGCAGCGGGGAGGAGCTTCGACGGGGAGGCTCGGCAGCGTCGGCGGTTGGCCACGGCGGTTGGGGGCGACCGGCTTGAGGAAGAGGGAGCAGCCCCGGGCGGCGCTATGGTGGTAGCCGAGGTCGGGGCAGCGAGACACAGGGCGGCAGAGTGCGGGCACGTCGGCCGGAGGAGGGAGACGGGGAAAAGCGCGTGGGGTGGTGGGGGTTGGTGAGCGAGGGAGAGAGGCGTGTGGGACAGGGGAAGCGGGGCGTGTCGGTGGGTGGAGGAATCGAGGGGGTAGGTGGCGTGGTAGAGAGAGAGGGATGGGGACAGGCGCGTGGGGACGCGGGGCTAGGGGCGGGCAGGATCCCGAGGTGGTCGGGCTGGCTGGGGCTGGCGCGCGCGTGTGGCATGTGTGCGGGCGGTGCAGGTGGAGGCGTGAGCGGGAGTTGGTGGGGGTGTGCGTTCCCAGGTGGCGAGGGAGTGTCCCAGGTGGGAGGAGGTGGAAGGCTGAGAGTGGAGGGAGTGAGGTGGCGGCTAGGCCAGTTGGCGCCTGTGGAGAGAGAGAGAGAGAGGGGGTGTGGCGGCTGGCTCGGGTTGGGGAGATGGGGTAGCTAGGGTTTGGTCCAGATTTTTATCTGGGGTAGTAGGCTGCTGCCAGCTGGGCCTTTGGGCCTGGCCAGTGGCGGCCTCCCCCGGGAAAAATAGTTTTTATCTTTATTTGATTTTTAATAGCCTTTTGTAAATAGTTTGTAGACAAAACAAAATATCCGGACGACCGGGCTTTTTGGATTTGAAATTAAAGACGGGGTATTTAGAAAACAAAAATAGGTTTACAAAAATAGTTTTAGACAAACAGATGCATGATGATGACGATGCTCAAATGCAATGTGGCATGATGACATGAGCATGCGGTCATGATGATGCGATGCACAAAAACACAACGATTTTCTAGTAGTGGTTTTTTTTTGCGGGATGCCACAATTCGACACCACTAACAATGGATCTCGCCCTCGAGATCCACCTCGTGGTACCGGGAAGAAGGTCGGGGATCTGAATCTTCTCGCTTCGTGTAGGTCCTCGCGACACCACTAACAAGAGGTCGTTGTCCGTGATCGTCGAGAGAACACTCCGGGAAACAAAGGACGAAGGTAAAGGTATCAACAAATAAAGCCACCTCTAACTTCGACAGAAGGAGAGAAACGATGCATTCTCATCCACTACAATGTACACGAGCAAATAGAGTGAGTAGTCGGCATGGGGGCCAATCCATCACGCACCCAAACTATTACTCCGCACAGTTAGTAGAAAAGCGTGCAACCATTCTCGGAATCAGACTGAAGATCTCGACACTCGAGGTTCGGAACAAAGGAGCGATGCAGGCTCTGCATCGGATCTGGCGTAGATGATGTCGTCGCATCGGAAAACACTAGAAGGCACAAACAAGGAACAACGAATGGTACCACATATAAAGGATCACTCAGATAGCATGAAGTCCGGAAGTGGAAACACCATTGCCAAAGGAGGAAGCGAAACCCTGAAGGTACGACAGAAACCCAACCACGAGAAACCCTGGACTTGAAGAAAAGATAAGTGGGTAGAATCAAAACACGCAAAGGTAAGAGGAGAACAACAGAGGGGTAAGGAGTAAAATCAGACCTAATCAGATCTATCCAACCGATTTTGCAAAAATAGTTTGACACTCTACTTCGGTCGTTAGCTAGGTTATCCTACAAGCTGGAATTGTGGGGTATCGCAACTGCTGAGCTCTGGTACCACTCTGTAACACCCTCGAATCGGCCCTATGCTAGTTTTAGCTCTTTCTGCCAAACCCGCATAGAAACGATTCAAGGACGCCCACCAGGCACTTTCGTGCGGGTGGAAACGAAGTAATACCATTACACAACAATCCTCGATGGGACCCACAGAACATATATATATATACATCAGCGACTCCACGAGTCAAGAATACAGATATACAATGCAAATATCCAAATCACCTTGAAACGATACAGCGTCCGAGTACGGACAAGATACAAATTGGGCTAAGAGCCCTGAAGAATAACCAATGGCGTCCATAACCCTGCCCAGGCCAAGCCGGAAGGGTAACCCTGCTAACGACGTCGATCTCAAACCTGCTAAAAACAGGGGTGCCGACAAAGGGCAAAGGAAAAAGAGGAGCATCAGTACTGAGGCCAGTACATGGCGAGGCTAGAATTCGGCGGTCCTCGCCTACATAGGTATGGTGGGCTGAAGCAGCAGCGCAACGACACTAAACAACCTATAGAGACTCGATACAACTGACAATTATCAGAGAGGGGTAAGAAAGACCTATCCGGATCCAACCTGAAGCTAACACCAGACAAACCCATCCTAGTACTTCCCCCTCGAGACCAAACGAGGAAGGCAGACCAAGGAACTCACACAGTTGGCAATTTTACTCATTCCGTTATAGTTGCAACACTTACTAATCAGATATTGGTAGCATGAGTCATCCTGATAGCATAAGTAGTGGGCAGTTTTAATCACCATTCCATTATAGTTGGAACATTTACTAGTCAGATATAATTGTCCTGAGGAATCCCAAAACCCAGCAGTTGTTGGCACTTTTATCACATTTCGTTGGAGTTGCAATACTTACTAGGCAGGTATAGTATGACACAGATCACCACAGATCCACCAGTTGTTGGCATTTTTATTATTCATTCCATTATAGTGAAGCTGAATTACTAGTCACATATTAAGTCAAATTTATAGCACTACTTTAGTTATGCTAGTCTATGATCGAGATACTGTGATCCAAGTCATCCATAACCGCGGACACAGCTTTCAGAAAGTTTTACCCTGCAGGGGTGCACAAATAGCAACACACACTCGATCAACCTCGGAAAAACCAACTCAAAACCCAACGAGGCTCACAAGAGACTTCTTGTATCTTGATTGCAGGGTTGCTTGAGAGGGGATACCTTTGAGCACTTCCTCCCTGAGTTCGATAAACCTTGGGTGATCCACTTAAGGGAAAACTTGTTGTGGTTCTACAAACCTCTGCACTTGGAGGCCCAATAACTGTCTACAAGAATAGAAGTGCGTAGACATCATCTTCCCTGTTCCTCATCTGTCCTGCCCATCCCCAGCTGTATCGCCTCACCATCTGCCACGGTCATCTTGAAACCGTCGGTCAATCAATCCATGGAAACTGATGATGCCGATCGTGGAGGTCGTGCAGCTTACGCCCTCTCCCAATAAAAAAGGCCCGAGCCCTCCTATTCTCGCACTATCGCACAGCAGTTCTCCCTCTAGTCTGGAAACAGGAGCCCTCCAACGCTCCTTGTCGCGCCTCCGACGTTCCGCCCACCTCCGTCCCCCGTCTCGCTGTCTCCATCGGCCTGAGTGCCGCATCAGGCCCGTGAACTAGATCATTGCGTGCTATCTCCTCGCCATGTCCGTGCTCCACGATGGCGGCGTTGGCGTCGATGCTTCAAGTCCAACTGACGTAAGAGCATTATGTTTGGAGCCCTTGGAGGAGACGACCGAGGGTGCGCACGTCTTCACCACTCCGAACTCCCTCGGCGGCATCTAGGTACGTTATGTATTCTCAATATTTGCATACTGGTTCACTATGTTTTGCCTTTGCTTCGTGTCCAGGTAGTTTTCGGTAGTCAGCTGTTGTCGTGCTTATTAGATCAATTCAAAAGTAGATTACTTTCTCTACATAAACTTGCTTGCTTATATGTGATGTGCTTATTAGATCAATCCGAAAGTATATATATAGCTAATCTTGAGGAGCTAATGTATTGATCAATAGCATATGCAGGTTTCATTCTCACCTCCATCCAGCAGCTTACGTCAAGTCCTTGAAGGACTCGTTGGAGTATACCGGAGAGAAGGTGTTCACATATTTCTTTACATTTCTTCTTGGTTTCATTTCACTAATTATATGAAATTGGTCTAATTAGATACACACGAGTTCTTTCAGGTTCCTGAATTTTTTATCATTATTTGTAGGTCCTCAAGGTAAGAAGCCTTGAGCAACTCCCAAGGAGAAACAGCCATCAATGAAGGAGGAAGGTAAAATAATGTTATAGAAATTAAGTCTGTTGTTACTTGTTAAACACGTCTTAGCTTTAGTGAGAATACATCATACAAGTTTCTTTCATGACATAGTACATGTGGTTTTAGGAAAAAAAGAACTATATTTGTCCTTTGGTTTGTTAGTAGTCTATCTTGGATCCACTTCATCCAAATAAAATTCTATCAACATATAGCAAGTTTACCTATAATAACTAGCACTTATCCTAAATGATCAACTAATAGTGCACTTCCAGTAATATCTCCCTAAACAAGAGGAAACAACCCTTAAACTGGTCTGCACCTTTTATCAGCTTTTGAATTAGCCTTGAAGTTTATACAAAGGTGTGCGCTACATCTTAGCATATTTGTTCTTTTACATATAGATCTTTATCCAGAAAACTCTTTTGAATTATATAATCAATTTTTGGCAAATCAATCTTGATCCAGAAAACCCCACCAGGAAACAACATCTTCTTTTAGGGAACAATATCTCATTTTTGAGTGTTAGACACATGTTTATCTCTTTTAAGTATTATTGGTGCTTCAGTCAATAAGGAATTATGACACTGAATCTCTCATGTACTGTTGATATTTATTCTGGCTTGATGTGCTAGATAGCGCATATCAGATGAAACATGTCTGACAGGGAAGGCTACATGCTCAATAGGAGCTACGAGATCAATTCAAAATTAGAGGTTGTGGTACACACTGGTATGCCATCATTTGAGTGCTGCATTTAGTTTTGGTGTATATTGGCGAACCACTCCATTGACCCGACTCACCTAACATTGATAGGAACTGATATGCTAATATCACCTTCAAGATCTATTGTTGTCTTCATCGCAAAATAAAAATACCATTTGTTTTTTTGGTTCATTACTTCAATTTGATATGCTAAAAACAACACAAGCATGTTTCTCATGTGGGGTATTACTAGTGTCATAGTAGAGATATATATACAGTGACTTCAGTTTAAGATTCAATATGTCTTACCTGAGATAAATTCTACTAATTCTGGTTTAAAAAATACAAGTTCACAAATGATCACGAAGATAACAAATTAGTAGCACTTGCCGACAACAAGTCCATTGTTGTGTGGCAGCAATGAGAGGAAGGCTTTTTTCTTTATACATATGTACATGTTGTCCGTAGGATCCTTCCTTACTCATTGAACATGCTGATTATTTTTTGCCTCACTATTGTAGTTGAAAGTTGTACCATCTGACACCATTGGTACTACATCATCGTAGCATTATTAACCAATCAATAGAACTTATATATTTTTCCTAGGTAACCTGAATTAGGACCATCCCAATCAATAGAAGTTATATCTTGTTATGCATTAAGAAATCAAACAAAACCTGAATTCTATTGAGATCTTCATAATAGACAATATGAATAGGAGAGAGTTCCTTATTTGACACTACTTCCCAATATGTTTCCTTATTTGACACTAAAAACTTTTCACTTCCTTTTGTGACCATTTGTGATTTTTTTTTGCTTTATATGACACTACCGTCAGTTCTGTTAAAAGATACCGTTATTTTTTTCTGGCCGGACCCCAAATGCCTCTGGTTCAATCGTTTGACTCGTACTTGTGCGGCGCATGGTTGTCGTCTTGATATTCTTTTTTTATATCAACCGAGCCGAGCATAGGATAGGAGGCAGAATCAATCCGGCTGTGTATGTGTGCGGGGCGCGTCCGTGAAATCTGGCATGGGTTGCCATCGTGAGAGCACACAATTGTCCCTGATGCACTACTTCTAGTCTAACATGATGCCCATGGCCATTTTAGATGCTAAGTGCTATTAAATTTTTTCTTGGAGATGTATTCTTGTGCATCACGGTAGTTCCATTGGGCTCCACCCCGCAAGTCTCAAATAATCGGTTCCATCACACGTAAACAACATAACAACATATACCTTGAATTATAACTGGTTCATCACACACACCATTTTTTTTAATTTTGTCACATTATGCACATGGGGCAAAAACGTCTTTGTATGTCCCCAGCTAACCCCGTTAGCTCTCAAAATACACTAGAGTGTTATATAAGGCAAAAAAATACAAAAGTGGTCAAATAAGGAACTAAAAAATTTAAAGTGTCAAATAAGAAATCATATTGGGACGTAGTGTCAAATAAGGAATGCATCAATCGTAGTGTGTAGTATAGCATAGAACTAGCTAGCCAACTAGAAACTATATGGCTGGTATCCCTTGAGTGATTTGCTTGATTGGAGTTCATGGTTGCGACATGTATAATATGAGGATCTTTAAAATGAATTAGTATGTAATAAAGCTATATGTTCCTAAATATGTAATTTTTTAATGTCCGCAAATCACACCATTACTCTTGTCTCTAGCAGTGATTAAGCTAAGGGATATTGCTTTTACCTAAAGGTATTTCTCTATATTTTCTTTGTGATAATTCGCTATTCATTTTGTGACCTCGAGCATGGTGACTAAAATCTTCAAATTGTAGGTCAACTCAATACCAGCACTCTTTGTTGTAATAAGAGATCTAGTCTTTCCATTTGCACAAAGGTATTTATCTTCTGTGTCCATGGCTGCACATTCAAATCTTAGAACCTGCCCAGTATCATCAGCAGTCGGTGTGTATGTCGCGAGCGTCCCGCTTCAAATCAAGTTACACCTGAGTTCTTGTTGTAGCCCAAGGGATACAAAGGAACATGTCCATTATTAATACCAGGGCTCTATTAACATGGACCCATACACATAACTGAGAACCCCAAAAATATCACTACCAAATCTACCAACATAATGTGCATGTGTGTGTTTTGCTGCCATTGCCCCTTTCATTTTTTGCCTATTTTTAGTCCCACAACCTACTAAGTTTAATGTAAAATAAATATAATGAGTACTAGACAGTTGTGTGAAAAAGTTGTGCTTTTTGGACATTATTGTTGTACCTGAAGTTTTGTTATATTGTCACATTAACCAGAAGTATTGTTTATGGGTTGATCATATGGTCAAACCTGTGTCTTCATTCTTGTGGGAAACTTTGTCACATGGTTTAAATTGCT
This sequence comes from Avena eriantha, assembly GCA_910589775.1. Lineage (NCBI taxonomy): Eukaryota > Viridiplantae > Streptophyta > Magnoliopsida > Poales > Poaceae > Avena > Avena eriantha. The sequence goes on along the minus strand of OU342746.1, from coordinate 347,771,732 downwards.
TTCAGACAAACTGTCATGTTTATGCATGTGAGTTTCAAGATATCCATTATATAAAAATGAACTTTGTATAATTAATCTTAGCCTTTCTGGTTCAGGTACTTATGCATATAAAATGTTAGTAAACCATCATTTCTTATTAGGCTTAGCTTCATTGTTAAAAATGAATTGTTTACACATAGCATGATAAATGAATGGATAGTTGCTTGTGAAATAGTAAGCCTCTTTTTTCCAGGAGATCTTCGAACCTAGACACAATTTATGTCTTTACTGATGTAGATTATCTTTGATCACTTGGTTGTAAAATCATGTTACTATATGGTAATTATATCATATCTTTACTTGCTATGGTACACTTAGTTGATACATGGTTATATGTAATTTAGTGCAAGATGAGATTTAATTATGATAATCTTCTAGCTCCCTATAGCTCCTCTGGAAGTTCTATTTAGCCATGAAGTCAAGTTCTATTTAATTCGCTATTCTGAAAAAGCGTGCACCGGTTGTGCATAGACTGTTTGCTTTCTAAAAACATCCTCTTAAATTTGTGGATAGACTGTTTGCTTTCTTCATATCTATGTTAATTTTCTTTGCTTCCTTTCATGCATATTGTTACCTATGGAGCTTAAAAAATATGGTGGCACCTTTAAGATTACCGGAATATAATTTGTTTAAAAAACACAAACTAAGGTTGTTGGCCTATTGAAGCATCCCTTAACGGTAAAATGCTTTATGTTCTCTAAATTACGTGGTTGTCTACGTGATCTGATATAATTTATTCTAGACTTGACCATATAAAATTAAACTTTGAATTTCACATTAGATCTTATTATTTAGGATCACTTCCTAGAAAATCAATTCTCAAATTGTTGGCTTTTGGTCGACGCCTACCTTTTTTGCTCGTGAAAAGGTATGTAATAGATGAACTTCAGTTTAACATGCACCAACATTTTCTATGATAGAATCAGATATATCCATTACCTATCGTATTCATTCTTCACTTTATTCTCACAAGCATACCCATGATTTTCTTTAATCTTGAGGTGTCCGGTTCAAGAACCAAAATGTAGGGAGTGAATATTGGTATGTTTATTATGTAGATGGCACCCATACTTCCAAGTAAGTGGACCTATGGAGGCATCACACAAACCCTAGTGACTTACGACAAGCCTCACATCTTCTTGATGGTAACCTACATCCCAAAATGGCAGGAGATACAAGACGTGCTGCTTCCAGGCCAAACCCCACAGGACCAACAAGATCTTGTGGCCCGAGTGTTCAGGTCCAAGCTGGAGACGATGAAAAGGATGCTTACCAAGAACCATATTTTGGGCGTTCCTAAGGTGGACGTCTATGTGGTAGAGTTCGAGAAGAGGGGTCTTCCCCATGCTCATTTCATGTTGATCTAGCCATACCACAATTGAGCAAATTTCTTGATGATCATTTGTCTCTTATCATGTAATGACTGCCGATAGATTGTGTGCATTTCTATTTGGCTATATTTTCTATATACACGAATATTTATGTGCACTTTATATTTACCCGTGTGCCAGAGAAAATATTACGAGATGCTGTGGCAAAGCACGGACATTCAACTAGTTTGGATAAATATGTAAGAATCTAAATAAATTCAAATTAATTATTTCCAGACAAATAGAGTAGATGATTTTAAATAAAACCAAGACAATTTCCCAGTCAAATGAAAACAGAGACATGACTTACATGAGACAGATTATACTAGTAGTAGGCAAATGTTTCAAAAGCTGGGCAAAAAGAAGAGTTGTCGATTATAGCATCAGCTCGGTTTTTTCGCAAGAGTAACCACTTTCCCTGAAAGCATACGGGTCAGCCTAAATCAGACATCATCCGGTGGAACAAAACTCCGAAGATAAAAAACCCTCCCCACTTCGCTGCCAGAGAGAAACGGTCACCGCCGAGCAAGCGGCCGCAGCGCAGCTAAACCCCTCAATTAAACCCTAAATCCCCCCATCGCCGCCGCCGCCGCCGCCGGCCTCTGTTCCTGGCACTCGCGCCCAGCCTCGGCATGGAGGAGGAGCAGGGACGGGAACCTCCCGCGCAGGACCCGCCCTCCTCCGGCCCTGGCGGCGGCGGAGAGAAGGGCGCCCCGTGCGAGGAGTGCGGGGAGCAGCCATGGAAGTACCGGTGCCCCGGCTGCTCCCGCCTCACCTGCAGCCTCCCCTGCGTGCAGGCCCACAAGCGCCGCACCGCCTGCTCCGGCAAGCGCCCCCGCACCGACCCCGTCCCGCTCTCCCAGTTCGACGACAACCAGCTCCTCTCCGGTACCCTCCTCCTCCCCCACCCCCCTCGACCCCCAATCCAATCGCCTCGCTCGCTAGCCATACACCGGGTTCTATATGCTTATTGACCCTTGTATTGTACCCTCGCCCTGTTTTTCCTGCGCGAAGATTACAACTTGCTGGAGGAGACGAGCCAGGTCAGGGAGTCGGCCCACAGGCTGATTGTCGGCTTCGGCCGCAACTACGGGGGAGGCGACGGAGCCACGCTGCCGTCGTGGCTCTTCTTCCTCCGCAAGGCTGCGCAGCGCAGGGGCGTCCGGCTCTTCTTCCTCCCCAGGGGCATGACCAGGCGAGAGCAGAATCAGTCGCGTCACTTCCACAGGTCCTTTGCTTTTTTTTTTTTCCTTCAACATGCTTTTCCCTCTTTGCATTGATCCCTCACGATAAGGTTGTTGATTGGTGCTTAGTTCGTGTCACCGAGATGATATATGGCTGAAACTGAAGATACTAAAAGTAAATGGATGCTGTAGAAAAGGGAAAATCGTTCTATCTGTTTGCACTGTTGCTTGGCCTACATATCTCGGCAACCATGTAGTTGACATCAGAATATGATTTACGACCTCTACAATTATCGCAGATCGGAAGTTCAGTATATTTGCTTTATAATCATTATATAATTGTGTGGTTCATTTGTTTCACCTTTGAGTAATTCTTCTGTTAGGCGCTTGGACCCGCACTCAAGTTAATACTTGTTATTGAGGCAATACCACAACCACTGTCAAAATGTAGATGCTACTGTTGCTTGGCCTATGTATTTCGGCCGGGAACCATCTAGTTGACATCAGTATGATGTACGACCTCTACAATTATCGCTGCTCAGAAGTTCAGTTTATTTGCTTTAGTTTCCCTAATTGTGTGGTTCATTTCATATTCATAAAGTGATTATCATTCTGTTTCACCTTTGAGTAACTCTTCTGTTAGGTTCTTGGAACCGCAGTGTCAGCACTCAACATTCAGATGCTACAGCATGCTGAGAATCAATACGATGTCTCACTTTGTTTGTAATCTACCTTACCTTGCATCATATGAAAGGAGCTTTACATGTAAATATCTCTTTGCAGAAAGGACATTATATGCTGGACACTCGAGTGGAGGTTTAATTCAACAGATATTATCCTGACTGACCACCGGTAATTTCTCTAATCTATCAGCATGGAGTGTCTCCTCCTATTTTTCCAGCATTACTTGGTTAGTTTAGCACTGTTTCAAGATGCCAGAATGTATCTGTACAACTATTTAAAATTTCTGAAATAGTTGCTCTGCATTTTATGGAGATGATCTGCCTATCATTCTCAAACTTGTTATCTCACATACTTTCTGATTCTGCACTTACTAAGTACATGGATAAACATTCATATATATAGATATGCTGTAAATAGTTACTTTGAGCCACATATAAATAGCCGATCTCCCTCTCCGTCCATACTCATTATGTCTTCTTTTCCAGGATAGATGAGCATGCAAGCTTGCTCTCTCTGTTGGAAAAACATCTGAGTCCTACGCCTTTGAAGGACCAGCTTACACCATATCGCAATGCCGAATTGCGTGATTTGAAACTGTTCATTCAAAAGTCGGCCAAGGTATTGTAGTCAAGTTACCATGTGTCTTCCATGTGCATTGCTATTTTTCTGTAAGTTTGCGTTAAACAACAATTTCTTTTTAACTTGCTGTAGGATTCAAAGTCACCATACCGTCAACTCAACATAGAAGAGCCCTTGCGCACCCAACTGAGGGGTACTCTTATTGTCGAGTACCCAACTATTAATGTCTTCCTGCCATCAGATACTTGTGAGTTTGAAATCGAGGAGCCTATAAACAAGATTAGAAATGAACAGCCCCCTGGCAGCTCAAATGATAGCCCTCCTATAGAAGGCACTGAGTTTCATGAGGAAGAAATAGAGGAGGGTGAAATGGTACCAGAGACACAGGTTATAGATCTCAAGGATTGTGGGCCTTCACGCACCAGTAATCTTTCTCCGCTGACGGTTATTAATGAATCTATGGTAGATAGCAACAAGAGAGATTCTTCGGTGCTGTCATATATCCGCTGTCTGGGATTAGATGGTCAGCAGGGAAAACTTAACCAACATAGCAAGATTGCACCGAGGACACCTTCTGGGAGTACCGAGACTAAATCTTGCATGAAAGTCTATCCGCTGGACTCGGAGGAAAGTTTTGAAGGTTGGAGCTTACAGAGGCAGGATATTGACCTCAAGGACCATGCAACTTCACATCCTGCCAATATTTGTCTAGCCAAAGTCACGGATTGCAAGACAGATTCTTCAGTCCTGTGCCCCATCAGCATTCTAGCATCTGATGGCTGCTTGAGTGGTCCCCAGGACGAATATTATCAACAAAACAAGCTGACACCTAATACAACTCCTGAGGCTCTGAAAAAGAGATCTCTTGTAAAAGTTTATCCGCTGGACATGGACACCGAGGACACCCAGGAGGGATTGGTCTCGGAGGCACCCAACCAGGAGTTTGAGCTGGACATAAGAGATGTCTGCGAGGACCTGTTTGGGGGCATGGATCCTGACGATTTCCTGAACTTTGATCTCGAGATAATGGATGAAGAATCATTCGAAATAAGGTCCCCGTTCAAAATCTGGGATGACTTGGAGGAAGGGGAAATTCCTTGAAGAAGCTGGGGCTTTGCTTGGGAATCCATGCGAGACCTTGGAATTTTGTTCAAGCCTCGCGACGATCCTGCAGAAGCCAAGTAGGTTTCCCTTCAGAAACATGTGGGAGTATTTCTGGAGCACTCCCATGTACTCCCTCCGTTCGGAAATATAAGACGTTTTAGCTTTGTGAATCGAATGTATCTAGACATCTTTTAGTATATAGGTTCGTAGAGATTTGGAGTGAACCTTACACTAAAAACTGTCTAGATACACTCATAGCACAAAGCTAAAATGTCTTATATTTCCGAACGGAGGGAGTACTATTATCATGTGCTAGCACCACTCAGAGAGTTTTCAGGTGCTACTATTCTTTTCTTCTTTTGTTCCGTCGTCGAGGCGGCATGGAGGTGTGCCCTTCAAGTGTAGCTTGTTTGCTCCTCGCTGCAGAAATTTTGGGCTTGTGACTCTGCAAGGCTTGCAAGTAGTTGTTGCTACGAATCAAACCATGATGAACTGAAGCCAGTGGGCAATACCAGAGTTGTATGTAAAATGTCAAACTTGCAAAAGTTTGTGATTATGTACACATCCATATGCTGCTGATCACAGATTTGTTTTATACATGTGGTTACCATTGCTGAACCTGCAGTTTCATAGTCCTAACTGAAACATGTTTGGGCAACTTTGGTCTCTGTCTTTCCCTCGGTGCTGGCTTTATTCGAATTCATCATTTCCTTCAGAATTACGTCTCTGTTTGAATTCGTGATTTCATTTCACAATGGTCTTCTGCTAAATTTATTTTCTGACTCGAGAAATTACGGTACATGCGAATCAGGCATGCGCCTGGCTGGAGAAGGGTTTGCGAGACTGCAAAGTGGGGCCAGCCACCCTCCAGGACAAACGATTTTAATTTGTTTTTATAAATATGAATTTTCAGAAATAGGTTAGAGAAATTCGTCAAAATACAGTGTACATTTTGTCAAACAAGGAAAGAAAAGAAAAAGGTGTGCGAATCCCTTTTACAAAAGGAAGGGCTAGGAGGACACTTGAGTCGCACATAGACGGAACCAAAAATCTACCAAGCGACCCCGGCTCGGCGAATCTCGGCACACCCCCACAAGCTCCATGGCGGCTGAGGGCGGCAGCGGCGGCGGGAAGGTGTCGTTCAAGGTGATCCTCACCTCCGACCCCAAGCTCCCCTTCAAAGTGTGAGTACCGCCGCTCCTCCCCTTTCCCTCCCTCCTCTCGTCGGATCAGATCTCGTCCTGCGGTTCGCCACGGCGTCCGCGCGCGGCGCCGAGTGGCTGCTCGTCGTCCTGATCCGTGTCGTACGGCTGCCTTCGCAGGTTCAGCGTGCCGGAGGCGGCGCCCTTCACCGCGGTGCTCAAGTTCGCCGCCGAAGAGTTCAAGGTCCCGCCACAGACCAGCGCCATCATCACCAACGGTACGTCCGCCCCGCCCCTCCACTCCCTCCGCGGTACTCCGAGCCCCTCGTGGGGATGTTATGGGATGGGACGTCTTTAGATGGTCTTTGCGAGACGATTTGGTGCGGCTTGAGGATTATGATTTTACTGGGAAGCGATAGTCCATAGCTTTCCTGCGTCAATTCCTCTGTCCACTCTTTTTTATCTGCGCGGTGAAATGATTGATTGTGTAGAAAATTAGGTGTACTCTGAGTCAAATTGTGCATGTGAATTAGGGGCTGTACTATGTACGTACGGTTGATGCAGATGAGGAAGATTCAGTGGGAAATTTGTGTGTTTGTGTAAACAGGGAAATTCATAGCATGACTTGGTTTCAACATATAGTCTGGTCCAGATAGGTTACTGATCTATTCGTGTTCGGGCAAGTTAATTTGGGTGTTCTAAAGGTGACTTGATGCTCTCTGAGGATCACTTGCATTGTATCTAAGACATGGATGATGCTTTATAAGGCATCGCCTTATGGACGTTTAGGTGCCCTCCCAGGGCGCCTTAGCATTTTTGCCTGCCTTTGTGCTTAGGCGTCGCTTATGCGTCAAGGCGGGGGGTGATCGCCTTATGACCCCTTACAGCCACTTTGGATGATGCAAATAGGAACACATTGTAGTTTTTTACTTTGCTCTCCGGGAGAGATTTCCTATCATAGTTGGCCCTTCATGATCTTATGTCCTTAACCTTATGTGATGGTCGGTGGTGATTTGTGCAGTTTGAGTTTTTTCATCTAGACGTGGCCTCAACGTATTGTCAGATATCTAGTCTCTGTTTATTGATAGTCTATCAAACATACCTGGCCTTTTTCTATGATGTGGTGCCTAGGAATGTGGAACGGCAGTTCATAGATTTTCCTATCTTGGTGAATTCATAAATGATAATCAAAGTGATACAGAAAATTTTAGCCCATGAAAGATGTAATTCTAGCTTGTTTGTTTGCAAGAATCCTAAGGTTATAGTTTTCAGCTGTTAGTTTTGTGGTTTTTTGTGTGGTGAGATTTCTTATAATGCAACTGCCATTTGATTATGAACTATCACGCTTATGACATGCTTTCAGATGGTTAGGCTTAGAGCAGAAAAATGATGGCCCATATTGTTTTGCTTGTTTGTTTTACATACACATTGTTCTTATTTGAAATAACTCTGCACCTCCCCCTTTGCAGATGGAGTAGGCATCAACCCACAACAAAGCGCAGGTACCTATTCTAGATACCCACCCTTACATTTTGTTTCAGATCTGTTTTCTTTTCCAGTTTTCCTGACATGTAACACTGTTCCGTTAGCTACTGGAAGTTCATTATGATATCTTTGATACACCTATTTGTTCCATAGAAGAATATGAGTTACTGGACCATGATATTTTTCTAGATTATAGAATATTGATTGGATCATTGGACTGACTACTGTACTCATATTATATACAGTATATGAACCATTTGATTTTTGCTGGGCAGTTGGCAGCCTTGCCCTTGGCAGACACAAGCCTCCGTAACTCATGTCTTGTTTCTCTGTGGGGAGTAGTCTGCATGTTACAGGGATTTTGGTGGTTCAAATCTCCGTTTCTAAGTCGTACTTTTTCTTCTTACTGAAAGGCTGTGCTCGTGCCAGTTCCTTGAAACAGATAAATATAAGATAAGCCAGCTTGAGTGTAATAAGGAATAGATGATCACCATTAGGATAGAACTTGCAAAGCAAGCAACATTCATCAAATGCCTGGCCTGAAGTGCATATATGATTTTGAGGCCATCATATTGCATAAAGTGCAGACCATTTGATTCACTTGATAAGCCTAAATTTTTGTTTAGCATGCTACTCCCCACATTGTCAAACTTAGGTGTCAATCTTCAGGGTACACACGATGGCGCCCTTCTCTTTTAGCTTCATTGTTTTTGTGTGAGCCGTTGTTTTTGAGTTTGCAAGCAGTATGCTTTTATGTTTGAAGATCTATGTTAGTCTAGCCAGATTGACACCGAGTTAGTTCGCCATTTTAGCCACTTTATTATTCTGTATGTCTGCTGACGCTGAACTGCTGCTCTGGTTCCAGGCAACGTGTTCTTGAAGCATGGCTCGGAGCTGCGTCTCATCCCCCGTGACAGAGTTGGAGCGACGGCGACACCCTTCTGATTGTTGTCGCAGTTAACAGTGAAGAAACCTATTATAGAAACAGAATAAAATGGGCATTCCATGATGCTCGACTGTGTAATCTGATAGTTGATGATAATTTGCCATGAACAGCCATTCGCTGGTTGAAATATAGTTTGCCAAACGAGTTGTCATGCTCCGTGTGCCTGTCTCCAGTGTTCGATTTCTTGGCGTGGTTCGAAATATCCAATTCTCCATGCAGCGGAAAATGGCTTTGGAGGGCTTGGCTCCATAGCCTGTTTTAGAATTTCTTTGAAATGGATATTTTGAAGTTTCAAAAAATTCCAAACAAAATCGCAGATGTCTTTTATTTGAGAGGTAAAAAAAAGGATCCTAGAGGTTGACAATGATTTTGCTTTGCCAAATTTCAGCGTGAAATAGTTTGTACGTGGCTAAAGAAAAATGGCAAATCTAAATATTTTCCAATTTTACAACATTTTTACATACCAAAATAAGGAATGTTTTTGCATTGTTTTCTTTGCATATAGGTAGAAGTCATCATTTCTACATCTAAGAGTTTTGTTCAGAACTTATCGAGACTGGAAAATGTCCATTTTCAAAAAAAAAAATTCAAAAAAGGGCTGGTCCAAATTGACGCACTCTCCTTAATTCGCTAGGAAAACTGTGTTGCTAGGGAATTTTAAAAAGAGAGACACCTCTGTTGACATGTATCACGTACGCGTGGACCTCATGCAGTAGATCGTGTGCACACGCCATCTCTTCCGTACGACACACAGACGATTCCCCTATTCCACGGACGCCCGCCCAGCCGTCCAGTCCAGACCGGGACAGGTGGCCTACTTCCAGGGGAAGCAAGCGGTTTTGTCTCCGATATTAGATAGAAAAAAAAAATCGAAGTCGAGCCGTGCAGCGGACGAACTGGACCGAAGACAAAAGCATCTGGCTGCGTCCGACCGAACAGGAGAGAGAGGGAAAAAATTCGAAGGGGAGAAAGCGAAGCTTCGCGGCGGGGGGCGGCGGCGATGGACGAGCGGAAGAAGAAGTGGGTGGCGTGGGCGGCGGCGGCGGTCATCTTCGTCGTGCTCATGCTCGTCACGCCCGCCATCCCGCAGGACGAGGACTACCACGACTTCGCCGACCAGCGATCCCTCTTCCTCGGTACGCTCCCCATCCCGTCCCGTGCCCCCATCGTCGGCCGGACCTTTTTCTCTCTTTCTAAGATCAACCGGAGTAGCCGACCATGACGGATTTGGGAGCGGTTCTGGTTCTGGCCGCGCGCCGCCACCGATTCTGCTCCTTTTAGTATCTTAGCATCGCTGATGATTTGGGAGGTCTACGAGTCCATTGAACCCAACGAAGCGTACAATGGGGATTTTTGGGAGCAAGTGGACTGTAGATTCGGCCGAACTATGCTCTATTCATGTGTTTCTGATTAGTACAGAGGAAATACTTCCTGAGTGCTACCATTATATTATATACTATGTTGCTTCGACTATACTATTAGTTAAATTGGCTGCTACGGCGAGTGGTTGTGCCCTCTGCATGCTCGATAATTGACAATGGTACAGATCAGAGCAAAAAGTAATGTGGGGAAATAAATACTCTTGGTAATAGCCAGTAATGAAGTGTTCTGTTTCCACAGGGATCCCTAACACGCTGAATGTGATCTCAAACATCCCCTTCCTCTTCGTCGGTCTCGCCGGGCTCATCTTGTGCCACTACAAGAACTACTTCAGGCTATGGTGCTGACTCAATCTTCATTACCAACTTTAATTCTCGTTCTGTCTCACATTAAACTCTGAAGCACTCTGATGCTGGTCCTGCTGGCAGTTCACAGGGTGAGCTCTGGAGTTGGACGCTCTTCTTCGCTGGTGTCACGGCTGTCGGTGTCGGTTCTTCCTATTACCATCTCATACCGAATGATGCCACACTAGTTTGGGACAGATTGCCGGTAAGTCTGTCCTAGATCTTCCGTGCTGTAGAGCTACTCTTGTTATGTATGCTCCCTAGGATTTGCATCATGTTTAGTCCCTAGGAGTTGCTCCTTCTTTCTTGATTATTATTGGTATATTTTGAGGGCTGACATGCTGGCTTGTTTGTGTAGATGACGATTGCTTTCACATCCATTGTGGCCATTTTCATCATTGAAAGGGTCGATGAAAGAGCCGGAACAAAGTCCCTTGCGCCCCTTGTTTTCGCTGGTGCACTCAGCATCCTGTACTGGAGGCAAGCTCTTTCAATTGTTTATCCGTCCTTCTCTCAGAAATAGTTCCTTTCTTTCGTGCCTTACGTTTAACTGTCTTAACTCTACGCAGTTTCTTTGATGATCTTCGCCCATACGCAGTAGTTCAGTTTGTTCCGTGCATTGTAATTCCTGTGATGGCTATAGTTATTCCACCAATGTATACACATTCAAGCTACTGGTTGTGGGCAGCAGGTTTGTGTTATTCTTGCTCAGTATGATCAAGATTCGTGCATTTTCATTGTTTGAGTGTAGATGGCTATTTCTGATTCACGTTAATTTACTGGTTATATCTTTGATGAAAATCGAACGAACCTACGTACCTGGTTATAAACCATAGTTACAGGGAAATTCATAGAAAATTCAGTAGAAGTTCTACTGTTTTTGCTTTCTTATTTTTGCAGAGGTGTGCTTCGGTGTCCCCCCTCTCCCCCAGACTTATCAAACTAAAAACACAAGGGCGGCCAGAATTGACTGATACCCTTCAAGCATTCCAAACCGAAGGGGTATCGGCCAATCTTGGCCATTCTTGTGTCTTCAATTTCATAAGTTTGGAGGAGAGGGGGACACACCGAAGCAAAAGCCATTTTTGCTCAGAATGATCGAGATGTGTGCATATTCATTGTTTGAGTGTAGATGGCTATTTCTGATTCACGTTAATTTACTGGGTTATATCTTTGATAAAAATCGAACCTATGTACTTCGTTATAAACCATAGTTACATGGAAACTCATAGAAAATTCAGTAGACGTTCTACTGTTTTGCTTTCTTCTTTTTGCAATAGTATTGACCCTTGCCAAGGTTGTTCTGCTCCCTGAATCACGACTGTTCTGAGATTCTTAGAACAATCAACAATCCAATTAATATAAGTAGAAGAATATGTGCACTGTTATTTGGTTGCTCCATTTTGATGAAGTTGCTATAAAATGAGGCCTGTAGAAGTATTTCTTCTAACCTTAATATAGTATGATGTAAGTTATGCAATCTGGGTTATTATTTTTTGGTTCCTGATCTTTCAAAATAATGACAGCATTTTATCTACTTGCCAAAGTAGAAGAGGCTGCGGACAAACCTATCTATAGGTGGACACATCAGATTGTCAGTGGCCATACTCTGAAGCATCTATGTGCTGCGATGGTACCTGTTTTCTTGACTCTCATGCTAGCAAAAAGGACAATTGAACCAGATAGGTATGCCAAAAGCTGTTTGCTCACATTATCTTATATATATATATATATATATATTTTAGTTTGATCTAGTGATTTGAACTGTTTTACCTGTTAAGTGGAGACAAACTAATCTTACATTGGTATCTTTTCTTTGCCTTGAGGAATTATTGTGCCATTGCATTTTTGTCCATCTGTTCCAATACAAGTATATTCCAGTACAAGTGCACCTAGTGCTTGACCATACAAAATATTATGATTGATCTTTGCAGTTGCACATGGCAACTTATTTATAAGACTGTGATTTTGTATAACTGCACTTCATTGTCCATCTATATGTTCTAGTAGAAACACATTTTAACCATGCATACCATCTTAGAACGATGTAACAAACCCTGCCATGTAAAATTGTGTGTTTTGAATTAGTTGATTGGTGTTTCCCCATTAAATCAATCGTGCACTGTTTGTTCGGGTGTGCCTCCACTAGTCCACTGTTTGATAGCAACTTAATGTGGTGAGCATCTATTGAAACCGATATGTTCCTTGGTTCCATTCCAAAATCAGTGATTGCATTCTATCTATCGAAACCAATATGTTCCTTCGTTACATTCCAAAATCGTTGGTTGCATGCTTCTTGCTTAGTTCTGGCAATAATTTCACCACATTGACTAGTATGCCTCGGATATTCATTCAACTTATTGTTCGTCTTTTTTTCGTTATAGCAGTATGTAATGTAGAAAGCCTTGCATTTTCATACCTATGTGACTAAAAATGGTCGTGTGACTAACAATATTTTTGCATGCTATGCAGAGTAAGTTTACTCCAGATGTGGAAGATCAGTTGGGTTAGTATGAGAGAGCGTCGTTCGAGCAATGGAAACACTGTAAACGTTGGTTACGATTATGCTGCAGTTTCGACTACATCTGAACAGTAGATGTACATGTATATTTCATGCATACTTGGCGGCGAATAAACTGTGTCGTATCTGTATATTTCACGTTTGCTAACCAAGGCCTGCTGGTAACATGTGAATGTTCTTGGTCAAATCTGGCACTGTATAGTAGTAATTTACATCGGAAAGGTGGCGTGCCATCTATTCCTCAACTATACAATAGTCTGTGAATTATGAACCGAAGTTTAGACAGAACCATAGTCTGCTCTTTTATTCTTGGACTGTGCTAAGCGGCGCCACACGTACTCATCCACCGAGTGGCGGCTGCCAAACTCACCGAAAGCAACGTCGCTTTCAGGAAAAGAACGAGCGGCTGGACCTAGAAAAAAGAGTAGTGGGCCTCCTAGGACAACTATAACTGCCAACCCATCCTCCTGTCCTTTTATACACCACACAGCAAAAACTCCCGTCTTCTTTACAACAACTCCACCATCTGCCACTTCCCATCTTCTTCTTTTTCAAGAAAAAGAAGGAACCATACCAGATCTAAACCAGATCAGATCTAAAGCCATGGAAAAAAAACTAGTGGAGTAAAAACACAACAGGTTGGTCATCTTTGACCCCCCCCCCCCCCCATCCCCTGTTCCCAGATCTTGTCTCGGAAATTTCAACTAGTTCACAAAAAACACACAAGAGATGCAATCTCTCACAGAAGTTTTCATATAAGCACATAGAACATCTAGAATATATTAGCAAACCAACAAGATACTTGTCCCAGGACAAGAGGTTACTAATAGTAGTTTAAAAAGTACAAGATATAAACAAGTATCCAAACATATACTAGGTGACCAGAAAATATTATGACTGAACATTCTTCCATGCTTGTAGTGTAGCCAATATTTTGAATCTGGTAACTGATTTTTGCACAAAGAAAATTGCATATTGTTCCCTGTGCATGATTAACTTGAACATTTCCCATCATCTACTTAAATCTGGCATGCATGTTAAAAGTTCACTTCTCATTTCTGTATTGAAAAAAGAGTAAGCATGATGAATTTGATGAAATTCAAAAACAAATGACTCTGCAGGTTACACAAAAGAAAAACATGGATATTGATCATCTTTTGGCGATGGACGAGTCTAATGGTGATTTGTCATTAACTGGAGCACTGAATAACGAAGGTATATGTGTGGTTTTACACATTGAATAACAAAAAACTCAGAACTGCCAGATTACTTCTTTAATGGTTACAAGTTATACATGCTGACCTACAAACTTAGCTTTGTTATACATGCTGACCTACCAAGGTTATACATGCTGCCAGATTATTTCTTAATGGTTACAATGTTACACATACAGAACTACCAAAATTAGGTTTATTAGATGGACAAGCTAAAACACATTCAAACTGCCAGATTATTAATGATTGATTACTACGTTCTACTTGATTGAACTGCCAGGATAAAACATAGTAATTGCCAAAAAAAGTAAATCCAAAAATATCGTTGGCCATGTTTCCTACCTACTAGTCCTAGTCACAGCAGCTTCTACAAAAAGATCTAATATGCTTTGTACTAATGTTAAAAAAATATGCAGATATGATGCTTTTGGGTGGAAACAATGAAGCAACACTCTCCGCAGGTGGTTCGCTCGGATTTGCTAGCCCTGGCATGAGTCTCGCACAATCAAGTGCTGCTCACACCCCTCCAGCAGAACAAAACAGTGGTAACGATGGGTCCCAGAAGTATTTCTACACCGCAGCCACCAAGTACACACATGAGATTCGATACATTGGAGGAAGCTGAAAGACACTACAAGATGTATGCGCGGAGAAAAGGATTTGGCATTAGATACGACTACATGAAGAAGTCGGAAGTAAGTGGAGGGTACATAAGGGCAGCACTTCTTTGTCACAAGGGAGGCCACCAGAAAAAACAAAATGAAGACACTCAAAATCCTAAGCCTGTTGTGCCGGAGAGGAATAGGAGTACAAACACAAGAACAAACTGCCAAGCTCGAATGATGGTGAAGTTTAGGGATGGCAGCTGGGTTCTGACATAATTTTGTGATCAGCATAACCACCCACTCATTAACAAATGGTCACTAACCGGGTTCCTACGATCACACAGAGAAATCCCGCAGGAGGACCAGGATTTCATCAAGGTACTTCATTCAGTTAATATGGAAACAAGCAGGATGATGCAAGTGATGGCTAAACTCTATGAGCCACTTGAAGGAGTTCCATATACCCCGAAAGACATGGCGAACTTCAGAGCATCAATTCGAGCTGAGAACAAGTACACATACATGCAAGATACATTTACGTACTTTGATGAAATGAAACAGCAAGATAAAGATTTTTATTACAGATTCACGCTTGATGATGAAAACAGAGTTGAGAACTTATTTTGGGTAGATGGAGCTGCTAGAAGAGCATACAAACACTTCAATGATTGCATATCTTTTGATACAACATACTATACCAATCAATATAAGATGCCTTTCGCTCCATTTATAGGAATAAACAGCCATGGACAGTCTATCCAACTTGGATGTGGGTTCTTAAGGATTGAGCTCAGTTCTAGTTTTGACTGGCTATTTGAGAATTTCCTAATTGCCATGGATGGTCTAGCTCCAATAAATATAATTACAAACCAAGATTTTGGAATGAGGTCAGCAATAGATAACAAGTTCCCAAACACTAGGCATAGGAACTGCCGTTGGCATATAGTTGACAAGGCAACTGAAGAAATTGGGCCATTAGTTGCAAGGATTCCTGGCCTACGAGAAGAAATAAACGATTGCCTAAATTGCAGCTTGTCCTCAGAGGAATTTGAAGAGAGGTGGAATGACATGATACAAAAGTTTGGCTTGAATGCACATCCTAAGTTTTTGACACTGTATGAGCAAAGAAGTTACTGGGTCCCGACATACTTTATGAACTCCTACCCATTCCTGCAAACAACCCAACGCAGTGAAGGATTTAATGCAGTGTTGAAACAATATATCAGTCCTTCGAACTCAGTCCTCGAGTTTGTTCGTCAATATGCTGCTATCCAAGAAAATATAATGAAAGCACAGAACAAAGAAGAAGCAGACTCATCCCTAACTACAACGAAGACATGGTGCTGGCACCCAATCGAACAACACATGTCAACAGTGTACACACGTGGCATATACAACCGTTTTCAGAGAGAAATGATGTACACAATGTCCTATAACATAGTACATACTGCTGACCGTATTTACATGCTTGAATGCATAACAAAGTTTGTGCCCACATACCACAATAGAAACTACCAAGTTTATGCAGACCGTGAAAATAGTCAGTACAAATGTCAATGCTGCAAATTTGAGAGAGATGGCATGGTGTGCTGTCACATTCTAAAGGTAACTTGCAAACTTGTTATCAGTTGCCAAAATAACTGCCAGTAGTTACCTACTAGGAAAGTATATGATTGCCAGGTTAAAAAAATGTAGGTCATGTAGTTACTTTATGTGGAAAGCAAAAAACAAATGTCACTATATGATAGATTGGAATGTATATGAAAAACTGCTAGATTATAAATGACCATAATTGCAAAATTATTTTAGTTTTGACATATTATGTTTTCCTTTTGAGAAACATACTAACTATGCTACCTCAGTTTTTTTGTGTTTCCAAAATGGAGACCATGTTCTTCCTAGGACTAACAGTGATGCCACCAACATATGTGCTTAAAAGGTGGACATGGAGTGCAGAGGAGAATTTGGTGGAAGAAACTCCAGGAAAACCGGCTGAGATGCCGAAGGAGTCTAGGAAGAAGATGTCACTCGCAACAATGTGCAATGAGTTCAAAAGCATGGCGCTATACGGTAATCAAACAGAAGATGGGAAGAAGATAATAAGGATGCATCTAAAAAATATGAAGAAGGATTTGGCTTCACTAAAGAGAGAGACAGAGAAAAGAGCAAAAAAAGTTGATGCTGATTCTACTCTCCCTACAAATTCTTCACAGCATACTCCAAACAAAAGAAATCAACAACATGCACCTACAAATATGGATGACCAGCATCAAAAATCTGGGCCAAAAACACATCCACCAAAACGCAAGAAGTCTGCTCCAAAGACATCAACACCTACATGTGATCCTAGGCCAAGTAACAGCACTAAATTCACAAGTTCAGATCCGATTATACCAACTGCTGCAGCATCTTCGGAACCATCCCATGCTCACATACGTGATCCCCGCAAATCGAACACAAAAGGAAGGAAGATAAAGTATTCATTTTAGAATGCGTTGAACATTGGCAGGAAAGAAGTTTGTGTGTGCAAGCAATGTGGCTCGACGGAAGATGATTTGAGAACATGCCCACAAAGATCACAGCTGCCAAACCATAATTAAAAAAAGCCCTCTAGGTTACCGCATAAAACAATTACTAAGTGTTCTACATTTTTTTCGTTGTTTCATATTGTAAAGACAGTGCCATGTATGTCCTATTTACTTCCATCTATATTCATGTATGCTCAAGAATTTCATGAAAAAATGAAGAAACAAACAACTGTAATATTACCGTATCACACTCTTGTTTAAATTTAACCTCCAGTTCTCCTTTTCCTCATTAAAATTAGGTGTTCCATCCACTTGTATGGCATGATCCTCCTCAATTTATATGCATCACCTTTGCCAATTTGTGGGATGTTCTGCCCATCCCAATTCTCGATGTTGTAGAGTGCATGAAAACCACAGTTGAATCTGCGAGGAAAAAAAAGGCATCAATAAAAACTGTAGTATAAAACAGACAGAACACATTTTCTGCAGTTAAAAAAAGACAAAAATATAAAAAGATGTCATACAAGTTTTCCTGCATTGGCACATTAACAATTGTGAGTTCTCAATCCTGTATCTAGACCTTCGAGGTGGCATAATGTATCTGCCATATAGCCTTGATCCTACTGATTAGTGCATTTGCGTGATCAGCGAGACTTTGACTCTCTTCGCCACGCATCGAGTCAAGTGCTTCGAACCTTTTGGCTTGAAAGTTCATACACAAGCAATACCAGTGGTTGCCTTCCTTATTTTCTCTGCAGATCTCTTCCAGAACTGGGAAACAAATCTGTATAAAAACACAGACAACAAAAAACAGGTAACTACTTTGAATTAAAAAGGCAACTTATCAGTGCTAATACGGTAATTAACCTGCTGGTATTACATAACTGAAATGAAAACTACATTCACAGTGTTCTAAGTGGACAACTGCTAACCTGTTTTATTACACTGAGTGAGTAATCTGATCTTCTTTTGAAATACGAAACAACAATCTTCTTCTCAAACTGTCCACTTATCAAAAAGTTGGAGAGCTGGTATGGCATTATAATCTTGCCCTCCACTTTGTTCGTACGCCGCAGGTACTCGATACCAACTTCCATACAATGATTAGACAATTCACCCATAACATGCATAGAGTCAGCCAAGTCACCCGTTACAACCCAGCTGTCCATGTATTTTACAATTTGGTACCTAGTTTAAAACAAGGAATGAAAACGATTGATGAACAACCAACAACATAATAAAATTCAACAACTATCAGATTCAAAAATCAACAGCTACCACATTAAAAAGAAACAACTACCATGATTAAGTTTTAACACCTACCATGTTAAAAAAAGATGAACAAAAAACATACAAACCTAAGTATGAGCAGATGGAATAACTGCCAGATAAAATTTAAATAACTACCATATATATTTGAACAACTACCAGATTATGTAAGAGCAAATACCAGGCAAACAGACTAAAATGATGTTTACCTTTTGAAATTGGATTTGCTTGGCCTTGAGTGCTTGCTGCTCAGCATAATCTTCTGGTATACATTCTCTTGATCTGAAGTGACTTTTATTGAGCTATCAAAGGGCGACACTAGAAAACGGGACGCATTTTTTACCCTCACTTTGTGAGCTTGCACCTTCGGTGTTGTGCTTTGAATAGCGTTGCCATCCATGGTGGTTGCGGGGGATGCAACTGCTTTCAACTCTCTCTTCCTTTTTGAAAATGCTTTAGAATAATCCTCGTACCTATTAAGCTCTATTGCACCTTCTTCACTAAGGAAATCAATTTTATTGAGAATATAGTCTTCCAGCTCCTTTGACACTTTGAATTCTTCAAAATCAGAGTCAGCGCATGTTTTTTCAACAGGTTTCCTTGATTCTACCGTGGAAAAAGCAAAAGAAAAATATCAAATACATGTTTAGCAGCAAAAATGCACACCAAAAAAAATCCTGTTATTTGCACTACACTACTGCCATTTTGAACTAGACTATCACATTGACCTTATATATATGTGGCCATGTAATAAACATATCAGATGATGTCAAAAAAGCACTACCCAACTAATTACTCACAATAATAAAGTTATCTACGAGAAATAATTACCAAGTTATTTATAAAGCAGCCATAGCAACTATCAGATAATCTAGTCACAATTATCTGTGTAAACAACTTCATGCCCCTGGACAAAAAAGCAAAGTGGCTGCCTGATTAAATAATATTGGCTTCCAGATTAACTAAACTAACTTGCTAGATTAACTAAACTGCATGCATGTTTATTAGCATCCTAGCAAAAAATCCATAGATGAAAAAACTGCAGGATATAAGCAAAAAATGTTACCTTGTGGTTCTGCCCAAGCTATTGGAGCAACATCTTGCGCAAATGCAGGCATCGAATCTTCCTGGGTACTGGTTGTGCAAACCATTGGAGAATCATCCACACATTCTTCCTGTGAACTAAACCCCAGGTTGAAAGGTGGTGGTGTAAACATACCAAGTCAGTTATCTCTCTTTGAACTAGTAGATGGGCCTGCTGAATCAATATGTTTCCTTTTACGAGAAGTCCCTTCTGTTGTGCTTGCCTGTGCTTCGTCAACCCTAGGCAACACTCCTTGCTTTATTACTGATTCATACAACTCTCTAACAAGTTCTTGAATTTTTGGTGGAACTATAACAGGTTGCCCACTCGGGAAACCAGGAATTCCCAATTTAGCACAAACAAAAGGGGATAAGTTCCATGGCCTGTAATAGCTGCTGCTACCCCTAGGAAATGTCCCTTGTGCTACTGGTGAGACCACCATGGTTCTGCACATGTTCTCAATTGGTGTTGTTGTTTTTGGTTGCAAGTTATCAATGGTGGGTGATATTTGGATTGCATTGGCCTTGTTTTCCCATCATCTGAATTACTTTTTTGGCTACCAAAAGAAATTCTTGCAGCATCACTAGATGACGGCATCTTTGCAGCAGCAGGGGAAACTCTAATAGCAGTGCTTATTGTCTTCCCATCACCGATAATTGTAGCAGGGGCATCTTTTTGATTGTTGGTAACCGTCGGGGACACCAAAAAAGCTGAATTTGAACTCTTCCCATCCTCTAAGGTTGGAGAGAAGCTGATACTCTTGCCCTTGGTATCACTTACATGGGCAGTGCTGACGTTGCTGCCACCTTGAATCTGTGCAAGCCTTGGAGATTTCCTAGTAGGTGTGCTGCTTGATAAACTCCGACGTTTTCTGCACGCACAAAAAAGGCAAAACAGGGGGAGAGAATTAGACAAAAAATATATGTTACATACTATATGCAAAAAAGTTGATTTCAAAAAACACAAAAATAACATTCGAAAGTAGAACACATTTGATATGTACGCACACTCTCGGATACAAGGGATTTTCCAGCCAGTATTTCTTTTTCAATCCCAACAGTATTGCTACCCCCGGACTGCTCGTACATCTTCTCTGCATTATCACTGTAGTATATGAAAAAAGAAGATTTAGTTGCCAGATTTATTATGAATAATTACCAGAGAACTTATACTTTACTACCAGGTTTTAACAAACATGAAGTTGTAAAAGAAAGAATTGTAAAAAAAATTATTTTCCATATTAACAAGTGGTTACTGCCAGAAAAAATACATTGGTACACAAAATGTTAGAAACCTGTAAAAAAGACATACTTGCCAGATTACCTATACATCACTGCCATGCAAACTACACTACTTTACCAAAGATACAACCAGGAATACTATAACTTACCTCCTTTGTAGATTCTTCGAAACATCCTTTTCATTTTGAGTACTTGAATTGTCTGTACCCATTGGGTCTACTGCTTCAAAACACTTGCTGATAGGGATCCCCAATTCTTTTGCAACTATACACTTGATGCTATTATGCAACTTCAATTCACTACCTCTGGTTTTAGTGGCTGCTGTTTTATGGAACTTAGTCTTGCTACAAGACTTGCTGCATCTCCCTTTATTTCCACTTCAGCTTGTTGGGTACAATCCACTGGGGAAATAACCAAATCCTTGACTCCCATCAGAAGCATCAGTGTCACTAAATGATGGAACCTTGATTTGAGAATGCATACCAGAAGGAGATGCACTTTTGCTAGCACCTGGTTGGGATTTGCTTGGTAGCACTGATTGTGCAACATTAATGATTTTAGTGCTGCTTGCACGGTGACTAGGTTCTGCATCAGCTTCATTTCTCTCATTTCCTTCATATGATTCTGATGAAGAA
Organism: Avena eriantha; assembly: GCA_910589775.1. NCBI lineage: Eukaryota > Viridiplantae > Streptophyta > Magnoliopsida > Poales > Poaceae > Avena > Avena eriantha. The sequence goes on along the minus strand of OU342746.1, from coordinate 347,750,378 downwards.
GAACCCATGTCTTCATCTCCATTTGGTCCTTGAGCATCACCATGTGCACCTCCTTCATTTAATTCTGTTTCATCTGACTCGGTTAAACCTTGGATAAGGTTGCTCAAAAGACTATTAAGCCCAGATGCAAAAGTCTGCATGAGCTTGAATGCTTTGATCTTTTGCTGCAAAAAAAATAAGCTAATAAGTTAGACAACAAAACCTAGTTTCTTACTATGAATCTAATTAGGTAGCATGGTTGCCATATTAATTAAACTTGGCTACCAGGTAAATTATATTGATTGCCATATCAATTAATCTTGGCTGCCCAGATTAACTATACTTCAAAGTGATAACTACTAGGTTTCCAACACTGCTACTGCCATTACTACCATGTAAACTATTTTTGGGATGCCTCTCGCATGGCAACACACAGCTGACATAATGTGCGGATGGACGGCTCGCTTTTAATGCCACACAATAAGACTAGACATGCAACACATGTAAGTAGATTTTTCTAAGAAAATAAAATAACAAACCTTCTCCTTGCATGTAGCATGAATGTTAAGATTCATCCAAGAATCAAAACCATCTGGCCCACCAAAAAGACCAATTTCCCTAGCAAAATCATCTTTAAACTCATCCTTTAGCTGCAAAAAAATTGGGGGGGGGTGGGGGTTACATAAACACATGAAAAACACATGTGTGTGAATAAAAAATATACACAGAAAGTGGAATATACAAAATGCAAACTCCTAAACAAAAAAATCCTAACCTTCATGGATCCAAAAATGTTTGAATCAAACTCCTAAGCATCCATTTCACCAAGGACATCAATAGCATCCTTAGTCCAACAATTAATAGAAAATTCAGTATGCCCAAAACCAAGATCAATATGGTTAGTGTCGAGAGCAGAAAAGTATCACGGCTGAAAAAAATCAAAAGAAATACAAAAAATAATGAGTATGTATATAATGTAAAACAAAAGGCATTCGCATTTGTAAAAAATAACGAGTATGTATATAATATAAAGCAATTTTTTTTAAAAAGTAGCAAATGCCAGGTAGCTCCCAAATAAAAATGCCTTGGCTGCCAGAAAAAATACACATGGCTGCCACCAAAAAGTACACTTGGATGCCAGGTGAACAATAAAAAAAGTCTGCCGGATATGAACATATGGCAGGGTGTACCAGGTATTATACATACAGATGCTAGATTAAAAACAACTCCCAAAACAACTAAAATAAAATTTAGAAAAAAGAAAGAAGCTCTCACCATGCAATACAACAAACACCCCTTTGTGTATTTTCCATTTGATAGGTGCTTGTGTAGTTCATCAGCAATAAACTTGCACATATTAATTTCTTGAGCTTGATCTACATCTTCCTAAGAAAAAACATTAACATGACAGATTAGAAAAGACTAACATGTATATACAGGTGTATGAAACTGAAAAAGGAAATTAAGAGGAGTTGCAAACATGTAACATGTAGTCACATACCGGCATTGGATAACATTTGTTACTCATTCTAGTATCAGTAGTTGGAGCGACAACTGTTGAAGTAATGAACAATAACCAAAGCTCCCTGAATGTTTCATCTGCCTCCTCATATTGAGCTAACCTAAGGCCAATTTCATAAACTTTTGGCCTACTACTTTCACCAGGAAAAAGCCTTGCTGCAATCTCAGCTTCCAAATCATAATCTGCATAGTATTTCACAGCCAACTGTCCGTGTGGGAGCCCAATCATCTCATGCACAGACTGCTCTGTCAAAGGAATCACTCCACGGCGAGGGATTACAAAAGATCGCCTAGCTGGATCGTAACACTGTGCAAACCAGTAAATGACTAGATTGTGCAACTACTCACACTTGATATTGAGAAAACTACCATGCCCCATGTCTACTATGGCAGCGCATTGGTCATCAGTTAAAATGTTGCACAACTTTAAGATAGGTGCTGGTAAGGCTCTATTCCGATCTCCGGTGAAAACCCATGAACAAAACAAGAGAATAAATAGATGAAACAAGATAGGTTCCTATTACCAGAATACCAATGCATTAAATGCTAGATTAACTAAGTGCAACTACCAGGATATTAAATAGGTTCCTATTACCTCAAATCCAACTTACATTACGTCTCTTTCTTTCACCTTTTCCTTGCCGAGTAATTATGGCATTCCTTTGCTGTTACTTCCTCCGAGCCATGACATCAAGCCCCTGCTGATATATTAGAAAAAAACAAAATAAAATTATTAGTGTACAGAAAAGTATTCTGAAAATAAAAATAATGGCAACATCCCAAAAACCGAAAGCACACAAAAAATAGCTAACTCCAAAAAATAAAAATTGTCTTTACCCAAAAACTTCCAAATAATATTAAAAAAAGGAGCGGCGGCTGCCAGCTCACCGAAAGCAGCGTCGCGCGCGCGAAACAGAAAACGACGAGCGGCTGGACCCAATAGAAAATAGTAGTTGGCCTCCCAGCACAACTATAACTGCCAACCCCACCCCCTTGTCCTTTATACAACACACGAGCAAAAAATCTCGTCTCCTTTACAACAACTCCACCATCTGCCACCTCCCACCTTCTTCTTCCTCAAGAAAAAGAAGGAACCATACCAGATCTGAAACAAATCAGATCTGAAGCCATGGAAAAAAGAACTAGTGGAGTAAAAACACAACAGGTTAGTCATCTTTGACCCCTCTCCCCCATCCCCTGTTCCCAAATCTTGTCTCAAAAATTTCAGATTATATAAAAAACTTATAAATTACATGCAAAAAATAACTTCCAGATTATACTAAAACAACAAACAGCTTTCTTATAAAAAAAGTAACTACCAGATTACACAGGATTGCCTACCAGATTATACACAAATGACTTACCATGTTATATACAAATGACTTCCAAAAATGTATAAAAACATATCAGGTTACTTACAAAAAAACATCTACCAGGTTATATACAAACAACTACCAGCTTATTTTAAAATGACTACCAGATTATATGAAAAATAACTACCAGACTAAATATCATTTTGCTTGCCAAAAAGGTTAATATGACAAAAATGAAGAATTAGCTTGCCAAAAAGGTTTTGATGAAGAATTAGCTTGCCAAAAAAGTTCCTAGATATATACTTAATATAACAAAAGTGAAGAATTAGCTTGCCAAAAATGTTTTGCACTAGATACATAGGAAAAAAGGATTAACTCCTACTTGATGAGAAAGTGCTAAAAAAAGGCATGACTCATACATATCCATTACACCATAATGAAAATCAACAACATGTGCGGGTAATGTGATCACAAAACAATGTACGACAAATGTAGCTACAATACAGAGTATATATCATCAATGTTTTGAATACACGAAGATATAAAAAATGAACCATGCATGCCGCTGCCCCGCACAGGAAAAAACACAGCAAAAAATGCTGCATCTACATGGTAGATTTTATACGAGAAAGAGGGTAGGGTATGAATACTATGGCATTGCAAAAAATATGCCAAAACCTCATGCACACAACTGCTGGTTCTTTCACCACCCCATTGTGTCGACACATGAATGCTATGAACAACATAAAAAAAACTATGGCTCTGATGGCTCTGTGTATGGCGCCCAGAAAAGTGCTAGTGCGTGGTTGATGTAGAGCTCGTTGGGAACCCCAAGAGGAAGGTATGATGAGCACAGCAGCAAGTTTCCCTCAGTAATGAAACCAAGGTTTAATCGAACCAGTAGGAGCAAGGAAACACCCCAAAGGTGTTACTAGCTAAGCTTTGGCAGAGCGCACTACCGGTGCTAGTAGCAACGTGGAGACCTGCACAACACAACCACAGAACTTTGTCCCCAACCTGCGATGAGGTTGTCAATCTCACCGTGTTTTGCGGAAAACAAAGGATTAAACGTATCGAATGGAAAGAAGTAAAAGTTTGCAGAAAGTAAACACAAAACAGTAAAAGATTGTAGATTGTATGTAAAGAAAAAGGACCGGGATCCATAGTTCACTAGAGGTGGCTCTCCTTAAGATAGATAACATGTTGGGTGAACAAATTACAACGAGGCAATTGACCAACACCGAGAAAGCAATACATGCATATACTAATCATCTTGACTCCTCTGAGACTTGATTGGGAATTTCAATATAATATATTGACCGCCATCCAACTGCATCTATGACTAATAATCCACCTTCAGGTTATCATCCGAACCCCCTCCAGTATTAAGTTGCAAGCAACAGATTATTACTTTACGAACTGCGTGTAAAGTAAACAATACGATTGTTCTATGAACAAAGGATTGTTGTTTTCTCCCTAGTAGCAATAGCACATCTAGTACCTTAGATATTTCTGTCACTTCCCCAGATTACCAGAGGCATGAACCCACTATCGAGCATAAATACTAACTCTTGGAGTTGCTAGCATCTACTTGGCCAAGATAGCTACTAACAACGGAAAGTATGCAAGATATCAAATAACAAAGACATGATAAAATCAATAATCAATCTGAAATAGCATCTCAATATCCATCGGATCCTCGCAAACACAACATGTATGAATTACAAATAGATGATCTTAATCATGAACGGAGCTCACAAGATCTAAACATGAAAGCACAAAGGAGGAGAAACCAGCCATCTAGCTACTACATGGATCCATAGTCCAAAGATAAACTACTCACGCATCACACCGGAGGCTTGCATGGTGATGAAGAAGGCCTCCAGGTTCCCCTCTCCGGCAGGGTGCCGGGAAGAGCTTCAGATCCCTCCCGATCTAGGGTTGGGGATGACGGCGGCTACAGACTCTTTCGTGGATTTTTGATCGGGTACTTAGGGTTTTCGTCCCGAGGGCAAATTATAGGCGGAAGGAGAGGCCGAGGGGGTGCCAGGATCCACCACACCACCCCCCGGCGCGGGCCCAGCCTGGCCGCGCAGCCAGGTGGTGTGGCCGGCCCCTGGCCCTTCTCCGTCTCGTATTCTGGCACTTGATCCCTTCCGGAAAAATAGGTACTTTGGCTTTTGTCCCGTCCAATTCCGAGAATATTCATTTTCTGACTTTCCTGGAACCAAAAACAGAAGAAAACAGGCAGCTGGCACTGTGGCTCTTGTTAATAGGCTAGTCCAAGAAATCATATGAAAAGTACTCCAAAGTTGGAACAAAACACAAGAAAGTGGATAAAACCAAGCATGGAACATCAAAAATTATAGATACATTTGCAATGTATCAACATCCCCAAGCTTAACTCCTGCTCGTCCTCGAGTAGGTAAGTGATAAAAAGTAATAATTTTTGAGGTGACATGCACCATCAAAGACTTGATCAAAGTATTTGCAAAACATTCAAAGCTAGGATCATAGTACTTCAATCATAACATGAAAGACAAAGTTCTAGCAATAGGCAAACAAACAATGATGCAACATGAAAATGCACAAACAAAAGATTCATGAATAACAATGCCTTGCAAGACGTTTGTTTGTTTCACATAATGAAAACATAGCATAATAGTATTCAGCTTGTCCCTCAATAGAGTAGCAAATATAAATGCATAGGACACCTTCAAAGTTCATAAGAGTGACTAGATACAATTGTTTAAAACAAGCAATATCAAGTTATGCATCAATCAACTAGTCTTGGGACAATGCACATAGAACTAAGAATGGCCACTATGCTCTCAAAGTAGGTGCATAAAGATAGAAGGTGGAGACTCTATATAATGGTGGAAGAAAGGCCTTTGTAAAAGGAAGTAGGGATTCAAGTCTCATAAAGAGCTTCCAAAAATTATGGTACTTATAGCTTTCAACTCTCATTGCCCCTATCATAAGCATCTTGAAGGTGATTAAGGTTAAAGTGACACAACTAAGAGGATATGCTTGACAAGTTATAAACCGAAATCTCACGCCCCTTACTTACGAAGACCAATCCTCATGCTACTCAACTTTAGTCACGAGTAAGCTCTTGTCATTATAAGTATATGTGTATCATTAAGAACCACCAACGGGGTACCCCTTGCACATGATACGAGAGCTTTCCCATAATCAAAATGACAAGGCAAGCAGACAATGAGCATCTCAGCGATCTTTTTATTTTCTATTTGCATAGGTTTTTATTGAGGATGCTTCATAGAGTCCTCATTATGGTGATGCTGCAAGTTTCCACCATGATTAGGCATGGCTTAGGCTAGCGGCCCAGGCGTTTCTCTAACACACATACAAACTCCATGATCTTACAAGTTCCACATTTATTTCACACCGCCGGGATCCGTAAGCAAAAGAACATGATATCAACGGGGTACAAAGTACAAGTGCAATGTTGAAAGCGTTCCCCATGAAACATGGTTCTTCTAATTTCAACTTATAAAGCGCAAGCATATACACAACAAAGAAGGACCCAATGGTTCAAGTTTATTAGAGGCAAAAAGTAAAGTGTGCCATCAAGTTCGTGAGAGCTTTAATCACTAGTTTTCTCATAACAAGTGAAAGGTAAACAAAAGCATGAATGTACTTGGAATAGCATAAGCTAGTAGGTAGGTATGGTGGGCTCTTTGGAAAAACTTGGTTTAGGGAGTTGGATGCATGAGTGGAACTCATACTTTGTTGTGGAGGCTAGCAAAAGACTGGGAGCGACAAACTAAGAGAGCAATAATGGCCATAATCATGCAGAGCGACAAAACATCATTGATCAAAGCATAAAGTGATACTACAAGTTGAAAACTAAAGGATCATAAAGGCTATGGTGAATTGATATAGTCATAACATGGTGTGAGCATGTGCCAAGTCAACCCAAATAAAGCATCAAAGGAGAATACCACTATACTATGCTTTAATATGCTAAAACAACACATGATTCATCCAAGGCACATTAAGCAATCTCAATTGTTTATAACAAGTCATGCTACATCAAAGAATACTAAGTATAAAGCCAAAACAATATCAAGCATGTCATGACAAAGCATAGCCAGAGTCAAAAACGAGCTCTTTTTACCACATAAGCATGAGTTTTCCTACTATTTTCCAAACCAAACCAAACTATTTGCAAACCAATGTATGAAAGAGGGGGTCCAACCAACTTATTAAGAAAACTAAGCAAAACAAGCAAACTAAAAACCAAAACGAAAACTAAAAAGATGACGCTCCAAGAAAAACACAACTATGCATGAAACAATAAAAATGAAGCGTTTGGAAGAAACCTGGGATTTTTATTGACGAAGAAGGGGATGCCTTGGGCATCCCCAAGCTTTGACGCTTGTACTTCTTGGATATTTCTTGGGGTGACACGCGTGGCATCCCCAAGCTTGAGCTTTAGTCCATCCTTCATCTCATTACTCACTCCTTCCATACACCTGAAAATTTTCCTTCATACAAAACTTCACACAATCTCATTAGCAACATTAGTGCACTTAAGATAAATAAGTCTCAAGGTTCAGTTCTAACACCAAATAAACTTCCATTAGAACACTAGCTACTGTAGCACTTTCCTCAAAAAGCTCAATTCCCCAAAGGAACTCAAGAAGGAACTAACAAGAAGCAAATGCAGAAAAATGGCAGAAATCTGTCAAAACAGACCAGCAAGTAAAGACGAATTTTTTCGAAGACCTTATATTACTCAAATCAAAAGTGTTGAACTAACGAAAGTTATATAACAACCTGTGGCAGCAGCACAAAAAATTACAGCTCAATCCGACGTACAGAGCTCTCTCAGGAATTTTTACGGTGAAGCATAGAAATCTGTTTCGGGACAGCAACTTTCCCAATCATTACTTCACTCTCATTAGAGGTTACTATTGGCACAAAAAGCAAATAAAAAGAATAAGGAGAGGTTATTATAGAGGTAATAACTTCCAAGACTCAACTAAAACTCTTGGGTTATCTCCCAACAAGTACTTTTCTTTAACGCCTTTAAATTAGGTATAAGAAGCAAAGAAAGAATCAAGTGTTCTCAAATGAAGAAGCATTAAGACCAAATTTTGTTTTCATAGGAGAAGCAAAAGAAATCTTTTCTCTCTTTTTGAGGAAGTGTTCTATACCTTTTTTAAGTGGGAGTTGATATTTAATGGTGCCTTCTTTCATATCAATGATGGCACCAACAGTTCTAAGAAAAGGTCTTCCCAAAATAATATGACAAGAAGCATTGTATTCAACATCCAAAACACAGAAATCAACGAGGACATAGGAATTGTTAACCATAATAATAACATCATTGAGACTCCTCATGAGTTTATTTTTAGCATTATCATCAAGTGGGACATTCAAATAACAATCTTCAAGAGGAGGCAAATCAAGCATATCATAAATCCTTCTAGGCATAATAGAAACACTACTATCAAGATCACACAAAGCTTTGAAATCAAAGTCATTCACTTTCATATTAATGATGGGTTCACAACCATCTTCTTGTTTTATAGGAATAGAAGCTTTATGTTTCATCTTTTCTTCTTTAATCTTTATGAGAGCATCAGTAATGTGTTTTGTAAAAGCCATGTTCATAGCACTAGCATTAGGACTTTTAGCAAGCTTTTATAGGAACTTAATAACTTCAGAGATGTTGCAACCATCAAGATCAAAATCAACTTTATCATCTAAAGTAGTAGAACTATTGGTAGCCTCAACACTAGTGGTAGTGATAGTAGAAACACTAATGTTTCTAGCAATTTCATCTTCTCTTTCCCACTTAGCATGTAATTCAGCTAATAGTCTAACATTTTCATAAATTCTTACTTGTATAGCATTAGTAGCTGCAAATGGATTATCATTAGTTTCAGGTTTAGCAGCCATTTTATTCAAAGAAGATTGAGCTCCAGCCAAAGATGCTATATTTCTTTCAGCATTAGAGAGTTTTTCCTCAATAGTTTTATTGAAAGTAGTTTGTTTACTAATAAACTCTTGTTGCGCCCCGCTAAAACCACTATTAGGAAATCGCTTGTCGTTTACTATTTTGTGCATTATCATGACATCATGCATAGGATTCATGCATTTTTTTGGAGCACAAAATTATTTTATTAGAAATCATATTTTGTTTGCTAAATTATTCGTACGGTTTCATATACATAAAGCCATCCTTCTTTTTCTTAATTTAAAATTAAACAAAATAATATTTCCGGTCGCTATAAGACTGCAAAAGAATTTTCTTTATTTTACTAATAATAAAAGTTGGCAAAAGTCCATCTAAAGTTTTAGCCTAAAACTAGTCTCATCTAGTCTACTTTAGACTAGATAAATATCCTAATCCCCTTCTTTCTCCTTCCCAAACCCTAACCCCCAAATTTGAGATCTAGATATTGCCAAAATTCCCCACCTTCTACCAAGCCCTTCCTTGTCCACTCCACCATGCGCACGCCACCGCAGAGCCCGTCGCCGCAATATCCTTGATTTCTTTGGCCACTGCTCATCACCCGCCATGTTCCTTTTTTATCCGCGTGCAAGACGACACACAATAGCTTAAATCCATTTGCAATATGAGCACCAATCCCCCATCGTGGCCTCCTTGTTTTAATCCTTGAAGCTAGCGACCTGATGATCCATGGCACCGCCATCAGCTCATGCCTGTCAATCTCCACACGCAATAGCAGAGCAAGATGCTGCTTGGCTGCGCGTGCCCTCCTTGATCTGTGGCCAGCTCCACACGCGCGCGCCACCGTGGCTTGCCATGTCTCCTGCCTGCAAACTACAGGGCCAGCATCAGATGTCCACGCCTCCAACTGGGGCTTGGTCAACGCGCCTAGCAGCCCGGCCGCTTGCCCTTCTCGTGCTTCCCAAGAGTCAGATGCTCGCTCGTTGCACTCCGTTGTTGTTCCCCATTAGTCTTAGTTTTCAATCCAGCGCCGCCACAAGTAGCCAGGCAGCGCCTCGGTCTGATCCAACTGCGCCGCAACACACCCGCTCCGGCTACTGTCTTTATTTCTTTAAAATTGATGCACTGCCGAGGCTTCTTTCCCTTGGTCTGCGTGCGCGGCAACCAACATCCATGGTTGCCGTTTGTTTATCCTCATGCCGATTAGGTGCGCTGCTTCACTATGGTTCTCTGGCCAAGTACAAGCAGTAGCCAAAAAGTCCCACACTCCTACATCTCGCTCCCATCCGTGGCTGCCGCGCAGGTGTTCGACGAAATAATCGTACCAGTTTGGCCTCTATTTTTCTTGTTTTCGGTGACTAATTCCCTACCTCTTTGTTGGGCTGTTTCATCACCAGGAAACTTTTGTCTATTTCCCTTGATAGCGGCCACTCTCACCACATCAGCAACAATCTAAAGACTGTCTTTCCACCCCTCCGATCCGAAATGTGAGACCCCGACCATACCTATATTTTTTTGTATAAATACAATATATTGTCGCATTAAATCTAGTCATTCTTGCATACATGTCATATTATGGGTTTGGCTAAATAGCAATTCACCTAAATTAAATATGAAGACCATATGCGGGCTTTTCTAGTCTTATATTGTCTCTATTTAAATTGATGTAGAACCGATGCCATGTTTTGTCTTGCTAATCCAACATTTAATTTGCGGGGTAGATAAATAACTTGAACCATATAATTAATTGTCGGGACCCCGGTTCCGCTTAATATTGCCTAATTGCACCGCATCTGTGCCATGCCATGCATCACATCATAAGCATGCTGGATCTTCTGCCATAGTATTAAATATTGCATCGGTGTTTCTTCTAGTGTTTGCTTCTTCGCGGATTAGGCCGATGAGTTGATGCGAGTATCGACAAGTTCTCCGGATATGAATCTTCGGCTATGTTTCCTAGGCGAGCATCTCTCCCCCTTCTACCTATTTTGCATTTATAGTCTTTATTTCCTCCTATTGATCTATTGCTATCCGTGTCGCGATGCTTTAGTGTCCGTACCCCAGTTATATCCCGTGCAGCCTCTATATTGCCTTGGACACCTCCTATTACCTGTGTTTGGTAGATAGCTGGCCATGCGAGTCGTAGTTGCTTGCTCAGGTGCGATCTCGTGTTGTCGAGTACCACAGTTGTTGGTATGCTGGCAGATGTTTACGGTGGAGATGCCTATTGGTGGAGATGATCATGACTTTAAATACAACTATTAAATTGCTAGATATAACTAATGCAGAGGCATCGGTGGGCAATAGATGTTATTTGGTTCTTCCACGCTCACTTGTGTCCCGTAGGCCCCGAGTACTTGATACCTGTTCCTTGACTATTCGCACTATCCATATCCGGGAGGCCTTATGGACCCCCCGAGCCAGAGCTTGATTCATTTTTATTTCTTGGGGCCACAAACTAGTTTGGGGCTTTATTACTATCCTGTACTCATGCCATGCTTTACTACTTTATTTACGATTGTGCGTGGAGCACCTGTACTATTTAGGATCGTGACACGTTTTCGCTGTATCGACAAGCCCAGTCACACTTTCGGGTTCCCAGTCGTTTATAGCCGTCCACATAAACCCTGGGTCCGTTCCAGAGCCGGCCAACTTCGTTGCGGGTAGCTTAGTGGGGTGGCCCCCTGAAATATTTTATGAATCCTGAAAACTTGCATAGGGCCGATTCGAGGGTGCTACAACTCTTTAAGCATAACTTCAAGTTCAGAGGGAGCACTCTTATTACTATTGTAAGAATTTCCATCAACTTGCTCTTCTTGAGCAACCAAAGAGGCTAAAGGAACATTATTTGGATCAATATGGGTTTTCCCATTAACAAGCATAGACATAATAATATCAATCTTATCACTCAAGGAGGAGGTTTCCTCAACAGAATTTACCTTCTTACCTTGTGGAGCTCTCTTGGTATGCCACTCAGAATAATTAACCATCATATTGTCCAATAGTTTTGTTGCAGCACCCAAAGTGATGGTCATAAAGGTACCTCTAGCAGCTGAATCCAATAGGTTCCTTGAAGAATAGTTCAATCCTGCATAAAAAGTTTGGATGATCATCCAAGCAGTCAGTCCATGAGTGGGACAATTCTTTACCAAAGATTTCATTCTTTCCCAAGCTTGAGCAACATGCTCATTATCAAGTTGTTTAAACTTCATTATTTTACTTCTCATGGATATAACCTTAGCAGGAGGATAGTATTTTCCAATAAAAGTATTTTTGCACTTAGTCCAAGAATCAATACTATTTCTAGTTAAGGAATTCAACCACTCTTTAGCTTTTCCTCTGAAAGAGAAAGGAAATAATTTCAGTTTAATAATATCACCATCTATATCTCTATGCTTTTGCATCTCACAAAGTTCAACGAAGTTATTTAGATGGGAAGCAGCATCTTTATTACCAATACCAGAAAATTGTTCTCTCATAATAAGATTGAGCAAAGCAGGTTTTATCTCAAAGAAAGTATTTTCAGCCACAGGTGGAGCAATATGTGTGCTCATAAAATCATTGTTGTTGGTGCTGGTGAAGTCACACAACTTAGTGTTTTCAAGAGTAGTCATTTTTTTTGGGTTTTCAAATAAGAAAGCAAACAAGTAAAACTAATTTTTTTGTGTTTTTGAAGAACAAAACAAGCAAACAAAGCAAAAAGAAACTAAGCAAAACAAAAACAACGAAGTTATGAGGGACTCCCCTTGTGAAGATGTCCTTGACTCCTCGGCAACGGCGCTAGAAAAATGCTTGATGGCTCTGTGTATGGCGCCCAGAAAAGTGCTGGTGCATGGTTGATGTAGAGCTCGTTGGGAACCCCAAGAGAAAGGTATGATGAGCACAGCGGCAAGTTTCCCTCAGTAATGAAACCAAGGTTTAATCGAACCAGTAGGAGCAAGGAAACACCCCAAAGGTGTTACTAGCTGAGCTTTGGCAGGGCGCACTACTGGTGCTAGTAGCAACGTGGAGACCTGCACAACACAACCACAGAACTTTGTCCCCAACTTGCGATGAGGTTGTCAATCTCACCGTGTTTTGCGGAAAACAAAGGATTAAACGTATCGAATGGAGAGAAGTAAAAGTTTGCAGAAAGTAAACACAAAACAGTAAAAGATTGTAGATTGTATGTAAAGAAAAAGGACTGAGATCCATAGTTCACTAGAGGTGGCTCTCCTTAAGATATATAACATGCTGGGTGAACAAATTACAGCGGGGCAATTGACAAACACCGAGAAAGCAATACATGCATATACTAATCATCTTGACTCCTCTGAGACTTGATTGGGCATTACAACATAATACATAGACCGCCATCCAACTGCATCTATGACTAATAATCCACCTTCAGGTTATCATCCGAACCCCCTCCAGTATTAAGTTGCAAGCAACAGATTATTGCTTTACGAACTGCGTGTAAAGTAAACAATACGATTGTTCTATGAACAAAGGATTGTTGTTTTCTCCCTAGTAGCAACAACACATCTAGTACCTTAGAGATTTCTGTCACTTCCCCAGATTACCAGAGGCATGAACTCACTATCGAGCATAAATACTAACTCTTGGAGTTGCTAGCATCTACTTGGCCAAGATAGCTACTAACAACGGAAAGCATGCAAGATCTGAAATAACAAAGACTTGATAGAATCAATAATCAATCTGAAATAGCATCTAAATATCCATCGGATCCCCGCAAACACAACATGTATGAATTACAAATAGATGATCTTAATCATGAACGGAGCTCACAAGATCTAAACATGAAAGCACAAAGGAGGAGAAACCAGCCATCTAGCTACTACATGGATCCGTAGTCCAATGATGAACTATTCACGCATCACACCGGAGGCTTGCATGGTGATGAAGAAGGCCTCCAAGGTGAATTCCCCTCTCCAGCAGGGTGTCGGGAAGAGTTTCAGATCCCTCCCGATCTAGGGATGGGGATGACGGCGGCTACAAACTCTTTCGTGGATTTTTGGTCGGGTACTTAGGGTTTTCGTCCCGAGGGCAACTTATAGGCGGAAGGAGAGGCCGAGGGGGTGCCGCGCGGCCAGGTGCTGTGGCCGGCCCCTGGCCCTTCTCCGTCTCGTATTCTGGCACTTGATCCCTTCTAGAAAAATAGGCACTTTGGCTTTTGTTCCGTCTAATTCCGAGAATATTCATTTTCTGACTTTCCTGGAACCAAAAACAGCAGAAAACAGGCAGCTGGCACTGTGGCTCTTGTTAATAGGTTAGTCCAAGAAATCATATGAAAAGTACTCCAAAGTTGGAACAAAACACAAGAAAGTGGATAAAACCAAGCATGAAACATCAAAAATTATAGATACATTTGCAATGTATCAGGCTCTTGCATATTCACACATGTAAGCACTACCACATCCACTTCTCACCTACACACTCATTTCAACCACCTAGAAAAACAACATGAACTAATCCCCCTTATAACTGCTCTCACCTGGATTACCATTAACATTCTTCTCCTTTACAATCACCAAGAGAACAAACAAAAGCAATCTCCCTCAAAAAAATTCACAATCAAGTGAAAAATCAGCACCCACCCACCCCCACCACACCAGACAATATAGCTACCATTCAGGGGCGGAAATTGATCGAGCCAACTAAAATCGACCACCTACAAAGCAATAATGCCATAAAATTATGCAAAGAACCCAGATCTCGGCCACCCTTGAAGAGCTACCACTCCTCGCAAGCTAGGAACTCGCCATCGTCGCTCCCCCACATACAACCGAGCACCACCACCGGAAAAAGGGAGGAGAAGATAGAGGGGCAGCTGGACAAAAAGCAGAGGTTGGTGAGTCGTGCCACCCGCCACGGCTCGCACAAGTTCGGGGCCTTCCGGCCCGTACGCCGCGCACCACCGCGATGCCGCCCGTCCCTATCCCACCAACCAACCCCTCGCTCTCTTCCCGTCCGGCCATGTCGTGCAACCCCGACCCCAGCGAAGCCCCCCTCATCCGCACCGTCGCGGACCATCTACGGCCTGCCCCCCCTCCGTCGCATCTCACAAATTCGCAACCAAACCCGCTGCAAAACATCGCTCCGCTTCGCCGGTAAGAGGAGAGGGCGTTAGCGGCGGAAATAGCTCCCGAAAAACAGTCAGCAAACTCACCCCCACGAGCGACGCGCCGGATCCATCCGTCGACGGCGAGGAAGAAGACCTCCGCTGGCCGCCGCGCGAGGGAACGGAGAAACCGCTGGCGTCGCTGACGAAATCGCCTGGATAGGGAGGAGAAACCGCTGCAAAAAGAGGAATGCGTGGACAAAAAACGCCTGGTTAATTCACCGCCGGCACGTCCCCCGAAATTCAAAATAGTGTCTCACAGACATGTGGACCCCACTTTCGTGCCACGTAGGCCACGACCGGGCAGCACGAAAAACCGTGCGCGAGGGGCGGTTTCTCCACTGACGTCACCCGCCGCGCGACGCAGCGACGACGCGGCGCCTTCCGTTAGATTTTTCCTTTATTCTTTTATTAGGAAGACACTCGAGGGCATTTTATATTGGTCTTGAAGGAAAGCAACAAAGCATGTAGATCAACAACAAACCATGCTCTTGTCCCTTAGCAGTCCGTAGGCGCTTCTCCATTCACACCCACCGGGTCTCTCTCTCTCTTATTTTGACATCAGAGCAAACTTTAGCCGGGTTTCGGCAGTGATTCCGGAATGTATTGCTACCAAACTCTCAACGTAAGTGATTACTTGTTCCTTGTGTTTTGTGTACATCTCTAGGTCGGTCTTCTTGATCTGCTTGTTTGATTGCAGAGTGATTTTCTAGGAACAGGCTCCAACCCGATCCCTAGAAAAACCTCAAATCTACTTGTCTGCACACAAGTAGATTCACTAGTAGATTCAACAATCACAGAGCAAAATTTACTTACTCCCTCCGATCCAAATTAGTTGACTCAAATTTGTCAAGATACGGATGTATCTAATACTAAATCATGTCTAGATACAACTGAATCTAGGCAAATCTATGTCAACTAATTTGGGTCGGAGGGAGTACTAGTATTGTTTACCGTCCACTAAGTTAGATTAAAAAAATGTACTGCACCTTCCTTTATTAGCATGATGAATAGTAAGTGCAGCATATATTCTTATTGCCAGAAAACAGTGGAAAATAGCATGAATAATTTATGTTTTTAAAAGGTGCATCACGATCACAGGATTTATACCTCAACTAAATCATCATTGGCTATGTACGTACGCAGATGCCTGTTTCTTACAGGTTTGGTGGAACGTTTTGGAAGGGGCACAATATAAGCAATTTTAGCAACAAATTTTTAGACGAGGAGAGTTCGTCTTTATATCCTCATAGCATAGCCCAATCCAATTACCCAACCTCTATTTTTTTCTCCACAACCGGCTAGTAACCCTTTTGTTATTTTTTGGGAGGGATGGGCTTACCCTCCTTTTTGTAACTGGCTCATTTGTACATATTCAAACTCTATTTGTTTTCTAAATGAATGGTGCAGCTTCCACCAGTTTGTTAAAAAGCATATCAACCAATCTTCCAACGAACAAAGGTGTAAATAAGATAGCTAGGCATAAATCATGAAATCACCCAAACTACAAGGCAGATCATGTCCAGCTAGGTAGCAGAGGGCAGATTGTGTTTATTTTATTTTTCTTTACCGGAAGAAAGAGCTTTATTAAGAATTGAATAATAATGTTATAACAATCCATTATACTGTAGCAACCCTAAAACACAAAGAGGAAACTGAAGGGGGAGTTTTACCTTCTCTGTGTTCTTCTTTTTTCTAGAATACACCACGGAAGGTGTATCAATCATATAGAAGGGGTGCCAAGCGGCAAATACAACGCCGAAAAGCGGCAAGCGACGCTGCCACCAGAGGTGACAGCTCCTCAAGGGAAGACTAAGCAACTACTCGCCGTCTACCCACTCAAAAGGCACCGGCTCAGGGAAGCCAAAATCATTGCTACGGAACAATCTAGCTAAGCGCCACTGCTCGTAGCACTAGTAGAAAATGGGCCTTTGGTTCGGGCCATTAGTCCCGGCCGTGGCTGGGGCCGGGACTAATGGTCCGAACCAGACGGCCCGAGGAGGCCGAGGCACTATGTCCCGGTCCGTAAGGAACCATTAGTTTCGGTTTGAGATACAAACCGGGACAAATGGGTCTGGGCCGGCGCGCGGAACCTTTACTCCCAGTTTGTATCTCAAACCGGGACTAATGGCCTGGCCCTATATATATGCACCTAGCTCTCCACTCTCTCCTGTTTTTTTCCTATGTGAGAGGTGGGTATAACTTTGTGCTAACTTTTTTTTTTCATATGCACTAGAGGTGTTTGGCGAAATGCCTATTAGAGCGATGCCACTTGAGTTCACACAAGACAAAATATGATATGAGCTGCCAGAGCGACACTTAAGGTTTCTCCTCTTTGTTTTGAAGTGTCCTAAAAGGTTAGCAACTATTTTCTCGTTTTGACTGCGCGGTACTAATTTAAGCATCGTGATTGCATTTGATATATATGCATGGTTGTATGATGCAGATGAGCCACCCATGGATGTACGGTGACCAACGCTCTAACGCTTACAGAGAAGGCGTGCATTTTTTTTGCCTTGTGGCCGAGGCGAACAAGCGGCGGGATGGTTTTATGTGTTGTCCATGTGTTGAATGTCGGAATGAGCAGGCTCACACTTCCTCAAGAGTCATTCAGAGCCACCTGCTTCGGTCCGGTTTTATGTCCGGCTATAATGTTTGGACCAAGCACGGAGAAAGAGGGGTTATGATGGAAGACGGCGATGAAGAAGAAAACGATGATGACAACTACCGATCTATGTTCCCTGAATACGATGATACCGCAGTTGAAGATAATGAAAAAGAAGGAGGTGAAGAACGGGAACCAGATGAGCCCGTTGATGATTTTGGTCGGGTCATTAGTGATGCAAGGCGAGACTGCGACACAGAAAAGGAGAGGTTGCAGTTCGAGCAGATGTTACAGGACCACAACACATTGCTGTATCCAACTTGTGAAGATGGTCAGAAGAAGCTAGGTAGCACACTAGAATTGTTGAAGTGGAAGGTAGAGACCGGTATGACTGACTCGGGATTTGAAAAGTTGCTGGTAATAATGAAGAAGCTGCTTCCAAGAAATAACCAATTGCCCTCCAGTATGTACGAAGCAAAGAAACTTGTCTGCCCTCTAGGATTAGACGTGCAGAAGATACACATGCCCTAATGATTGCATCCTATACCGCGGTGAGAAGTACGAGAATATGGATAAATGCCCGATATGCACTGCATTGCGGTATAAGATCAAAAAAGATGACCCTGGTGATGTTGAGGGCGAGCAACCCAGGAACAGGGTTCCTGCCAAGGTGATGTGGTATGCTCCTATAATACCACGGTTGAAACGTTTGTTCAGAAATAAAGAGCATGCCAATTTGTTGCGATGGCACATGGAAGACCGTAAGAAAGACGGGATGTTGAGGCACCCTGCTGATGGTCGGCATTGGAGAAAAATCGAGAGAGACTTCCTGGACTTTGCTGGTGACGCAAGGAACTTATGGTTTGGTCTAAGTACCGATGGCATGAATCCTTTTGAGGAGCAGAACTGCAGTCACAGCACCTGGCCCGTGACTCTATGTATCTACAACCTTCCTCCTTGGTTGTGCATGAAGCGGAAGTTCATTATGATGCCAGTGCTCATCCAAGGCCCGAAGCAACCCGGCAACGACATTGATGTGTACCTAAGGCCATTAGTTGATGAACTTCTACAGTTGTGGGCCAAACCAAGTGTACGTGTGTGGGATGAGCACAAACAGCAGGAATTTGACCTACAAGTGTCGCTGTTCGTAACCATCAATGATTGGCCTGCTCTTAGTAACATTTCAGGACAGACGAACAAAGGATACAATGCATGTACGCACTGTTTAGATGAGACTGAAAGTATATATCTGGAAAAATGTAGAAAGAATGTGTACCCGTGCAATCGTCGTTTTCTTCCGCCCAGTCATCCCTTAAAGAAGAAAGGCAAGCATTTCAATGGCAAGGCAGAAACTCGGACGAAGCTTGTCCCCCGTAGTGGTGCTGATGTATTTGGTATGGTCAAGGATTTGGATGTAATCTTTGGAAAGGGTCCTGGAGGACAACCTGTTCCGAAAGACCCCATTACCGGACACGCACCCATGTGGAAGAAGAAATCTATATCTTGGGAACTACCCTATTGGAAAGTGCATGAGATCCGCTCTGCAATCGACGTGATGCACCTGACGAAGAATCTTTGCGTGAATATTCTAGGCTTCCTGGGCTTGTATGGGAAGTCAAAAGATACCCCGACAGTACGGGAGGACCAGGAACATCATAAAGGACGAGACGGCAAGCATCCAGGGCAGTTTCAAGGGCTTGCCAGCTACGCTCTTACCAAAGAAGAGAAGGAAATCTTTTTTGAAGTCCTTTTCAGTATCAAGGTCCCGTCTGGCTTCTCGTCGAATATAAAGGGAATAGTAAATATGAAAGAGAAAAAATTTCAAAACCTAAAGTCTCATGACTGCCATGTGCTTATGACGCAATTGCTTCCGGTTGCATTGAGGGGAATTCTACCAGAAAATGTTCGACTAGCCATTGTGAAGGTATGTGCATTCCTCAATGCAATTTCTCAGAAGGTAATCGATCGAGAAAGTCTATCAGGATTACAGATTGATGTGGTCCAATGTCTAGTCAGCTTCGAGTTGTTGTTCCCGCCATCCTTCTTCAATATTATGACGCACCTCCTAGTTCACCTAGTCGAAGAGATTAGAATTCTCGGTCCTGTGTTTCTACACAATATGTTCCCCTTCGAGAGGTTCATGGGAGTCTTAAAGAAATATGTTCATAACCGTGCTAGGCCAGAAGGAAGCATCTCCAAGGGCTATGGAACAGAGGAGGTCATTGAGTTTTGTGTTGACTTTCTTCCTGACCTTAAGCCGATTGGTGTTCCTGAATCTCGGTATGAGGGGAGGATGACTGGAAAAGGCACACTAGGAAGGAAATCAATGGTATGTAGGGACGGGCATTCTTTCACTCAAGCACACTACACAGTTCTACACAATTCCACCGTAGTGGCTCCATATATCGAGAAACACAAGAATATTCTACGCTCCGAAAACCCGGGGAAGCCTGAAACCTTGATTAAAGGGGAACACGAGAAGTATTTTGGCAATTGGTTGCAGACAGATGTCATGAATAACACCACTATTGGAGATGAGTTGTACTCGTTGGCCAGGTTACCATCTTCGACTATATGTACTTTCAAAGGGTACGAGATAAATGGGAATACATTTTACACGATTGCCCAAGATAAAAAGAGCACCAACCAAAACAGTGGTGTCCGCTTTGATGCAACAGATGACAAGGGGCAGATTGACACATATCATGGGTACATAGAGGAGATATGGGAACTTGACTATGGACCTACTTTTAAGGTCCCTTTGTTTCGGTGCAAATGGGTCAAGCTGACAGGAGGCGGGGTACATGTAGACGAAAAGTACGGCATGACAACAGTGGATCTCAACAATCTTGCGTACATGGATGAACCATTCGTCCTAGCCAACGATGTGGCTCAGGTTTTCTATGTGAAGGACATGTCTACCAAACCGAGAAAAAGGAAAGATAAGCAAAAGAGTACAGAATACGATGAGCCAAAGCGCCACATAGTTCTTTCAGGGAAAAGAAACATCGTGGGAGTGGATGACAAGACAGACATGTCAGAAGATTACAATAAGTTTCATGAAATTCCGCCCTTCAAAGTGAAAACTGACCCAAGCATCCTGTTAAATGATGAAGATTCTCCATGGCTACGGTGCAGAAGAAAACCACAACACTAGATGTTGGTGATGTGTAATAATGTATTAAACCTTTTATTTGAGACATAAATCTATGTAATTAAACCTTTTATTTGAGACATAAATCTATGTAATGTATTAAACCTTTTATTTGAGACATAAAGGTCCCCTTTCATGTAATACATCTTGCTCAATCAAACTAGACGTTCTGAGCCGCGGTAGGTGATCACACAAAGAGAAGGAACCATCACAAGAGAAGGAACCCACAAACACTAAGGATACATAGCACAACTGAAAATTAAGAAACATGCCTAATGGTTGGAGTGATTCAGTCATGCTCCTGCCTAGCCCTGTAATACGCACCACTGTAGTCGTCGTAGTCGTCGGCGCCGTCGTCGCTGTCGTCGCTGGGGTCGCCGTAGTCGAACCTTGAAGGTTGGGCACGCGTGGGCTGGATTTGAGGGTACCGCAGGCGGGGGTTATTGCCGGTCGTGTTGTAGGCCATGACACTCTGGAGAGTCTGGCCGCGCCACCACAGCCGACGGCCGGCCTCGTTGAAGTTGGAAGGAGGTGGGCCGTCCTCCTCGTGCCTGGCGAGCGCCCTCTCACGCCGATTGATGAAGAAGGCTTCCCAAGTCGGGAAATAATCGGGATGCCAGTTGGGATTCCTCCGTTGCTCTGGCGTGAGCTCGAGGTAGTAGTGGTTCGTGATGGCCATCCGGCGCTCCACACCTAGAGGGACAGGAGGGACCGGCACGCCTCCGGCGCTCAGCATCCAGCCGGTGGGGACGTGGTAGCCCGGTGGGCAGGGGTAGTTCGAGGCGCAAAGCGCCTCCGCCTCCCGGGTGGTTAGAGATACGATGGAAGCCATGGGAAGAGAATGATGGGTCTAGATGTGATATGTAAATGGAGGCCAAGCGTACATATATATACTGAAAAAATGGCGGGAAGACAGAGGTGGGAACCGGTGGAAAGCGCGGGAACGCAGTGGCGCGGGAAACTTTCATCCCGGGTGGGGGCTCAAACCGGGACAAAAGATGGGGGGCCTTATCTGGTGGAGGCTTATCTGGGAGGGCCTTATCTGGGGGGTGGCTAACCTTTAGTACCGGCTGGTGGGTGCAACCAGGACTAAAGGTGGTTTTTGTGTCATCTAACAAAACTGTCGGTGGGATAAGGACGCGTGGGTAACCTTTAGTACCGGGTGGGGGCTCAAACCGGGACTAAAGCTGTCGGTAGGATAAGGACGCGTGGGTGGACTGCACTGCTCGATGTAGCGCACGACGCCCTGTCGGAGGAAGAAGACAAAGTAGAAGCGGCGCCGTGCCTATAAAAGGAGCATCGATACGCCATGGCAAGCAACTCAACAAGCCAACATGGATGGAGAGTTTCATCCCCATGGATGGAGGAAAGGGTTGGGAAATCTCCCGTGGCGGAACTTCTCGAAGATGTCCTTGGTGCACACGCCCTATGGCATCTTCGGAAGTTCCGCCTCGGAAAATATTTTCCTGCTAGCCCGTGAAAGACTACATCTCCGCCTCCCTGGGGTTAGAGGTATGGTGGAAGCCATGGGATAGAGTGGAGAGAGGCGACAGATATGAGTGTAGATGTGCTATGGCAACGACCAAGCCAACATGGATGGAGAGTTTCATCCCCATGGATGGAGGAAAGGGTTTGGAAATCTCCCGTGGCGGAATTTCTCGAAGATGCCCTTGGTGCACACGCCCTATGGCATCTTCGGAAGTTCCGCCTCGGAAAATATTTTCCTGCTAGCCCCATCTCCGCCTCCCTAGGGTTAGAGGTATGGTGAAAGCCATGGGATAGAGTGGAGAGAGGCGGCAGATATGAGTCTAGATGTGCTATGGCAACGACCAAGCCTAAACCCTAAACCCTAAACCGGAGCGTCGGAATCACATGAAAATGGCAAAATGGTTAATAGTTTGACTAGTTAGAATAATTATTTTATAAAACATAAAATGGATTTGAATCTCTGATTCAAATTCAAATACTTTTTATGTTAAAAAGATGCAAAATATAATAGTTAATGCATTTTTAAATTGGAAATGGCAAAATGGTTATTAGTTTCACTAATTAGAATAATTATTTTATAAAACAGAAAATAGATTTGGATTACTTATTCAAATTCAAATACTTTTTATGTTAAAAATATGCAAAATATAATAGTTAATGCATTTTTAAATTGGAAATGGCAAAATGGTTATTAGTTTCACTAGTTAGAATAATTATTTTATAAAACAGAAAATAGATTTGGATTACTTATTCAAATTCAAATACTTTTTATGTTAAAAATATGCAAAATATAATAGTTAATGCATTTTTAAATTGGAAATGGAAAAATGGTTATTAGTTTCACTAGTTAGAATAATTATTTTATAAAATAGAAAATAGATTTGGATTACTTCTTCAAATTCAAATACTTTTTATGTTAAAAAGATGCAAAATATAATAGTTAATGCATTTTTAAATTGGAAATGGCAAAATTGTTATTAGTTTCACTAGTTAGAATAATTATTTTATAAAACAGAAAATAGATTTGGATTACTTATTCAAATTCAAAAACTTTTCATGTTGAAATTTTTCTCAAATTCATAAGTATGCAAAAACTGTATAATTCAAATGTTTAAAAAATCTAATAGCTACAAATTGTGATATTTGAAAAAACAGAAGCCAACTTAGGTCCAGCGCGCGCAAATTTGGGCCTTTAGTCCCGGCCCAGAACACCATCCGGGACTAAAGGCTCTGCATGCGAAAAGGCACCCAAAGCTTTTAGTCCCGGTGCGTGGCTGGAACCGGGACTAAAGACCCCCCCTTAGTCCCGGTTCTAGCCACGCACCGGGACTAAAGGGTGGGTGGGTACTTAATGCGCCGCTTCTTCCCCGGTCGAATCCATCGACCGAAGAAAGCACTCGCGAGGATCTGCATTACGCCGCCAGGCTGCCAAAAATCTCCGGCGCCGTCCTCGGCCGCGCCTCCCCGGCTAACCTCCCCGCGTCGCGCCTCCCCTCGCCGCCACGAGCTCCTCCCCGCGTCGCACCTCCCCGACTGACCGCCCCGGCCACCATACCTCCCCACGCCGCCGCGGCCACCCACGCCGCCACGAGCTCCGCCACAGCCCTGGCCTCGCCCCTCCCCTCGCTGGTCGCCACCGCCACCGCTGGTATAGAAGTGTATAGGAAATATTTTGTGTATAGAAAAATATTTTGTGTATAGGAAATATTTGTATATAGAAATTTTTTGTATATAAAAATATTTGTATATAGAAATTTTGTATATAGGAAATATTTTGTGTATAGAAAAATATTTTGTGTATAGGAAATATTTGTATATAGAATTTTTTTGTATATAGAAATATCTGTATATAGGAATTATTTGTATATATGAAATTTTTTGTATATAGAAATATTTGTATATAGGAATTTTTTGTATATAGAAATATTTGTATATAGGAATTATTTGTATATAGAAAATATTTGTATATAGGAAATATTTGTATATAGAAATTTTTTGTATATAGAATATTTATATATAGAAATATTTTGTATATAGGAAATATTTTGTATATAGAAATATTTGTATATAGGAATTATTTGTATATAGAAAATATTTGTATATAGGAAATATTTGTATATAGAAATTTTTTTTATATAGAAATATTTGTATATAGGAATTATTTGTATATAGGAAATATTTTGTATATAGAAATATTTGTATATAGGAATTATTTGTATATAGGAATTATTTGTATATAGAAAATATTTGTATATAGGAAATATTTGTATATAGAAATTTTTTGTATATAGAAATATTTGTATATAGGAATTATTTGTATATAGGAAATATTTTGTATATAGAAATATTTGTATATAGGAATTATTTGTATATAGGAATTATTTGTATATAGGAAATCTTTGTATATAGAAATATTTGTATATAGGAATTATTTGTATATAGGAAATATTTTGTATATAGGAATTATTTGTATATTGAATGAAAATGTTATAGAGTGCATTTTGTAGAAAACTATGGATCCAATCCAGAGAGACCTAGCACAGGAAGAAATTCTCGATGATATGATCAACGACACCCCCCATGTTGATCCACCCGAATCTCCGTCGATTTATCTGAACCCCTCCGGTGAGGGAGAGGAGGTCGACCGAAATGATCAAGGAGAAGCCGGCGGCTCCGGTGGTGGAGAAGCCGACGGCTCCGGTGGTGGAGAAGCCGACGACGAGGTATATATATATGAAGTCTGGTGATCAGTAGATGCATTAACTGAGTTGTATATATATATAAATTGACGAATGTTTCTTCTCTTAGGCCTCCACATCGAGCAAAAAATATTCCAAACGAGGCTCGGCCAAAAAGTTGGACGCATCTACGCGTTATACAATTACGCAGGTATCACCACGGGGTGAACCGGTAGAACCCGAAAAGGCTAAAACTGTATTTAAACAACAATACGGAGTTATGGTTAGAGATCGCATCCCGATCACCGTTCGAGAGTGGAATAAGACCAAAGGGGCGAAAGAGGGTGAGTATGTCTCCGACAGGTGCAAAGAGGGTCTTTGGAATGACCTCATGACACATTTCACCCTGCCAGAATGTGAGGATGATGCCGACGCAGCTGCATTGAGGAAGAAAGTCAAGCAGTGGACTCTTACGAAGATGGCCGAACTATTCAAGAACTGGAAGAAAGCATTATGGCAAAAGTATAAGAAGACGAAGAAGACTCCTAAATTTGAAGGCTATCTAACGAAGCAGCAGGCTAACTAGGATGCATTTGTGAAGTACAAGGAGTCACAACCTGCTATGGAAATGTCGGAAAAAAACAAGAAAAATGCCGCGATTAAGAAATATCACCATCACCTGGGGCCAGGGGGCTACGCGGCTGCCATGCCAAAGTGGGATGCTAAAGAGAATGAGCTGCTTGCTAAAGGGATCACTCCAGAACCAATACACGAAGAATGGGATCTGAGGGCAAGGAATTGGTTCCTTGGGCATGGGAGTGAGTATGACGAAAGTACAGGGAACCTTATTTGCAGTGACGGGATTAGGATACCCCGGGATACATGGCAGAAAGTGGTGAAGGAGATTAAAGCGGGGCAACAAAGTTCTGTCCCGATAGAGAGAAAGACTTGCTGACAAAGGTCCTCGGGAATGACGAACGCGGAGGACGTGTACGAGGCCTTGGACCTAGTTATACGTGGGAGATGGGGTTTCCCAAAGACAGAGATACTTATAGGAGCCGAGAGAGAGCAAAGAGGCGACGGCAGGAGGAGGAGGGAGACAAGTTCACCGAGTTGATAGGAACACTTCGAATGCATCAGCAACAGATTGACGAACTTCGAGGAGCAGCGCGCCTGCAAGATCCTGTACTCAATATTACCGCCGTCCCATCTCAGCGGAAAAGCAGCGTGGCTAAATCGGAGGTCCCTTCTGACGATGAACGTATGGTAGATGGCGGTCTCGGCTACC
The DNA here is from genome assembly GCA_910589775.1 of Avena eriantha. NCBI lineage: Eukaryota > Viridiplantae > Streptophyta > Magnoliopsida > Poales > Poaceae > Avena > Avena eriantha. Next base: position 347,724,284 of record OU342746.1, on the reverse strand, counting down.
CTGTGGATGGAATCAAGGAGCAGGCATCTTGTGAGCTCCATCAGAAGGTGAAGAACCTATCCATCAAGGTGGCGGTCGGATGTGCTTTACCTTGTCCACCTGGCGCACGTTGGCATGGCCGTGAGATTCCAGCTGGCTATGCTAAAGTTGGTGTGGATGAAATCGCAATGGGGTGGGACTCAATGGAGCTTGACATCCCTGGAACTGAAGGTGAGAGGACACTTAGAGAAGTACTGGGTGGTATCATTCTATGGGACAAGAACAACATCAAGCTTCCAGGCTGGACGACAAAGCCAACACCGCCTCCGAGTGGTCGCATGTCACCTTCACCTCCATCACCTCCAAGAAGCCCACCCCATGACTACGACCACCATAGCCCGAGTCCATCTCGATCTCCGCCGCAGCCTCCGATTAGTACTAAACGACGCAGGAGCCCAAAACGACAAATGTCGCCCCTCCCAAGAGTACCTCATAAGAATCTTTCTATCAGACCTTACGATCGTATTGACGAGGAAACCGACATGATCGTAAAGGCCGAATGTGTTGCGCAGCTTCAAAAGAAGAAACCCGAGCCCACCCCGGTATACACCAAGAAGCAAAAGGCGTATGCACTTTATTTTCCGAACACAAAATCGCAATATGACTTGCACCATAAGCCAGATGACTATCGACGCACACTTCAGAAGGAAGTGAAGAATAGCAAATCAAGTAGAAGTGCAAGCGGGAGCAAATCATCAAGTCAAAGTGCAACCGGGAAAAGAAAGGACGTCCCCCAGCTCGGGGAACATGCCAAAAAATCAACCCCACCCCTCAAGGTGGTATCCTATGACACTTCCCAGCAGGATATGGAAGAACTAAGAAGCTTGCGACCGCTATGAATGTGACTGTTGAGGAATTGCTAGGTTCCTAGGACGACAAGTTACCCAAGGCTCAGGTAGTCCCTACATATGTCCCAGGGAATCCTCTGGTCAGCTTTGAGCAGTTCCAACAACTGCCAACACAAATGCGGAGTTTACATAAATGGTACTTGAAAGCTGTAAAGGAGGAGAGAATAATGATCGTGGCGAAAGTCTCACATGACTACTACTTCCGAGAAGAAGAGGTCCATGTTGAGTTTCCAGAACTCTTCCAGTTATAAACTTTCGACGACATCGACAAAAGTCTCATGAGTTGCTATTGTCTGTAAGTTGTTGAATTCATTGTCTATATATAAGCTGTTCATTTTTTTCAGTTGTTCAGCTCATTGCATGTAATTATCCTAATTATATCCTTTTGTACTCTATTATTATGCAGAATGAAGATCATGGAATGTAAAAGAAGGTCAATCTTCAGTGTTGGGTTCATTGACCCAGATAAAATACATTGTCGGACGCTAAAGGAAAAACCCGAGGAAACACAGGAAAACCTTCTAAGGTTTCTAACGGAGCAAAATTTCTATGACCACATACTGTTTCCTTACAATTTTGCGTGAGTGTCTTACTCTATTGTACACATTCTCTTTTGCTTACTCGATGTTAAGTGTAATTGATGAGTTACTGATGTATATATAAACGTGTACAGTTTCCACTGGATTCTCATGGACATTCAACTTGATAAGGGAAGAGTTGAAGTCATGGACCCATTAAAGAGACCCCTGGAACAGTTTAGTGACATGCAGGACATGCTCTAGAGGTAATTTTTGCGCTACAGCGGTCTCTTTCGTTGATTTCCTGAGATATCACGTAATAAATAACTCATTCATTTTCTTTACCGGGTAGGGTTTGAAACCAGTTCAAGAGTGCGGTTACGGGTGACTTTACTGAGAAGCTGACGTTTAAGCCGGTCTCGGTAAGTAGTAGGCGCATCTCTTTACTTCTAGTTTCAATACAATTATGATGCATGATTATTATTTTGATTGAATTCTATTCTCGTAAAGTGCGCGAGGCAGCCACAGGGGACGAATCTATGTGGATTCTACGTTTGCGAGTTCATTCGCTCGTTTACCAGTGAGCTGAATGATTATAGAGTCGATGTAAGCAATACATTCATAATATTATTTTTTATTACCGTCACTTTTTGTTATCATGATTGATATTCATATTGATCTCCTTTTCTTATATAGTTCGAGAAAATGCGGGATCAGCTCCTACCACAGCAACGCGTAGTAGCAATTGCTAAAGAACTGGCAGGATTCTTAATGAACAAGATGATAGATGACGCCGGAGAATTTAGTGTGAATATGCGCCGATGATCCCCGACCGTGTAATTGAATAGACGGGCTCTAGTCCCGATAATTGTGATCTCCATGTGTAACTATCATGTATATATTTGTATGCTCGATCTTAAGAGAAGTTATCTTATGTATGCACGAACATGTACGGTATGTGGTAGCGTAGAAAACTATTTTGAAATGAAAAAAAAGAATACAAATTAAATTCTCTGCCGCGGCAGAGAAAGTGCCTAAAATGCTGCCGCGGCAGAGAACCATTTGTCCCGGTTCGTAATACGAACCGGAACTAATGGGGGGCACCCAGCGCCCGCACAGACAGCCACGTGGATGCCCATTGGTCCCGGCTGGTAAGAGGGCCGGGACTAATGGGTGGGCCTTTAGTCCCGCCCCTCTAGTCCCGGTTACCAGGACCGAGACTAAAGCCCCTTACGGGCCGGGACTGGAGGCCCGTTTTCCACTAGTGTAGCCTGCTCTAATGTTGCGTTTAATGGCTACCACGGAAGGGGGAGTGGCGTTAAAGACCACGTCATTCCGGTGCCGCCAGATGCACCAGAAGACCAAAATGATGGCCGTCCAGAGGTCACGCCGGCTCTCTGGCGGAGCCAACAACGAAGTCCACCACGGCAGGAGCTCCGTATCATGGGTTGGCACCCACATGGGCTTTGCCGAATGCCGAAGCGTCCAAGCCCAGACCTCCCTCGCCACAACGCAACCCACCAGCAGGTGTCAGATCGACTCTTGCTGCTGATCGCAAAGGGGACAGGCTGCGGGACGGGGGAGGCCCTCTAGGCGGTCCCCTGTCCAGCACCGATCTCTCGAAGCCAACCACACAAAGAACTTACAACTATAGGGGGCCCGAGATCTCCAAATCTTCTCAGCAACCGGCACCCTCGTCGTCCCTGCAAAAAAGGCGTTGTAAGCTGATTTGGCCGAGTAGGCCCCGTCCTTCGTCCACCTCCACGTGAGGATGTCCTCCACGCCCGGGGAAAGCTGCGCGGTGGCCAACACGTGCCACAAGGTGAAGAATTCCTCCACGGATGCATCCCCGGGTTGGGGCCGCAATCCAGCAACCATGTCCCCGAGAGCCCGTCCTTCACCGTGCGGGCTTTGAGCCAGCGCGGTGGCACCACCTTAACCAGGTTAGGGGCAATCTCATCCACCCGGGCCCCAAACAGCCAACGGTCCAACCAGAAGCAAGCGCGCTCACCATTGCCCAATGTGAAGAAAGTGGCCGCCTCGAAGATCGCCCTCGCCTGCCTCAGAATCTGGAGGTCAAACTCTGACCAACTCTCGAAGTGTCTTGCTTTTGGAGACACGCCCACCGGCATCTCAGAGCAAGGTTGAGCACGTGGAGATTTGGGATTCCGAGGCCGCCAACCTCCTTAGGCGAAGCCACCTTATCCCAGGCCACGAGGCAGTGGCCTCCCTGGGCCTCGCGCCTCCCTTTCTAGAGGAAAGATCTGCATATTTTCTGAAAGGCCACCAAGGTCTCCTCTGCCACGTCTAGAGACATGAGCGCATGCATTGGAATGGCGCTTAGGGTGGTGCGCACCAGAATCGTCCTTCCACCTCGGTTCAGCAGCCTCGCTGACCAAGGTTGCAGCCTGTTCGCTGCATTATCCACCACGTACTACAACTGAGTTGTGGAGGGTTTACGCAGCCCAAGGGGTAGGTCCAGGTATTTACATAGAAGTGAAGCAATCTCCTCCCCAAGGATTCCATGCGCCAGCTCCACCTGTTGAGGAGAACATCTAATCGGGTGAATTGAGCACTTGGCCAGGTTCGTGCGTAGCCCTGAAGCTTCCCCGAAGTCCGTCACCACTGTCGTGCAGGCCTGAAGGTCCAGCGTCGTTGGCCTAAGGAAGGTCACCACGTCATCCGCGTACATCGAAGTGCGGTGACAAAGGCCTCGACTAGCGAGGGCGGAGAGCAAACCTTCCGTCGAGGCCCTCTCAATCAAGAGATGAAGCACATCCATCACCGTATCGAAGAGCAACGGGGAGAGGGGGTCTCCCTACCTGAGCCCACGCTTGTTGTAGATCAAGTCGCCGGCGACACTGTTGACCACCACCCGAGTCGAAGCAGAGCTCAGGATCCCACAAATCATCGAAAGCCACCGCCTCCTGAAGCCCAGCCTGGCCAAAACCTCCAGCAGGAAGGCCCAGTCCACCGTGTCAAAGGCCTTCGTAATATCCAGCTTATACATGAGCGTCAATCTTAAGGGTGTTTAGCTTCCTCGCCGTGCACTGAACCAACTGGAAGTTGTCGTGCAGGCACCACCCCCGGATAAAGGCACTCTGATGCGGCCCGACTAGTTGAGACATCCTGGGGGCAAGCCGCGTCGAGAGTACCTTTGTCACCAACTTGGCCACACTATGGATCAGACTGATCGGGCGGAAGTCCTTAATCTCCACAGCATCGGCCTGCTTTGGTAGTAGGGAAATCAAAGCTTGGTTGGACACGTGGAGCCCCCTGCAGTCGCCACCCCACAAAGCCTCAAAGGCCTCCATGATATCTGCCTTGATAATCAGCCAGCAGGAGGCGTAGAACCTCCCTGTGAATCCATCGGGGCCCAACGCTTTATCTAGTTCTTGAGCGCGGATCACCCCCCACACCTCGTCCTCGGAGAAAGGGGCCTCGAGTTCCGAGAGGTTGTGAACCTGCATCCCAAGGAAGTCGAGGTCGAGAGAATGCCCACGCTCGGGTGCCGAACCCAACAGCCTCTCGTAGAAGGAGTCCACGGCAACAGATTTCTCATCCTGGTCAACAACCAAAGCCCCATCTACCTTCAGGAGGGGGATATGGTTCTTCCGTCTTCGATGGTTGGCATGCAGGTGGAAAAACTTAGTGCAAGTGTCTCCCTCGCTAAGCCACAAGAGCCTGGACCTCTGCCGGGCCATGGTACGCTCAAGGGAGGCCAACCCCAACAACTGCCGCTTGAGACGCCTCCTGAAGCTACGCTCCTCCAGGGAGAGAGCCCGCGACTCCATGGCAACGTCGAGCCGAAGGATCAGCTCGTTCACCAAGATGATCTGCAGTTTATTGTTCCCAATGAGTCTATCACTCCAGCTGGACAACGCCTTGGCTGTGGCCGTCAACTTAGCCGCCAGTCGCTTGAAGGGGTTAGCGATAAAGGGCGTTGAGGCCCAAGCCAGCTCCACGGTCTCGGCAAAACCATCCACTTGTGGCCAGAACGACTCAAAGCGAAAGCGTCTGTCCGTCTTAGCCAGGCACAACAGCAACGGGCAATGATCAGAAGTGGCTGAACTCATGGCCGAGAGGAAGGAAGAGGGGAACTGTAGTTCCCAGTCCACGGTCATGAAGACCCTATCGAGCTTCTCCATCGTAGCCTGCGCCCGCTCATTGGACCAGGTATAGCGCCTGCCATTGAGATAGAGCTCCTTGAGCTCCAGCTCTGCAAGCGTCCTCCTGAACTTGGTCATCATGCGTCGGTCTAGGTTCGCGTTATTCTTGTCCGCAGCGTCTACGATGAGGTTGAAATCCCCAGCCACCAACCACGGCCCTGGGTGCAAGGCCCGGACATCCTTTAGCTCCTGTAGGAACAGACGCTTGTCCGCGTCAGACTGGGGGCCATAAACCCCCGTTAGCCACCAGCCTGAGTCCCCCGCCTCTCCAACCCTAGCAGTGAGAGCATTGTCGGAGTAGTGCGGGTTGGAAATCATGGTGACCGACGACTTCCACGCGAGTAGGATCCCTCCGCGGGTACCATTGGCCGGGAGGAAGAAGAATTGGTCGAACTCCCTACCAAGGCATCTGTCCACCACAGCCCGGGAGACCACCTGGAGTTTGGTCTCCTGGAAACAAACCACGCTCGTGCCCGAGAGCAAAACTAGCTGGTAAATGGCATCACACCGCGCGGGAGAGTTCAGTCCGCACACGTTCCACACAAGCAAAGAAAAGAGGTCCGCCATGATCGAGAACAACAGTCTACATGCTAAGATGCGCAACCACATCAAGGCACTCCGGCCAACAGATCATCGCCCACCGGCGGGAGGGACTCCGCCAGCCAGCCGAACAACGCCAAGCAGGCAGACAAATCCTCAGCGGACATGGGCTTGGAGAAGTACCGCAGGTAGGCTTGCAGCGCTTCCTCCCCGATCACCTCACCCTCCCGGGCGATGCCCAACTGCACCATCAGGGTCCTATGCTGTCTCGAGATGGGGGTGCCAGGCGCAAAGCGACCTGCAACCCGGACACTACGACGAACCACTGCCGGAGGAGAACGACGGCGCCGAGGACGCTTGGGGACAGGGCGCGGCAGCAGTGCAGTCTTCATGACGCGACACTTGTCCCTAAAGCTCACCAACCTCAAATTGAGGTCAGGATCCGAAGACGACGCCTGGGTAGCAGGCAGGCAGGCGGCATGGGCCACTGACGCGAGGGAGGCGATCGACGGAGCCACGGTATTCGGCGATACCAACCCACCCTGGGCAGGCGCAGGTCGAGGCGACGTGCGACTCGGCGTGAGGGAGACCGCGAATGTCCCGAGCTTCGCCCTCAAGTGCAGCGGACCAGGAGTGGAACGAGGCGTGCGAGGTGAGGCAGCCCAAGAACTATCCGAAGTCACGGAGCCCGCGGGGGACAGGGGGCCTGTTGGCGAAAGAGGCCCACCCTCCCCAACCGAGGCCGACCAGAGCACTGACCCAACTGGAGAGCCAGCCTGCCCACGGATTTGGAGTGAAGGAGAGCTCCACGGGCGGGAAGCTTCCCGCGCACCCGATCCAGCGCCACCAACAGCAGGCGAGCTGCCCAGGGAAAGGTCCTGACCGACCCCAGCCACAAACTTGCCAGGAGCCACCTTTTGACCACCCACCTGGTCCTCGCTCGGCCCCACCTCCTCACTCCGACCGTCATCCACGAGCGGTAAACCACTCCTAGCACCAGCCGCCGCGTGAAATCCACGAGGGGAAAGGGCCCCTTGACCGGTCACCGGGCCGACCGAGAGCGGGCACGAACCGGGCGCCTGCCTAGCCATGGTGTCCACCTGGCCTAGCGGTTGGGCCCAGGGGAGGACCATAGAGGTGCGTCCCAGGGCCACCCGCCTCACCGCCCCACCTCTCTAGCGGCGCGGCGGCGCCCTCGCGCCCGAGCCCGGACCAAGGCTGGAACGGGCACCTGGGGGCGAACCGGGGGGAGTCCACGCGCCGGTGGGCGCCCATCCCGTCCATCATCCTCACCAGAGCCTCCCTCCCCCGAGCCATCGGAGCCACCGCCCCGTCTGTGTTCTTCTGGTTCACCATGCAGGTCCTAGCATCCGTTTTTTTCCGCAATCATCAGGTGATGCTGGTACATGCACTACCGATCCAATGATTCAGTAAGAAACAAACTAATGCACCGATGGTGGCTTCACCTTCCATGAATAATACCATTTATTAAGTGCCAGGTTCTCTAAAGCATCACAAGCAAATGCAATCTCATGAGCTCTTCATATCATCTAAATTCATATGTACTATGAGCGTGTTTGGTAGCTCGGATCTCCGTTTCTCGCATCCGGCGGGAGAAATAACCCGTTTGCTGTGTTGGATCGTATACATTTCTCGCATAGCATGCTTCTCAAAGCAGCCCAAAACTTGGCCCGCTTGAAACGCCAAAATCGAGCGTTTTCACCTAGCCATGCCCTGGACGTGTCAACTCTGGCTAGCTACATGAAATCATGATAAGTAAACCTGCTCGCTTAACATTGTTAACTTAATCCCCTCTGATCTACATACTCATGCATCGATTCAAAATAAGTTGTACATGAAAAAGATACGAATCGATGTTGCGAATCCATTCCCACAATCGGTTTCTATTTTCTTTGACTTTTAGGGGTCTATTTCGTGTTCATGTTTATACGTTTTGTTAATTTTTCGTACACAGGCTACCGTTTGAAATTTATTTCGTGGTGTAGCTTCACATCACCATTTCACGCAACTTCCGTGTTCTGTACGTTGAAACATAAAACTTATAACATAAAAGTTGTGTGAAATCATGAACTGAAGCATCTCCTTAAAGGAAATTACAAATGATCAACCACGTGTGATGAATTTGGAAAAATTCATTCAAATAAGCTCTAAAAAGGACACGGCATAGAGTTTCAAACACTAAACGAAATTACAAATCGATTTGTGGGAATGGATTCATAACATCGAGAACATCTTTTTCATGTACAACTTATCTTGAATGGAGGCATAGTTAGGTAGATTAGAGAAGATTAAGATCAAGTTAAAAGCATAACACTCCGTTGTTTCGTGCTGCACGCACCAACCAAACATCAAGGCCTTTTTTAAGAAACGAGAATATGAGCTACCAATCAAGTGGTCAAAGTTGGTCAAGAGGCAAAAACAGAAAAAAGAGGCAGCATCCACCGAGTCAAGAGGCAAAAACAAGAAAAAGATGCCCGGACAACCAAACACGCGCTGTGTTTCTGCAATGCAAAGCAAATAGAGTTTCCTCTTGACGACCATTTCACCAGAAGTGCTATCACAGAAGGTTCAGGCTTTTGCATGACTGATTCAACCAAATGACAGACCTCCCCACAAATACCCTGGAGAATTACAGCAATGGTGCAGGACTATATCAGAATGAACATCAACAATATGCTTGAAGGAAAAGCATAGTCATATAACTTGATAAGAACCAAAAACTCGTTAAGGATCCTTCAGCGCGAGTAATAAATAATTTAAGCTAAAGCAGGAATTACATAATGTAGGAGAGCTCATACAATGGTGGAGTCTATAATGGACCAAGCGGGCAGACTAAGCTTTCCTCACAGATAATAGGACAAAACTTGAGGCAATACTTATTCACCCTGAAGATGGTTTCTAGAGCCCCCATCTTGGGGTTGTAGTAGCCTAATGACCTACCAGTGTTGAGCAAAATCCGTCCATCATTTGGGTCGACAGCCAAAGGAGTGGTATTCTCAGACGAATAATCTGGCAAGAACTGACTGAGCTCTATATGATATTCCATTGACCAGCTTCCAATGTCCTGCATCATCCAAATGTCCATAACGTTGGTGCTCTTGTCCGAACAAGCGACGCAAAGTGCACCTCGGAGCTGGAGCATGAACATACGCCCATTATTATGGATGCAGGGAGGGCCTTCCATAATCTCAAATTTACCTGCATCTACATTGAACGCCACGATTTTGCAGCTTAGAGATACCGGAACAAGATTAGGCTCAGCCATCCAGCAGATTTTTCCACTGACATAGGCAGGTGGCATGTCAGCTACTGGTATCGGAGGAGCATCTACCATATGCCATAGCTTGTCTTTCACATACCGTAATTTGCACTCAAGCTTGTATTCTCGTGTTACCAAGTCCTTGGTTTTGTAGGAGATATGCACTAGAAGATGCTTATTAATCTTTGAGTCGTAACCCATCCCAATGCGCCCAGCAAAGAAAGTTTCATCATCGTTGGGAGTCTCTATGTCTATGCGCTTATAATAACCCATGGCAGGATTACATACAAAATCCCAGGTACCACAGCTCCCTACATTGAGACCGTGACATGGCTGGGAGCATAAGAGATCAGGATCATTAACCAATGCCCACGGCTGAGTGAAGTCCTTCAGATCCACATACAGTCCATAGCTAGCATCCAATATGATCATAACACGAGGGCTCTTATTCAAGTTTGCATAGATGACATGTGACTGAACAAAACGGTCAGTCATGATCATTGCACGCCATTCCCTACAGACCAAGCTCAACTCTGAAACTGAGCGTGTGGGCATCCACTTGAGGACATCAGACCAAGCTTTAGTTGTCGGTGACGAGAAGACCATCTCCTCAATTGTGCGTCCGACGGGGCCGAGGTGCTCCTCAAACAGACCAAGCGTTAGGTAGAAGTCGTCACCGCAGCTGCCGATTATGGTCCCATCTGGTGTGAATAAAATCTCCGGGGCATCCTCGCTGTCAGGATCCACTACAAACACTTTGAGAGTTCCTGTCCCAAACATGATCTTCTTCCGCCCATCATCTGAATGGTACATACATAGTGGGGCAATGCAGAAAGACTGCAGCAGCCTGCGCTCAGACTCTGGCCAAGCACTTCGATCGATGCAACAGAGCTTCTCCCACTGGGCTTCCACGTGATCTCTTAACAGGAACACAAGGAAATGAGCATTGCTTCCAGGCTCTTCACTGCAGAAGCATAAGCATCCATCCAGCTCCGTCAGCAATGGCTTCTGCCAATGCAGACTTGGCAACTTCAACAAACCAAATGTCTCACAGGTTGTGTTGAAAGTAACAATGCCAGCTTTATAGATGAAAAAGTGTAGATACCCGTTTACGAAAACAGCTGGATTGTTCTCGTCAACGTAGTACGAGGGTGATTGTTGGGCAGCAGGCCTCCAATAAGGTGTGTCAAGGACCAAGACCTCGCAGCTACTGGCACTATCACAAGGATTGCTAAAAATACGCACCACCTTATGCTTTTTGGTCACTGAGCAGTAACCAAGGCCGTAACACACCTCCCAGAATAAGGGCGTTCGAAACAAGGTTTCCACAGACTTCCGCCGCACTGTCAGCTTCAATGGAGCATATGTGTCAGGTAGAGCTAACATAGTACCAGTTGAAGGATTGCAAACCAAGTAGCCGCCTTTGTTACTGCACCGGATGAGGATGAGGCCATGGCAGGGCTTGCTGTTAGGGATGGGGCACCCTAGCCGGAGATCGTCCCGCATGAGCTTCTCCAACGGACCGCCGGGCCGCCAGGAGTATACGTAGCCGTCGTAGGAGGGGGATCTGGCCGGAGTGAGGAGCAGCCTGGGGCGGCGGCGGCTCAGCGCGTTCGCCAGCCGGGCGTGGAGGCCGACGAAGCTGGGCGACGAGAGCATAGCGCACCACTCGCGCGACACGGAGCGGAAGCGGCCGATGGACTTGGCCGGCAGCCGGGCGAGAATCTCAGTGAGGATCTCGTTGGGGAGCGGCGGCGTGGTGCCCTGGCCCGTCTCAGCTGCTGTGGTCGCCCATGGTGGCTCCATGCTGCTGCGGGCGCGAAGGAACCGGTGGAGAGGATAATTACCGGCGCCGGCGCCGCAACTCTCTCCGAGGACTGGAGGACTGGCCGGAGTGAGGAGCAGCCTGGGGCGGCGGCGGCAATGCCTGTCGAGGTGGGATTGGGAAAGGGAATCGACGGAGAATCTGTACGGGGAGTAGCTACTGTAGGCTTCAGGGGGCAAAATCTTTGGGCCTGGCCCAGTTAAGTCGCCAGGTTTTTTGTTTTTGTTTCAGGGGTTTTCGTCCCGGTTTTCTTTTTCGTTTTCTGTCCAGGTTTTCTGTTTTTTATACTCCCTCCGATCTATAATAAGCGTAGCTCATTTTGTACTAAGCTAGTATAAACTTTATACTAAATGAAAGACACTTATTATGTATCGAGGGAGTACTGTTTTTCTGTTTCTGTTCCTGTTTACATGCTCGGTTTTCTTATGTGTCTTTTTTTCCTTTTTATCTTTTCTTTTTTATGTTTTTATATTAATATAGTTTTTTTCTTGTTTCAACTGAGATAAATATTTTTATTTAAAAATGGTTGAAGTAAAATAATTGTTCAAATTTTTAAATGAGATATTTTTACTAAAAAACCATTTTAAAGGAGGTGAATGTTCGATCTTCAAAATAAAATAATTTTTTATTAAAAAACGTTCAAAAGAGATAAATGTTCTTATTAAAAGCGGTTCAAATAAGATACTATTTGTTTTAAAATTGAAATCTGTTTAGATGAGGTAGTTGTTCTTACTTGATATAAACGTTCACATGAAAAACATATTTTACTATTAAAAAAGAAAAAGAAAAAAAACCAGAAAATAACAAACTAAAGAAAAAAGATAAAAAATAGTAGAGGCATATGCGTCACAAAAAGATGAAAACAGATCCCTGGGCTTGTTTGTTTGCGGCTCCAAAGTTGCCAGGCGAGTGCATCGCTGAATTTCGCAAATTTGGCTATCAACTATCTAGATGGGCTATTTCGAGGCAAACTTATCTCACCCCTACCAAATTCAAATATTCCATCAAACTGCCCCATGAAGTAGACGGTCGGGACCCTCATGTCAGTACTCTGTCTGTGACGTGAGCACCTACACGGCAACCACGTAGGCAAAATGTCACTCCCTCCTTTCGCATGAACCCTAGCACCAGTGGCGACGAAATCCACGCTCTAACCAAAACACTCACATTGGACATTTGATTTTTGGCGCCAAGTTATTGCGCCCACTTGTTGATCCCGAGTTCCAATGCCGCATGTCGTGCCCACTGTTGCGAGGCTCTAGCCCATCTCCGCTGCCGACGAGCTGAGCAGCACAGAGGATGATAGATCCTAGTACCAAGGAAAAAAAAGTCCAGGCTACATGTGGATGAGCTACTCTTCTCTTTGCTATTCACACTAACTATAAATACTAGCTGGCTAATGACATTAAAGAGAATAGATCGAACCTAGAATTGTTTGCTAGCCAAATGCTGACAAACAATTCTTACCTTTTGTTTCCAATTTTCTGTCAAGTAGGATCTCTACGGACCACCCTTACATGGTTTCGATAACCTTCGGAAGCTATCACTCTAAATTAGAAATGGTGAAAGAGCATGTGAGCCTCATGTGTGGTTTTGGTAATTAATGACAATCTCTATGGACTAACGTTTGTATTAAGTTGCACTTGTAGGAATTGTCCATTGGCATTACTTGGACCATCTGTTGGATCCAAGGTGGACGAAATGAAGTTAGAAGAAATATTGTACAAGATCAATGCGTCATCTCTAGAAGATCTAGTGGTCATGGATAGATGATCACAAGGTCAAAGAAGAGACTTTCCCATGATGTATGGGGGAGCATATGTCAAGTCTTCATCAAGTGAGTGTGTGCAAAGGCAATCAAGAAAGGTGTCCGTCTTGAGGAGGACAAGATCGTCTCATCTAGCTCAAGTGGATTGCTCAAGGTAAAGGTATAATCTTGATAGGTTTTCCCTTTTGCCAGTCTCATATTGTTAGTTGGGAGACCGAGTTTAGGATAGATAGCCGTACTATCAAGAGGGGCTCTCGAGTGAGTAACTCGATCATATCTTTTGGAGAGAGCACAAAACTTTGCATTCTTAGCATCATCCTTCTTGGTTGTTATTTGGATCTTATCCATGTGAGGATATAGAACTTGTGATAATCTTTATAACAAGCTCGAGTTCATCAAGAACGGATTTTCCTTCTATATCTCTTTGTGTTTTTGATCTTGGAGTTTTTCCGGTTTCTCACCAAGGGAGGTATCTCACTTTAATATTCATGAAGCACTTGGTGGTATCCAATATTTTCGAGTCGATCCTGTTTCCAACAAATTTGGTTTCGAGTCAATCGAAGTTTCCTAACTCAAGTTATCACTATTTGAATTTATCTCTTATTTGATTTAAAAAGAAAAAGAGAAATGTTTTTTGCTAGGCCAAGCGGTACTACCGCAAGCCGCTACCGGCCGCTCCTGCGCGCGCTCCACCATTCAGTATCGCCCAGTTGTGGAGCTGGCCCACTACCAGCCCAAGCGGTACTACCGCTAGGCGGGCCTGTACCTGAAGGGTTCCGTAGCAAAAAAAAATCCTATGTTGAAACCTCCTAACGCCCAAGATCTATCTATGTAGTAATGCAGTAACGACCGGAGCGTATAGAATACATACCTTTGTAGACCGTACGTGGTTAATGTTCTGAGAGGAACGTGGTTGAAGTAGTCGAACTCGTAGTCGACCTCAAGGTCACGAAGCTCCTTGCAGGTCACCCCTTGCTCCTTCTTCATCGTGCAGCACTTCGGCTCACGACATCCAAGGTGCCCCAAGTGTGGCCCCTTGTGGTTTTGTACATACAGTGTACGATGACGACCTCCGACTCCTTGATCCCTGTCGGGAGTGTGGAAATAGATCTCCGGCTTGGACTCCCTGCAACGCAACAGCGTACTACAAGTGTGCTGTTTCTTGCGCAAACAGTCCTTTCTTGGGACCGTGCCAACGCGTGGAGACAACTATGTAGAGAGAGAGAAGAATTCTCTAAGGAAAATGCCTTAGAGAATACCTTAAATTGTGTGTTTAATCCCACCCATGGGCACCCCTTTATATAGGAGAGGGAGGTGTGCCCTCCCCTTTGGGTTTCCCATGTGGGACTAATCAAGGGAGAGAGGGGGAGGTTCCATGGGCCCTTAGGGCACCATGGGCCAGCCGGCCAGGTGTGGTCCCCACCCCGAACATAGCCCAAGGCTGGCCGGGTGGGCCCCCTTGAGGCAGCTAGGCCTTGGCCCTTGGCCCTTTCCTCTTTCGGTTTTCCCTCATGAGCCCTTTTTCCTAGGAAGTTTGGCCCATTAGTAGAATACCCTTTCAAATTAGATTTTAATATTATATTTAAAATTAATTACATTAATTAACATGTAAATACATATTACAAAATCCGATTTGACCTGAAACACCTTTCGGTTCCCTTTCGATGTCCTACGAACGACTTCAGAACTTTCCCAAAATTATTTCGGTTCTCTCACATAACTTTTCCGGTTTTCTTTTCTCTTTCATATGGTGATTCCAACTTACAGAGGATCTCTAGCTCATCGTACCCTTAAGTGTATTTCCCGATGGCCCGGGAATGGCACAGACATGATCTCCATCAATGATCAATAGCGGGACCGAGATGCCCATAATGAACCCTGTGCATTCCACGATGATAATGTCGTTTGAACCGTAAACATCGTTTCCCATTCCTTTTGCCACTTGATACCTAGTTCACCCGAGATTTGATCTATGGTATCTCCATACCTTCGTTCGATCTTGTTACCGATGAACTTGTTTTCTCCTTCCCATGTCGTTGCATTCTGTGACCCAGTCACACGCTTGTAAGCTTCATTAATGCAACGCACCGAGATGGTCACAAATGTATCTGTCTGTTACATGGATGGGAAAATCCTGGAAAACCTGAGTAGCACCTTTTTGATCACCCAGTCACGGTATGATACTTGATACCATCTAAGCTCCCTCTAGAATGGTGATTTGCATTATCTCATAGTCTAAGGACTAGGTTGCGGGGTTTCCTTAGTTTATCATCAATGGTGAACTTTGTAACTATATCTCATTATGATACAACTTGGTGGGAAGTTTGTCTATCACATCATTCAACTAATGACATGACCTCATTGTCAATTGGCATAAATGCCCATGATCTCAAAACCCTAGATCATCCTCATGACCAATGAACTAGTTTGCTAGAGGTAACTAGAGACTTGTTTTGTTTACATACCACACGTGTATAAATGTTTCGTATTAATACAGTTATAGCACAGTATGAAACATATTATGAACATAAGAGATATATCAAACAATACGCTTTATTATTTGCCTCTAGGGCATATCTCCTTCAGTACTACCGGGTCGGCCCAGCTGCCTCGCTTGCTCCTGCCACCGCTCGCTCCAGATCGCGGCTCACGCGCGCGCTCACTTGCTCTCCCGCATCTGGCCCCGCTTGCCTCGCGAGCGCCCCACTGCTCCCACCGACCCCCTTTTCTCGCTGGCTCTCACGCGCGTTGACTAGCTCGCCTATCGCTGCGCCTACCGCCCGATTTTCCTGGCGCTGGTTGGCTGTGTGCGGTAGTACTAGCCCAATCCGCCTGTTTTGCCCCCAACAGGCAGAAAATCGTGGCCCCCTTTATAAGGCCTCTTTCTCTCTCCTTTTAGGGTTTCTTTCTCCTCTTTTCTTCAAGCTTTGCCCCAATTGTCTTAACCCTTTTGAGCTTGATTTCTTTCCTTCCCTCCAATGATTCTTGCACATATTTGAGAGGAAGATTGAGGAGATCTAGATCTACATTTTGACCTAACCATATCATCTCTTTGTGAGTGAATATTTGGGATCTAGATCTTGGAGGATTTGGTGTTCTCCTTGTGTTCTTCCACTCTTGTTCCCTCAATTGCTTTAGTAGCTTTGTTGGAACTTGAGAGTGAAGTATTGGAGCATATTTGTGGTATTATTTCCATTTGCATCAGGTGCATCAGTTTGAGTTCTCCTCGGAGGATTTGGTTGGTGAAATCAAGAAGTTTGTCCCTCTTGGGTTCTTGGAACCCTAGACGGTTGTGTGGCCTTTGTGGCATGCTCTTGGGGCCTTCAATTAAGTTGTGAAGCTCTCCCCAAGATATTGGCCTTGGTGGATTGGGAGCCTCCAATTAAGTTGTGGAGATTTCCCCAATCTTGTATGGGTTTGGTGATTGCCCTCAAGTATCCCATAGTGGAACAAGTGCTTGCCGTGAGGCGGGTGCTCGGGAGAATAGGGTGAGGCCTCTTGTGGCATTGGTGGTCTTAGTACTGCCCACCCCTCCAACGAGACGTACTTCCTTGTTGGGAGGAACTCGGTAAAATATCGTTGTCCCCGTGTGCCTCGGTTATCTTTATACCCGAGCTCTTTACTTATGCACTTTACATTGTGATAGCCTTCATGCTTGAAGTAATCTATCTTGCTATCACATTGTTGCTTGTCTTGCTTAGTATAAGTTGTTGGTGCACATAGGTGAACCTTAGATATATAGGCTTTGTGCTTGATAAAAGAAAACACTAGTTTTATTCCGCCTTTATTAAGCCCATCTCGTAAAAGTTTTTAACTGCCTATTCACCCCCTCTAGGCGGCATTCGTGATCTTTCAAATGGGAAGGGCAAGTGGTATGGACTTAATTGTTTCAGAATGGAAGAAGCGCCTGCGTAGATCTGCACTATCCCTGGTATGGTTGCTGCTCTGCGTAAACATGCTGAAATAGGGACAAAGCAGACTGCACAGTTCAGCTTCATGGATGAATGATACATTGCAAATGTATCTATAATTTTTGATGTTCCATGCTTGGTTTTATCCACTTTCTTATGTTTTCTTCCAACTTTGGAGTTCTTTTCATATGATTTCTTGGACTAACCTATTAACAAGAGCCACAGTACCAGCTGCCTGTTTTCTGTTGTTTTTGGTTCCAGGAAAGTCAGAAAATGAATATTTTCGGAATTGGACGGGACAAAAGCCAAAGTGCCTATTTTTCCGGAAGTCATCAGATGCCAGAATACGAGACAGAGAGGAGCCAGGGGCCACCACACCACCTGGTCGCGCCAGGGGGTGGTGTGGCCAGCCCAGGCACCCCCTCGGCCTCTCCTTTTGCCTATAAGATGCCCTCAGGACGAAAACCCTAAGTACCTGATAAAAAATCCACGAAAGAATCTGTAGCCGCTGTCATCTCCATCCCTAGATCGGGAGGAATCTGAAGCTCTTCCCGGCACCCTGCCGGAGAGGGGAATTCACCCTGGAGGCCTTCTTCATCACCATGCAAGCCTCTGGTGTGATGCGTGAGTAGTTCATCCTTGGACTACAGATCCATGTAGTAGCTAGATGGCTGGTTCTCCTCCTTTGTGCTTTCATGTCTAGATCTTGTGAGCTCCGTTCATGATCAAGATCATCTATTTGTAATTCTTACATGTTGTGTTTGCGGGGATCCGATGGATATTGAGATGTTATTTCAGATTGATTATTGATTCTATCATGTCTTTGTTATTTGTGATCTTGCATGCTTTCCGTTGTTAGTAGCTATCTTGGCCAAGTAGATGGTAGCAACTCCAAGAGTTAGTATTTATGCTCGATAGTGGGTTCATGCCTCTAGTAATCTGGGGAAGTGACAAAAATCTCTAAGGTACTATATGTGTTGTTGCTACTAGGGAGAAAACAACAATCCTTTGTTCATAGAACAATCATATTGTTTACTTTACATGCAATTCGTAAAGCAATAATCTGTTGCTTGCAACTTAATACTGGAGGGGGTTCGGATGATAACCTGAAGGTGGATTATTAGTCATAGATGCAGTTGGATGTCGGTCTATGCATAATGTTGTAATGCCCAATCAAGTCTTAAAGGAGTCAAGATGATTAGTATATGCATGTATTGCTTTCTCGATGTTTGTCAATTGCCCCGCTATAATTTGTTCACCCGGCATGTTATCTATCTTAAGGAGAGCCACCTCTAGTGAACTATGGATCCCGGTCCTTTTCTTTACATACAATCTACAAACTGTTTACTGCTTTGTGTTTACTTTCTGCAAACTATTACTTCCTTCCATTCGATACGTTTAATCCTTTGTTTTCAGCAAAACACGGTGAGATTGACAACCTCATCGCAAGTTGGGGACACAGTTCTGTGGTTGTGTTGTGCAGGTCTCCACGTTGCTACTAGCACCGGTAGTGCGCCCTGCCAAGGCTCAGCTAGCAACACCTTTGGGGTGTTTCCTTGCTCCTACTGGTTCGATTAAACCTTGGTTTCATAACTGAGGGAAACTTGCTGCTGTGCTCATCGTACCTTCCTCTTGGGGTTCCCAACGAGCTCTACATCAACACTAAGCCATCAAGAATTTTTCTGGTGTCGTTGCCAGGGAACGAAGAAGAAGAAACTCCCACGTCAACACTGCACCAATGAACGAGGCATTATGGTTCCTCTAACGTGTGACAGTCAGCTAACCGGGATGACGAAAAAGTCTCTTGGGCTTCACATGTTTATGCTGAATTGTAAAATAGTGGATGTGGATGCTACTGGTACTACGAGTCGCCCTGCTATTCTTGGACAAAGTGATCTAACTCGAATCCATGCTGCTGGTAAGCAAAATGTGGTTTGTCCTCCGCGCCATGCTTCTATCGGGCAACCTCCTCCTAGGATTCGCCCTGCTATTCTTGGACAGGGTGGTCTAACTCGAAACCCTACTGCTAGTAAGCAAAATGTGGTTCGTCCTATGCACCATGCTTTTGTCGGGCAACCTCCTTGTAGGAGTCCTCATATTGCTGTTATGCAAACCCCTGCTATGTAATCTGCTGGTACTGGTCGTCCTCTTGGTGTTGTTGCTTTGGCTGCTACTGACCTAATCCCTGCCGCTATTGAGCAAACTAAACCTTCTGGAGGCTGCCCCACTATTGTTGCCAAAACTACTGCCTTGGGTGCTCCTCCTCCTTGAACCCGTGCTCAAGTTCACTAGGTTGCTATCGTGGCTACTCCAGGCCCTATTTTTGTGAAGCAAGCTCATGGTCTGGACTCTGCTAGCACTCGAAGCATTTTTGTCGTGGGAACTTCTCATGGTCATCAATGTGGCGTGGCAGCAGATGCTACTATTGTAGATGCCGTTAGCCATGGCCCTGCCTGTCCACCAGGTATTGTAGCTCCTGTGGCTAAGGGCCCTGGCCTTGCTCCTCCTACTGATACTTTCACTGAGTTTGCTCCAGCTACCGATGACACTGGTGATAGGGATGGTGGCATTGTGGCTAGGTCTGATGGTGCCGCTCCACCTCTTGAACCTCTCGGTGGTTTCGATCATGCAGAACCTGATGATGGCAAAGTACGCATTTGTATCGATGTCGAGAATTTCACTACGAAATTAGATGATGGCATAGGAAATTTCTACGACGACTTTGATCTAATCCTTGGCAGATACGATCCTAAAGTGATACAGATATCTGACTTGATGACAGTTTTACGTGAGAAGGTGGCATGGGGGTCCTCCTAGGTAACACATTTGGTATATTATTGTTACAAGACCAAAAAGGCTATAGAACTAAAAGTTAACAGTGATTTAACCATACTGTTTAGAAGGAAACATAGTAAACGTGAAGTGTACATCTACTTGATAGTGCAAATGGTTGGAGAGGAATTGGATTTCTACAATAGATATGATGGACTTATACAAAACTTATGTGTCCCGCTCGATGGCATCACTAATGGTTGTGTGACTGAGGGTAGCTTCGAATAGAGGAGAGTCTTACAGAGAAGAATCATAAAGAGGACCAGGAAGAGCATCCCTAGAAAGTGCACCCCGAAGAAGAACATCACCAAGTAGACCATGCCACAGAAGAGGACACCCAAGAGTTGCACGAAAAATGGCACCACTCCACAGAGTACACCCCTAAGATCCAGTCAAAATGCCACACGGAACAGTAGAAGCAAAAATGCTAAGAGGGAGAGCACGATGGTGAACACACCCAGGAGTGGTAGCAAAAATGCTAAGATGGCCAGCACAGAGGATACCACACCCAGTAGTAGCAGAAAAAATGCTAATTTTAAGAGGAACATGCTGCTGAGGTCTGGCAATAATGCCAGCCGAAGGAGAACACACCTAATAGTAGTAGCAAAAAGGGCTAATTCGAAGAAGAACACGCCGTAGAGGTTAGTAAATAATGCTAGCACGCAGGAGCCAACACCCATGAGGAAAAGTAGGAAGGAGATCACACCCAAGAGTAGCAGCAAAAAGGCTATTTCGATGAGGAACAGAACGCAGATGTCAAGCGCTACTGATACCATCAGGAAAGATTCCATCAGGAAGGAGGATGTACACAAGAAGAGTAAGAGGGTTGTGTACAGTCGAGATGAAATAGAATTTGACTGTTGTTTGTCTACTGAAGAACATGGGATACGTGGAAATGTAAGACTACCCCCTGTGGTTGTAGCAGAACCAATATAGTGTCTGGGAGAAAACATAGTTGCCAATGAGGTAGATTGGACCAATGTTACGGTCCATCCGGGAGGAGATGATGCTGCAGCCCCACCCCTGGGAGTCAATATGATGTGTGCAGTATTAGGCATTGGAGACGATGGCCAAGATTCTGAATTAGATGTAGAATAGGGCACTGTAGAGGATCAAGAATCTGGTGATGATGAAATAGACGATGATGAGTCTGGCATTCCAATCGATGATTTGGGTGTCGATGTAGAAGATATAAAACATGACCAAGAGCATCCTATAATTTTGGTCGGTGCCAAGTTTAGGATGTCGTTCTGGCATTTTTGTATCAATGGGGAGTTCGATGTTCATAGACTAAAGAACACTGCCTAGAGGTATGAGGCCGTTTCCAGGTTAATGTGGAAGAATGGACGGGTGGCAGTATCTTGTCCATGGAGGATTGCAGCTAGAGCCTTACCTGCGTCAAAGGCTATTACGGTATTCGGGCAATGAATGCAGCAAACCATTCGAACTTACTCTTTTTTCACTCTATAACTACAATTGTTGTGCAAGATATTTCTGGCAACGAGTCGACTCTGCTTATCTTGTAAATGAATCTATGTTGTAGGTAAACAAAAGGGGCCGTCCTTACATGTGTCCGACAGGCAGCATGCTGAAATCCTCAATGGTTGATACCGAGTGGTGGCTTTACAAGCTATATCCATACTAAAGGATAACCCTAAGGAGATGATACGTCCATTTTGCATCACTATCTATGTCTTAATTCACTATTATTCATTGATATATTTCGTATTGAGAGGTGATACTTATGTTATTTCATCTATTTTTGCATGGTTGATGACTTTTGGAGCATGGACCGCTACAGTCAGGATTCTTATGGAAAAGGTGCTGTTTGGAGGCAAAATTCGCGAAGATCAGAAAATCCGGGAAAATATATGGAAAATTCTGTTTTTCCAGAATACTCGGGATGCCAGAAGATGGAGTGGAGGTGGGCCACAGGGGGCCCACACCACCCCATGGCGCGGGAAGGCCTAGGCCGTGCCAGGGAGTGGTGTGGC
The DNA here is from genome assembly GCA_910589775.1 of Avena eriantha. Classification (NCBI taxonomy): domain Eukaryota; kingdom Viridiplantae; phylum Streptophyta; class Magnoliopsida; order Poales; family Poaceae; genus Avena; species Avena eriantha. The sequence goes on along the minus strand of OU342746.1, from coordinate 347,702,560 downwards.
CATCCTGGCCCACTCTAGCCTCTCCCCTCTGGTGTATATCATCCCCACGAAACCCTAAGACTCAGGAAGTGACCACAGAAAGATTCCGCCGCCTATGCAGGATATTCCGAGTCTGGGGCGGTGTTTCCATAGACCGGATAATCCGGCCCTCACTTGGGCCGGATAATCCGGCCCCCAAAGTGTGCAACAGCTGGTTTTTGGAAGGGGGTATAAGTACCCTTTCTTCCCCAACGTTCAGGATATTTGATTCACTCGAATTTGACCAGACCTTGTGCAAGAGCTCTAAATCTCGATCTCCCACTTCAACCACCCGAAGGTCTTGATCTTTGGTGAAATTGAAGGAGGAGAAGTTCATCATCAACATCAAGAATCAAGCGCTTCAACTCCTCTCCATTCACTTGGAGAAATCCCTGATCTAGTATTCTTGTTAGTACCTAGATCTTGTTATTGTATTTGACAACTTTGTTCTTGAGGCAGCTTGTTGTCATTTCGGGAGCCTCCAAGTTGTTGTGGAGTTGTTCCCCTGCTAGTTGTGTAAAGGCGTTGGTGCCCGCCTCGAAGGGTACCTATAGTGGAAGGTGGATCAGGCCTGTTGTGGCGAGATCCATCGGAGAACAGGGTGAGGCCTTTTGTGGCGTGGTGGTCTTAGTACCGCCCACCCCTCCAACGCAGACGTACTTCCCTTAACAAGGAAGGAACTGCGGTCAAACAAATCCTGTGTCTCCACGTGCTTCACTTCGGTTCACTCGTTCCTCTTCCACTCGCTCTTTACTCGCTAGTAGATAGGTTTGCATATAGGGAAATTCCACATATTAGTTTATCTAGAGAATTTACCTTTGTGTTAAGCCTAAAATTGAAAAAGAATTAAAAATTGGTGTAGCACCTATTCACCCCCCCTCTAGGTGCCCATACGATCCATTTCAATTGGTATCAGAGCTTCGGCTCTTAATTCAGGCTTAACCGCCTAAGAGTAGTATGGGTACCAGGGATGATGGAAATGAGGTTGTGGATAAGGTCACAATGGATGATCTCAAGTCGTTGGAAACAACCTTGTTGAAATCCTTTGAGGCCAAGATGGAGGAGATGAATCAAATGATTGCTCGCCTTACATCATCCATAGCCCCATCTCCATCCTCCTCTGAGGCTCCCACACCATCATCTAAGGAAAAGGGTAACACCGGATCCAAGGATGATGATGTGGAAGGTGAAAAACTAAATGGCTCCACCTCCAAAAAGGGAAGTGGTAAGGAGGAATATAGTGAGGTTCACCACGTATATTCCCCCGACCCACCTATCCCTCATCCTCATATAAACAATAGGGGTGATCCACCCAAGCTCACTACATCTTTTAACCAATGGCAATTTCTAATGAAATCTCATGTTTGCAGCTCCTCTATTGAATTGTGGAGGATTATTGAAGAAGGTCTTCATATTAGAGATCAAACCAATCTAACAAGAAGGGAAGTTATGGATAGCCAGTTGAATGCCACTGCTCTCCACATGATACAGCTGGGTGTGGGTCCCAAGGACATGCCACACATTGAACATCTCAACACAGCTAAAGAGGCGTGGGATGCTCTTACGGACCTTTTTGTTGGAAATGAAAGCATGAGAAGAAACCGGTATGATGCCCTTAGTAACGAAGCTGAGGGATTCTACATGTTGGATGGTGAAAACCATGAGGACATGTATAGAAGACTCAAGGGCATCGCAACAACATTTCGGAAGCATGGGGCCACTCACATTGATGATGCATGGATAAAAAGAAAGTATGTGAGTGCCTTAATGCCTTTCGAACCGACGGATTTGAAGAGCTTGCAAGGTAGACACAACTATCATCAAATGACATCCAATGAAGTCATGCAAGAAATGGCGTCATTCAAAGTGGCGGCAAAGAATGATGAAGATGCCTGTGCTCGGGCCATTGGAATGCAAAAGGGTGTCAATGTGGCTCTCAAAGCCAATGTTGTTGAGCAAGAGGACGATGAAAGAGTTTTTGAGAGGGTGTCCATGGACTGCCCCGATGAGGTCAAACGTGCTCATGGTGAGTACATGGCACTCTATGCAAGGAACTTTTGGAAGGACCCTGCCAAAGCCAAGTCTGAACTTGAGCGCAAGAATGGGTCAAATGGAAGAAGAGAAAGTGGCCCAAGATTGAGAACTTGCTTCAACTGTGGAGATAGACTGCACTTTGTAGCCGAGTGTCCTTATCAAAATAGAGAAGACAATGGTGGTAGGCTCATTCTCAAATAGAAATCCAAAGCTCCGAAGAAGAAGCCGTTTGCTAAGAAGAATGGCCATTTCAAGAAGCAACCCAAGATGGTCCTTGTAGCTCAAGAGGAATACTCCTCCGCAAGTGAAGATGAAGAGGATGATGATAGTTCCCGCGAAGTGGCTGCTATAGCCACCACATCGACTCCCTCCTCTCTCTTCGACTCGCCAAACGAGAACGCCATCAACAACAATGCCACTTGTCTAATGGCAAGAGGATCCGAGGTATCAACTTCTAACTCCTCATTTCCTAAGACTAACATAATTTTGGATATGGATGATCATGACAGTCTTGAAATGAAAGAAGAAGTTATTGCCTTGGATACTTTTTTCACTAACCTACAAGGTGAGCACAAACTCCATTTTGATGCTCTTATGAGTCAACTTACTCAAGCCGAAGATCTCCTTGAAGAAAAGGGCAGAATTGAAAGGGAAGATGCCTTGGAGATAGCCTCTTTGAAGAATGCCTTGGAAGAGGAAGAGGAAACTCGAGTTTCTTTGGAAGAAAGACTCGAATCCCTAGAGGAGTCACAAGAAGAAGCTGTAGCTCAGCTCATTAAAGAACGTGACCATGCTCTTGCCAAGGTAAAGAAACTAAAGAAAGAAAAGATTGATTTTGGGTTGTTCATGCTAGACTTTTGGAGAAGTTTGATGATCTTAAAAGTGCTCACAAGGCATTGAAGAGTGATCATTCTACTCTAAATGAGTCTCATGACCAGCTCCAAACTCAATTGAAACGGTATGATGTGCCAAGTACCTCCTCTTCATCCTTTGGAAAAGAAGATCTTGCAAGGAGTTCTCAACACAAAGGTAAAGGGGTTATTGATGAGATACTGAGCAGGCAAAGGACAAACAACAGTAAAGAAGGTCTTGGTTACATACCCAAGATAAAGAGAAAGAAAAACAACAACAGGAAGAAGAACAAGACTGCTCAATCAAAGACTAGCAACATTACCAATGACAAGACTAATTATGATGGTTTTGCAAGAATCAACAATCCTAACTTCGAACTATATTGTGATTCTTATGGTGATGTTTATGCTAGTTATGTAGGGCCTTATGATTGTTACATTCCTTGGTCTATTTGGGTTCCCAAGACCCTTGTTACCAACATGAGAGGACCCATTGAAAAATGGGTACCTAAAACCAAGAAGTAATTTTCTTGTAGGGCTATGCTTCCGGTGGTTCTAAATGGGTACTCGATAGCGGTTGTACGAGTCATATGACCGGAAGCAAGGAGATCATCACGGAGATGCGGCCAAACCTTGATCACATTATCTTCTCCTATGGTGACAAGTCAAAATCTGAGGTATTGGGTCTCGGCAAAGTTGTGGTGGCTCACGATATCTCTCTCGTGGACGTCATGCTTGTTGAGACCCTCGGGTATAACTTACTTTCAGTTCGTGCCCTTGGTAAGATGGGCTTTGTAGTTTACGTTGATGCTGATTTAGTGGTACTCTTGTGGAGCAAGTCTCTAAAAGTCGCTTTGGGATATGTCGAAAACGACCTGTATGTGGTGGACTTTTCGGGGAAAACCACTACAGGTCCGATGTGTCTTTTCGGAAAGGCTGACGCGGGTTGGCTATGGCATCGCCGACTAGCCCATGTCAATATGAGAACTTTGCAAAGTCTCCACAAGGATGGCCACATTCTTGGACTAAAAGAAAATGTCTCTTTGCCAAAGATCGTGTTTGCAGGGCGTGTGTTGAAGGGAAAATGCATGATTCTCCTCATCGAAGGAAAACTATTATCTCTTCAAAAAGGATTTTGGAGCTCCTTCATGTGGACCTTTTCGGTCCTCCATCTCATGCAAGCCTCAGTGGGAAGAAGTATTGTCTAGTGATTGTTGATGATTACTCAAGATACACTTGGGTTTATGTCTTCAAGTTGAAGAGTGAAACTCAACAAACTGACATCGACTTCGCCAACGAGGTTCAACGTCAACACAACGTCCCCATTCTGGCTATAAGGAGTGATAACGGCTCGGAGTTCAAGAACTACACCTTAAATGAATTCCTAAGTAAAGAGGGGATAAGACATCAATATTCCGCTGCGTACACCCCTCAACAAAATGGTGTAGCCGAGAGGAAGAATCGAACTCTAATGGACATGGCAAGATCAATGTTGGCCGAATTCAAATCTCCATATAATTTCTGGGCTGAAGCAATCTCTACTGCTTGTCATTCATCCAACCGTTTATACCTCCGCAAGATTTTGGACAAGACTCCGTATGAAATACTTGCCGGTAACAAGCCAAACATCTCATACTTTCGGGTATTCGGGTGTAAGTGTTTCTTTCTTATTAAAGGAGTTCGTTTATTTAAGTTTGAATCTAAGGCTCTAGAAGGTATTTTTGTTGGTTATGGTGCCGAATCCCACACTTATAGAGTCTACAATAAGCTCTCCGGAACTGTTGTAGAATCTTGTAGTGTGGTGTTCAAGGAAAATGACGGTTCCCGTGCGGAGCAAGTTGGTGTTTGTGATGCAGATGTTGAAATACCCCAAGATGCCATAAGAAGAATGGGCGTGGGATTCTTCCGCCCCATTGAGGAACCCCTTGTGGCAGATCGGGAAGGATAATGCTCTACTCATATAGAGCCCTCATCTACACATACGCAACACGCTCCAACCACGGGGGCAACTTCTACACCATCTCCATCAACTGCTGAAGGTCAAGTTGCTTCAGAAAGCTCGAGGCTGGATTTTCCGGTGGATACCGGATTATCCGGCCACCCTGCTCCAGCTGACCATGCAGCTTCTGGGGGTGAAGATATCAATACAAGCTCAAGGCCGGATTTTCCGGCTGACCCCGGATTATCCGGCCCCTCACCAGTTCAAGCAAGTCCCAGGCCTCATGAAGAAGCTGCGACAAGCACTCCCAGGCCGGATTATCCGGCCTCTCCATCGGCCGGATAATCCGGCCCTGACTCTCCAGTTCTACAGCCTCCTGTTACGGCTATAGATTCACCTCAAGGGCATGCTTCTCCATCACCTGCTATTAATGTTCCAGTTACTGATCAAGGGGGAGAAAATGCTTCCAATGAAGACTCAAGTGATGAATCTCCTCCACCAAGAGACAACAAACTTATTGAACTTCATCGCAAGGCTCGGGCTGATTGTAACCTTGAGTTGAGGGGTCACACTCTCGACAAGGTTGTTGGTGATCTTCGACGAAGGGTGTCTACAAGAAGAGAATTGGCCAGTTTTGGTGAGCATCAAGCTCATATCTCCATGGTGGAACCTAAGAAGGTCTTTGAAGCTCTTGAAGACCCAGACTGGGTTGTTGCTATGCATGAAGAATTGAATAATTTCGAGCGCAACAAAGTCTAGAAACTAGTGGAGAAACCCAAAGAGTGCCGCAATGTTATCGGCACCAAGTGGATTTTCAAGAACAAGAAAGATGAGAATGGCATTGTTGTGAGGAACAAGGCAAGACTTGTGGCACAAGGTTATTCCCAAGTTGAGGGCATCGACTTCGGCGAGACCTATGCTCCTGTGGTTCGCCTTGAGTCCATTCGTATCCTACTTGCTTATGCTGCTCATAACAATTTTAAGTTGTAGAAAATGGACGTCAAGAGTGCCTTCCTTAACGGTCCTCTACATGAGTTGGTATACGTAAAGCAACCCCTGGGGTTTGAGGATCCTAACTTCCTGAACCATGTCTACAAACTCGATAAGGCACTCTATGGCTTTAAACAAGCCCCACGTGCGTGGTATGAGCACCTTAAAGAGCTTTTGTTAGATCGTGGCTTCGAAATTGGGAAAATCGACCCCACTATTTTTACTAAGAAGGTTAAGGGGGAGCTCTTCGTATGCCAACTATATGTAGACGATATCATTTTTGGTTCTACTAACAAAGCTTTTAACGATGAATTTTCAAAGCTTATGACTGACAGGTTTGAGATGTCTATGATGGGGGAATTGCGGTTCTTTCTTGGATTCGAGATCAATCAACTTAGAGAAGGAACCTTTATTAATCAAGCAAAGTACATCCAAGACATGCTCAAGAGATTCAAGATGACGGATCTAAATGGTGTCGCTACTCCGATGCAAACAAAGTGTCATCTCGAACTCAACCCTCATGGTAAAGATGTGGACCAAAAGGTATACCGGTCCATGATCGGCTCTCTTCTTTACCTCTGCACATCTAGACCCGATATTGTGTTGAGTGTGGGAGTGTGTGCAAGGTATCAAGCAGCTCCTAAAGAAAGCCACTTAGTGGCGGTCAAGTGGATCTTTCGATATTTGGTTCATTCCCCCAACTTTGGTCTCTGGTATCCCAAGGGCTCCAATTTCTCGTTATGTGGTTATACTGACTCAGATTGGGCTGGTGATAAGGATGATCGGAAATCCACTTCTGGAGCTTGTCAATTCTTGGGAAGATCTCTTGTATGTTGGTCCTCCAAGAAGCAGAACTGTATATCTCTCTCCACCGCCGAAGCTGAATATGTTGTTGCTGCTAGCGCTTGTACTCAATTATTGTGGATGATGCAAACTTTAAAGGAATACGGTGTCAATTGTGACAAAGTGCCTCTTTTATGTGATAATGAAAGTGCTATCAAAATTGCGTACAATCCAGTTCAGCACACAAGGATGAAGCATATTGAGATTCGGAATCATTTTATTCGTGACCATGTTGCTCGAGGCGATATTGATCTATCTTTTGTGAGCACGAAGAACCAACTGGCGGATATTTTTACAAAGCCACTTGATGAAGCAAGATTCTGCTATTTGAGGAATGAGCTAAATATCATTGATTCTGGGAGTTTGTCTTGATTACCCATGCACTCACTCGTACATCTTAATCCTTGTTTGGTCTAGGTATGGGCATGGATATAGGGGGAGTGTGGTCCTAACTCACTGGGCTAACCCTCCCCCATAATGCCAATAGCAGGTTATATCATTTCTCTTAATATCATGTTGTGATATGTGAGCTTATTGATGAGTATTGGTCGTGAACCCAAGATATATCTTCGTGGTGTCACACCATACACTCCAACAAGGTGGCTTTGGCCACCGCCCTCTCCCTTGTGGAGAATTGGATCTTTTTGGATGTTATTTGCTCTCTCATGTTCTTATGGGAATCACACTCGATCTTGGCTTTTATTTGATTTGGATTTTGCAATTTTGAGTGTCTAGTACCATCTCAGTTTGGCTTTCTTAATCCTAAGCCTTCCCTACCCCTAAGCCATCTATTCTTGCACACAAGTCCCTTGTACACCTTGTGGGGGTGCTGTTTGGGGACGCGCAGGCCTGGTTTTGTGTACAACAGAATCCCAGAATTTCGGTCGGATAATCCGGCCCAAGTGTTGGCCGGATAATCCGGCCCTAGCAGATTCGATCTTAAAGGGCAGGACTCGGGGAGAAGGGCTCATATCGAGCAACACTTCTCCCCCAGCCCTCTCCTTCTCCCCAGCCGCCGCCTGCCGCCCCTCACCCTCCCCGGAGCCTCTCCGGCCACCGGATTTTCCGGGCCTCCCCGGATCTTCTTCTCCGCGCCTCCGGTACCTTCTCCTCCGTGTTCCTCCTCCAATGAGTGAGGGTAACTCCCTCTCTCCCCATCTTTGGCTAGATGTGTATCTTGTTGGGTGGGACGTTGTCTAGAAGGATGTGTTTTCACATAGAACTCGTAGTCTTATAGTTTCTAGGCCCGATCTACTGTTTTGCATGCATTCTTGGTGAAATCGAAAATTTCTGCCAGGGCCGGATTATCCGCCCCTGGCCAGGCCGGATAATCCGGCCTGACAGATTCAAGTCTGCTTCAGTTTCACTATGGTGTATGTATTGAGTAGTGTTGTCCTATGAACCTTTTGACTACTTTTTCCATGCTCTCTCTTGGACTTGTGTGTATGCTTATCCCCTTGCTATCGCCATTATTCTCCTCACAGGTGGTTCCGGTGTTTCCAAGACCTACAAGCGCAATACAAGAACCTAGTGGACGAAGTTGAATTGAGGAGAAGGAAGAACGAAGAGAGGCGAATGGCTGAACAATCCAAGAGGACTAGGAAGGGGGTGTCCAAGAGGAAGGGCAAGGATCCCAAGATCAACTACGGGGCTCTGGATGCAGTCTCCTTTTCCGCCATCCGTCACCGTGACTTGTTTGCTGAGCTGCCTCGTGATGTTGAGCTGGGGGATACCCGCTTTTGGTGTGCCGAACAGAAGGGGATTTATGAAGACATCTATGCAAGGCTGAACATTAGGCCTATGCACCCTCTGGTACTTGCTGATGCCTTGGAGAAGGTGCATCTTGTGGATGCGATGTATGTGGCTGGGAGGATGGGGCTGCACCATCTCATGTCTCTCCAGTGCTCCTTTGACTCTGAGGTGGTGAAGCAGTTCTTCTCCACTTTGGTGATTTGTGGGGATGAGCGTCGCACTATGAAGTGGATGACTCATGATAGGCCAACTGCTGATTTTCACGTGTTTGCTGAGGTTCTGGGGTACTCCTTCCGCAGCAGGGATAGAGCCAGTGGCCACCGCATCATCACTCAGTTGAAGCCCAACAAGGATGCAGCTCTCTCTCTCTGTGCACTGTGGACAATGGAATTGTCGGTACTGTGGCTGGTCTTGCTCCCATCTATGCTGCCTTGGTGGGTCTCTTCCGTGACTCTATTACACCGAGTGGGGGCAACAATGACAGCATCCGTGGTCACCTTGTTCAGCTACTTCAATTTTCTCATGAGGTTGCCTCCTGCGAGGATGAGTCAGTGCAGTACAGGCTGGATGTCATGGACTTCATCTACCATGAGCTGTGTGATGCTATGTTCAACCGTCTGTCCATTCCCTATGCGCCCTACATTATGCTGCCCATCTGCCACCTGCTTCCTGCCGAGGAGTTCCACATTGACTCGGTGCACAAGGCCAAGAAGATATACAACAAGGTTCGGAAGACTGCTCACCCCTCCTCTGCTCGTGAGGGCCTCATGAGGGATGCTCGCAGGCCCCCAGTGCCTCCCGTGGCCCGTGAGATCAAGCAGCTGAACTGGTTCCAACGTCACATTCTCTGCATGGGCGTGGACACGCGCAAGGGTCAGTACGAGGCATACAGGCAGCGCCATGAGTTGGCTCACTCCCAGCAGCTCATTCTCCACCACATGTCTGGCGCCTCGGGTGCTCCTCCGGCTCCTACTCCTCCCACTCCGTATGCTCGGTGGAACTCTTCCTCCGGGCTGAACTATGGTGAGCTGGAGCGTCACTTGTTCCCCTCTGCGCCTGCTGCTGATGCTGATGATGAGGAAGGTGACATTGAGGATCTTGAAGATGAGGATGAGGAAGAGCATGCAGAAGAGGACGAGGACTATGATGAGTGATCCCATGGGGCACTAGCATCGCTCTTCTCCCTTTTTGGTGTCTCGATGCCAAAGGGGGAGAAGTAGTTCTACTAGGTTGTCCGTGGATTTGCATGGGTCGGGCATAAGCACTTGCACTTTTTTATTCGTTATTTCTTGCTTATGCCCATTTAGCGTTGAACTTTTAAATTCGTGGTTTGTGTTTTGTGGTTGAGACTTTGTGGTTGTCTGGATGATACCTATGGACTTCATATCATGGATTATGCTCACGGCTATATCTATTCATATCCTATTGCTGGAGGTTTATCACGGAAGGCGCGCGCTCATAATGGTTATCCAATAATAATTGTGATTTTTGTCAAGGATGCCTATTCTCTACTTCGGTGGTATGTGCTTTTGCCCTTATGTCTATGGAATAGATTCACCTATTTGTGTGCATTTGTATTCCAATGCAAAACTCTATTATGCACACATTGAGGGGGAGTCCCTTTCATAGTTATTTCTGTTTGTCTTGTGTCTTTCTCCTGCAAATCCTGGTATTGTCATCTAACACCAAAAATGGGGAGATTGAAAGAACATTTCATGTTTTCCTTTGTTTTGCGTGTTAGATAACAATACTATGGAGACTTTTCATGTGTGCTAAGTGTGCAGGAAGTTTTGGGGGGGGGGCGGATAATCCGCCCCTCCAAGGGCCGGATAATACGGCCTACCTCATCTCTCAAGGAAGCCAAGGCGCGTCGCTCTGTGTCCAGTCGGATTTTCTCCCGGAAAATCCGAACTGGGTGTTTCCTCCCCAGGCCAGATAATCCAGGTTTCGCAAGGGCCAGATAATCCGGCCCCCAGTTTTCGAGCAAAAAGAGCCAAGGCGCGTCGCTCGGTATCCGGTTGGATTTTCTCCTGAAAAATCCGAACTGGGGCGGTTTTTCTTCCCCAGGCCCGGATTATATCCGGCCTTCGCATCGGACCGGATAATCCGGCCCCCAGAAGTTGATCAAGGACAAGCTCGGCGCGTCCCACTGTGAGGGGGCGGATTATCTGCAGGATATTCCGAGTCTGGGGCGGTGTTTCCCCAGACCGGATAATCCGGCCCTCACTTGGGCCGGATAATCCGGCCCCCAAAGTGTGCAACGGCTGGTTTTTGGAAGGGGGTATAAGTACCCATTCTTCCCCAACATCCAGGATACTTGATTCACTCGAATTTGACCAGACCTTGTTCAAGAGCTCTAAATCTCGATCTCCCACTTCAACCACCCGAAGGTCTTGATCTTTGGTGGAATTGAAGGAGGAGAAGTTCATCATCAACATCAAGAATCAAGCGCTTCAACTCCTCTCCATTCACTTGGAGAAATCCCTGATCTAGTATTCTTGTTAGTACCTAGATCTTGTTATTGTATTTGACAACTTTGTTCTTGAGGCAGCTTGTTGTCATTTCGAGAGCCTCCAAGTTGTTGTGGAGTTGTTCCCCTGCTAGTTGTGTAAAGGCGTTGGTGCCCGCCTCGAAGGGTACCTATAGTGGAAGGTGGATCAGGCCTGTTGTGGCGAGATCCATCGGAGAACAGGGTGAGGCCTTTTGTGGCGTGGTGGTCTTAGTACCGCCCACCCCTCCAACGCAGACGTACTTCCCTTAACAAGGAAGGAACTGCGGTCAAACAAATCCTGTGTCTCCACGTGCTTCACTTCGGTTCACTCGTTCCTCTTCCACTCGCTCTTTACTCGCTAGTAGATAGGTTTGCATATAGGGAAATTCCACACATTAGTTTATCTAGAGAATTTACCTTTGTGCTAAGCCTAAAATTGAAAAAGAATTAAAAATTGGTGTAACACCTATTCACCCCCCCCCTCTAGGTGCCCATATGATCCATTTTACCTGGCCCACTCCAGCCTCTCCCCTCTGGTGTATATCATCCCCACGAAACTTTAAGACTCGGGGAGCGACCACAGAAAGATTCCGCCGCCTTTGCGGGGCGGAAAACACCGAGAGAGAAAGATCTCTCCGGCAGACAGATTTCTGCCGGGGGAATTCCTTCCCGGAGAGGGGAGATTGTCGCCATCAACACCACCATCAAGCTGGACTTCATCGGGATCATCATCATCATCACCACCATCATCACCATCACCACCCTCATCACCATCTCCATATTGTTGTAACAATTGGTTGAATCTTGCATTAGTTCTTAGGGGAAACTTTCCCGGTGTTGATTACTTTTTGTAGTTGATGCTATTGAGTGAACCATTGAATTATTGTTTATGTTCAGATTGTTATACATCATTATTTCATCTCTGATCATGATCCATATGATGTCTTGTGAGTAGTTCGTTTTGTTCTTGAGGACATGGGAGAAGTCTTGTTGTTAGTAGTGGAGTTGTGTTGAGAAAGATTCAATAGTTTGATATTTAAGTTGTGGTGTACTTCTTCTAGTGGTGTCATGTGAATGTCGACTACATGACACTTCACCTATATGGGTCTAGGGGAATGCATTGTGTATTTGGCTACTAATCGTAGGGGTTGCCCGAGTGATAGAAACCTGAACCTCCGTTAGGAAACCATTGCATAAGGGACGTAAGGGTCTTAGAGTTTAAAGCTGTGGTTAGGTTTCTACCTTAATTACCTTCTTGTACTTACGGATGTTTGCAAGGGGTTTAATTACAAGTATGTATTTAGTCTTGGATGGGGCGGTACATTAGCATAGGTTCACCCACACAACACTTAGCAAGCTAAAGAAGATTAATCGACTATATGAAGCGAAATCACTTGACAGTCTTCCCATGTGTCATCGAGAACGTTTGGTCATCTATAGAAATACAACCGGCTTGTCCTTTGCTGCATAAAGGATTGGGCTACTTGCTGCATTCATTCTTACTGTCTTTTATTTACTCGTACTTTGTTTACTTGCTTTATCGAAAACCCCTAAAAATCCGTTTGCTAAGTATTTGCAGAGAATTCCTGATCCATACCACTAGCCAGCACCTTCTGCTCCTCGTTGGGTTTGACACTCTTACTTATCGAAAATACTGCGATACACCCCCTATACTTGTGGGTCATCAGGAGATCACGAAGAATATTCAGACTAGCCTTAGTGCTAAATACAACATTATCCTACCGTATTACACGGTTTAGAAAGGTAAAGAGAAAGCTCTGAAAGTCTTGCACATGAATTGAATTAATAGCTTCAGAATGTTGTACAACTTCAAGGCTGAGGTACAAGCAAGGTGTCCGGGGAGTGTTGTGGAGATTGGCACTAAATAAGAAGATGAGAAAATTTATTTCAACAATTTTTTCATGGCGCTTAAACCTTGCATCCAGGGATTCAAGGACGGCTGTAGGCCATATCTGAGTGTAGACAGCACTGTCCTAACTAGCAAATGAAGTTCTTGGCATCTGTGACAGCACTTGATGGTCACAACTGGATGTTCCTAGTGGCATTCGGGTTGTTCGATACAGAAATAGAGGAAAACTGTGTCTGGTTTATGAGGCAGCTCGAGAGATCAATAGGTCATATGAATCCATTGGCTATATCCACGGATGCATGCAAAGGGCTGACGAATGCAGTGAAAAAGGTGTTCCCGCGAGCTGAAGGTAGAGAATGCCATGCCCATCTTATGCTCAACTTGTACTCACACTATGCAGGTAGCGTATTTGGTTACATGTTTCCTGCTGCTAGAGTTATCAACCGACCTTCACATTAGACTAAGTTATGTGTCCAGCACAACCTCAACGACCAAGGACATTTAGCATGAACAACATAAACATATAGTTCCATAATCTAATCACATATTCAATGATACATATTAGTAGTTCATACAAGGACAATAACTTTATGAATACATCGGGAATAACATCATACATGATTGCCTCTAGGGCATATTCCCAACAGTTGAAGCGGCAACCGCCTCACGAGTAAGGAGGAGGCTCTGATACCATGTGAATAACCTAGGGTTGAACTGTACCCTCTTCCTGGACCAGGCTACGTGTTTATACATGCGTAGAAAAACCCTACACGTAGTATTACAAATGTTGTATTATACTGGGTAGAATACTACTCTATGCCAATATCATACGATGTATTACATGGTTTAATAATATCAAGAAAATACTAATTACATCTAGCTCTACGCCAACAAAATTTCAAGAAGTGGCCGAGATATTAAGGATGCACACAATCACAAAAAAAGACTCTGCCACCATAAGAATATGGCAAAGGTTTTGCCTTTAGTCCAAAAAAAAAATACATTGTACGGTCACAAGTGTATTCTCTGTATCAAAGAGTACATATTCCTAAACTACATAACCCTTATACTTTCTTCCATTCGATCTGGCGGCAAATTCATAGCCTTGAAAAGATCATAGGCGTACCGCCAATCGTCCGGATCTTTTCCACATAACGTAGCTCCGGCGATTCCTATGCCAATGGCCCGTATGGCTCTAGGAAAGCCTTCACATGCTGAAACCATCTGCTTCATTATAACTGAGTAACTTAGTGGCGAGACAAATATTTCTTGTTAGATTAATAGATGAAGTATTGAAGTAGAAAGATAACTTACCTCTTTTGCGATTTTGTAAATTTCAGTATCAGCATCGCTGATTTCGAGTCCCGCGGTGTACATGAAGAGGCTCCAAGCATCATCGTCCCCCAAGCAATGCATCTCAACGGTGTTGGCTAGAGTGCACCCCATCCGAGCACAAACAACCTTGCTTCTCGTAGCCATGACGATCTTTTGTCTAGGCCCGAGCGGCATCGGCAAGCCGATAGCCGCCAAATCAGCGTACCCATCTTGCACGTCGTCTAGCAGTAGCAGAAAGCTGGCGTGCTTCAAATGATCGGCGACGACTTTGGCTCGGTACCGCTCCTCTGACGATGAAATTGTAGCCCAATCCAATTTCAAAAGAACGGCGAGGCTATGCTGCATATCTCTCACCGCGCCATCTTGGATGGGTAAGACATGACGGAATGAAGCATCGCCGCTGAAGCCATAGCACTGCATGACGAGCGTGAGGAAACGTGTCTTGCCCACACCTGATTCACCCCATAATCCAAAAACTGAATCCTGGGACTGCTCGCTCTCTAAGAAATCATGGACCTTGCTCTTGTAGACATCCATCCCCCAAAGGCCTTGATCCTGAGGAACCATCTGCCGGGCATGATTTGGTGTTTCTGCATGAGTCACCATACGAGCACCGAAATCCCACAAAAAAATTATGATCTCAATCGTTGTGGCAAGACCCTGATACAGAGCATGAATAGGGTCAATATAAAGGTCACACAGCATGCATGATACATTTCCTATCATTTTCTTATATTTTTATTTATATGATATCTTTCTGGTGGTGACCTGATCTTATTACTGAAGGAGCGGAGAAAACATATAGTAAAAGGCAGAAGGGGCGCATGGAAGTACAGTTACTATTGCATATTTACGTCAGTTAAGAGAAAGGGCACATAATTTGCCAAGTACATGAAGTGTCGCAGGAGACGATACACTACTGGCATCATGTACCTGAAACCGAAGAAAATTGACAGATCATATTTTCATGCGATGTTGGATATTCTATACAGTAGTATTAATGTTGATGATTATTAATAGATCGGTGAAATTTCGCAACAAACAAAACACTTATTGGAGAAGTAGAATCATTGTATTCGGCTGACACCATGGATTAGTTACCGGTGCTGGAGACTGGTGTAGTACGCTGCGACGTTGAAACTGGTCTGTGCGCCAGATTCCAGCCAAGGGTTCGGATCCCACCCACAAAATTCACGCTCGCGCGCGATTGCCAAACTTTAGCAAAGACGCTCGGCTCGTGCCTCTCTTTATTTTTCTGTCCGAGTCTTTCCTGTCCATATAGACAAGGACCCTATGTAGCAAATCAATCCGACTCGTACATGACTCCGACTCCTACGCACACGTACCTACGGGACTTTACTTTCCTAGTAACTACGCCACATGACAAGCTAATGCCGATCAGAATATGCAACTTTTTTTTGGAAAATGATACTTCTCCCCCGGGGTTCACGCGCTCGCGTCCCCTGGGTGCGCGGTTGTTGGATGGGATCCCGGTCAACAAAAAAATCTCTACCCTTATCCCCTCCTCTGTCTCGGTCGACATCATCTTCCCCATGGCTCCCTCCCTATCTCAAATTCCTCTCCGCTTCTCGAAATAGGCCTTCACCCCGCTATATTAATATAGCAACCAACACAGTACAACTTCGAACTGACGGCTGGGGGAAACAGCACAAGCAAGCCCAAAAAAGCAAAATAAGAGAAATGGAAAGAAAATAATGCCGACAACGTCGGATCGACAAACAAAGATGAATCACAACCACTGCGCCCTCCAAAAAAGTCCCACCACGCTCCATGCCATCGGACTGCTGTGTACCAAGCAGCACCTTCAGGAAGGAATGCGACGACCACGACGCTGCTGCCCGGACTAGCCTAGGATTTCTCCCGGTACACTTAGGAGAGTGGGGAAGCGGTGCGCCCGACGTCCTTCAAGAAGGAAGGGCGGCACCCGCAGGCGTCACCACGTCGGTGTCGGCCAGACCAACAAGGATTTCTCCCGACCCCCAAAAAACCACAACCCCCGACAGTCATTAGCACTCCACCGAACTTGCAACCACCAACATGCGCCACAACGGTCTTGAGTTCATCATCGGCGTCTCACCATGACAAACAATCCGACACAGACTAGACCGAGATGAGACATAGACAGGGGCAGTAGGTCCATAGCCACGCAGGAGGGAACAACCTCCACCGGCCAAAGACGGTAACAGACCGGACGCGGATGCAAAAACACACCAAGCCATTGGAGCCGGAGGGCGGGAGCAGATCAACCACCTAGAGGGCATCCTCCGCTTCTCTCCGGCACAGGGTAATCTCTCTCCTCTTTTTCCAACGAGGCTCATCACGCGTGTCCCATGGCTATCCCTTCCTTTTTCTGCTGCAAGGAGCCTGCACAAAACCGATTTTGGGAGCGTGCAAGGCGGCCACGCAGTTGCTGAGGCGCTACCAAAGACCGACAAATGGGTCATGGAGCACTGGTGGAAAAAGGGCCTGTAGTCCCGGTTCATAAGGGCCATTGGTCCCGGTTCCAGAACCGGGACCAATCACTCGAGACTAATGCTAGTCCCGGTTCGTGCATGAACCGGGACCAATGGGACTCCACGTGGGCGGGCGAGCTACGAGGGGGGTGGATCATTGGTCCCGGTTCGTGGGAAAAACCGGGACCAGTGGTTCCCCACGTGGCAGCACCAGAGACGGGCGCGGGGGTGGATCATTGGTCTCTGTGCCACGGCAGGATTTTCGGGCTATTTTTCTGTCGCAGCAGGGTTTTGGGCTATTTTTCTGCCACGGCAGGAATTTTTTTATAAACTTAATGGTACTACATATATACAACAATAATAAAACCACGATATATATATTACACATCATGCATGATCACAAATATATACACCGTCTCATCCGTCTTCTTGGTCGAAACATATTATAATTACAAACGATACTCTCACACGAATTTGATCTAATTTACACTTCTTTTATACACTTCACCCTTCCAAATGAAGTGGGTAATAGTATTCTCCTTTCGGATCTATGACTTGTTCTAACAAGAATCCGGCAATTTCCTCTTGAATTGCTTGCACGCGTTCTTGTGATAGAAGACCGTCCCGCATCCGTTCGATCTAATATAAAGAAGAGGATCAATATATATGAATGAAACTAAACAAAATTGGTGGTAATAAAATAAAGTTGTGATTATTGTTTATCGTACTTCAATTTTTTTGATGTTCCGGTCTGCCCCCTTCTCTTTGGTCGTCTGGTGAATGAACTCACAGACATAGTATCCACATAAGTTATTCCCGGCTTCCTGCCTCAAGCACTTTACGAGAACGGAGTTCAATCAAAATAATAATCAAGCATGATAATGGTGGTATTGAAACTAGAATCAAAGAGATGCATGGATCTAGCAAGTAGTACTTACAGTCAATGGTTGAAATGTAAGCTCTGGCTTCCAAACACCCTTAGTTTTGGCGGTGAACCGTTTCCAAGCCCTCTGGAGGCATTCCTGCATGTCCGTCCACTTTTCTAATGGTGTGCTTTTCGAGTCCAGGACTTTTACTACTCCGGTGTCAACAGAAATGATTAAGAGAATATAGTGGAAGCTTGACACACTAACAAAATATAACACGAGTCAATTATACGCTTTACATCGAGTAATCGAAAATAGAATGTGTACAAGACAGTAACACTCACGCAACGTTGTAAGGAAATAGTATTTCCCTTCTGTTGCTGAAATACTTCAACGCTTTGAACAAGTTATCCTCTGTCTCTTTGGGATTTGTTTTTAGAGTAACTTCATGAACGAAATTACAGTCAACAAACCCAAGGTCAAAGATTTGTCCTTTGTTGCATTCTTGAATCTTCATTCTGCATATATAATTAGTATAGTGATTAGTAAGATTATACAAGCAACGAATGAGAAGAGCTAGAAAGACTTAATTACAGAAATTAATAATACTTACAAACAATAGACACTGACGATAGCTTTG
The DNA here is from genome assembly GCA_910589775.1 of Avena eriantha. Lineage (NCBI taxonomy): Eukaryota > Viridiplantae > Streptophyta > Magnoliopsida > Poales > Poaceae > Avena > Avena eriantha. The sequence continues at coordinate 347,684,457 of OU342746.1, read as the reverse complement.
TCGAGGGCGTCTTGTTGGTAAAACTGAAATAATTCTGGAAATTCAATCAGTATGAAGCCATCTCCATGACCGTAATGGTGGTGTTTATATGCAGCATAGATCCAGTTTTTGGAATCAGCACAGGCTTGGATGTACCATTTATGCAATCTTTGCATTTTTGTTGGTAGATCTTTGACTAACTCGGGTTTGACGAGAGGAGCCCCGTACTGGTACACGTATGTTGTTTCTTGGTACCCCTCGAACTCATGCATACGGCTCATGTACTCAGTAATAGACAGTCCATATAATTGGGCTTTTTCTCCGTACAGTTGAACAAACTCCGGATCAATGTTCGGATCATGCCGCTCCTGGATCATCCAGTCATTGGTATCGTACACTTTGAGCGGTTGGATCGATTGATTTTTCTGTTGTCCGAGCTGGGCAACTTCTTTCCCGGCTCTCCGCTCTTTTGCCTCAGCCGACTTGGTAATAGAGCGATTATAGTCTGATGTGAGCGCTATGGGTTGGTGAAGCTGAATCTTAAGCGCGGCTGCTTTGGCTTTATCTTCTGCGGTGACCGGGAAAAATGCCTCTATCGGTTAGCCATGTCAATCTTCCACTTTTCATAATGGGCAGCTGCGGCCGCATCAGTTTCCTCATTTGTCTTCTCGCAAGGTAGCTTCTTCATATTCTGATGAGTTACTTTTGGGAGGGGCGATAGCTTACGTTTCGGTGATCGGAACGTGCTCGTGTTGCTGCTGGTGGTGCTGCCCCCCTTAGTATACTTCCGCTTTTGTCTCTAAGGCTCAGGGGACGGAGACGGCTGAGGCGGCGGCGGCGACGGCTGAGGCGGCGATGGAGACGGTTGCGCTGAGCGGTGAGGCGGTGAAGGCGACGGTTGCGCTGGAGAACGGTGAGGTGGCGGCGAAGGTGGATTGCTGCTCTGAGGAGTGGGTGGCCTTGGCGGCACATAATTTGGAAGCATGATGCGCTCCTTTAGCCATAGAATAGTCCCCCCTTTGGCTTCTCCAAGTTGAGTCAGCTCCATATCTTCCCTGCAGGGTGGTCTAGCTTCAGCTCCTCAAAATCTTCCTTTCGAGTCAGCTCCTCATCTACCGTGACGACAGCGTACCCTTTTGGAACCGGTCTGCAATGCCAAGTTGGGTTAGGCCCAATTGGTACCGCCATGCCGATCGCCGCCGTCACCCTTAAGTTCATAACCTGCATAAGCTGTTGTCTCCGTGATATCATCCACTGGGTAGCGTTTAGGAGGAGATGTCGTCGGTGCATCATCATCAACATCATGGAGCTGCATGGAAGCGACGCTGCTTTTCTTATTCGATGGGGCGCCGGTACCCTCGAATGCAGCTTCTACCATGTGCCGCTGAGATTGGCCGCTAGTACCTTGCTGGCTAAGTATGTCGAGTTGATCCTGGTGCCGCTTTAATAGTTCTTCTACATTACGCAGCCGGTCTGCAGCGGCCGCTTTCTCAGCTGTCTCCCTTTCCTTTCTCCTCTGATGGCTTTTATCGGGATATCTCTTCATTTCCGGGGGGGAAGGCAACCTTCCACGACTTGGAGCCTGGTGTGCCTCGTGTTCGTCCGTCGTGTTCAGGATTTTTAAGGGCCCGTGTGAGCTCGTCGTTCTCTCTATCGGGAACGAACCGTCCCCCTGCAACATCATCTACTGCATTTCTAATATCGTCGATGGGCAGTAGGGGATCATCTTTGTGTTTCTGATTATATATTGCCCTCCCTTCTTTGTCCAACGTGCCCACATGGCCGTAAAACCAGTTTCTCGCCCGTGGTTTCCATGTTGCGAGCTCTGGTCTGATCCCGGCAGTTATGTAATTGACCTCAAGTGCATCCCACTTAGGCATGCAACCGGCGTAGCCAACAGGCCCCATGTTATGATGGTACAGTTTCTTAGCAGCGTTCTCCGTATTTATCCTAGACCTTTCCTTAGCTTTCTCCGATGTCTTGTAGTTCACAAGATCCTCTCACTGGTGTCTTAACTTAGCATAGCCGGCTTCATCGAAATTCGGAGTCTTCTCTACCTTGACAAAGTTATGGTACAGTTTCTTCTTCCAGTTCTTGAATGCATCGGCCATCTTGCTGAGAGCAAACTTCTTGACTCTTTGCACAAGCTCCCTTCTTGCTCTCTCCTCCTCATCTGGAGTCACATCTGGTTCCGGCAGGAGGAAATTAGTCATGAGCTTGTCAAAAAGCTTATCTTTGGCGTTGTCGCCGATATACGGGACTCCACTGCCGCTTGGCCGATTCCATTCTTGAACGGTGATCGGGATGTAGTCCCTCACAAGAACTCCGCATTGCTTGAGAAATTTTCTTGTGACATCGACGGGAGCTTGCGGTTCGCCATCTACACCGACCACGTCGATCCTATACCTCACAGTGTCATCCAACTATTTTGTTGGGCCTCGTTTCGTTCTTACGGAAGAAGTTCTCGATCTGGAGGGCTAAAAGAAGAAAGAGTGTTAATATATGCATGTATATATAGACGGCAGCATTTTAATTACAAAAATACATATATAGAACTCGCCGGTGTTTGCGAGATTTAAGGTTCCGCCGGAGCCGTCGCCGTCGCCTTCTTCCTTATCGGCTTCTCCCCTGTCCCAGGCTTCGGCTTCTACCTCACCGGAGCCATCTCCTCGGTTGAGAGACTCATCTCCCTGACCGGAATCGTTCAGAAACTCACTCGCGACATCGATATCGATATCTTCATTTTCGCAGATCATCTCTTGGAGGATGTTTTCCTGATGTGTTGGATCCATACTATCTGCAAGTTAAACAATCAACACATGGCATCGATAATGATATGACAAGTTAAACATAGTTGAAAATTAACCCTAAGGCATGCTTGGCAATTTAAGTGGGATCCAAATGGTCCAAACCCTAGTACAGGAGAGACCCAAAATCACCTACGAGGGGTTGATTTCAATCTCTTATTAAACTTGTAATTAAAGTTGTTGAACAATGCATGATTTTGAGTCTATTATGTAGATCTCATTTTTCTGAACATTTTGATATATTATACATATTTTTCTGACTTAGAAATAATTAGTTATTGAATTTATAAGATTAAACTCTTTTGAAAAATTATTTAAACAAATATTAAACTTTTACTACGTCATTATGACGTCAGCTCGGGGTGGGGTTTTTTTTTCTCCACGGCTAAACTAGCCACAGAGACTGACGCGGGGGGCCCAAGCCACCTCAGATGCCACGCTGGCGGGGCTTGGTCAGCGCCCACGTCACGCACACGCGACGCCACGTCAACGCCACCGTGGCGCCACGTAGGCTCGCTGGCGAACTGCCAGGCGGTGGTGGAAGATGGCGAGAGAAGGGCGTGGGGTGACGCCACTGTCACGGTTCGAACCAGCGCGTCGCGGGCTACCTAAAACGGGCGGCGCCTCTACGGGAGGTGCGCTCTGGATTTGGGCAGCCTGCCGGCGTGATTTTGCTCCGCCGCAAATTTTCCTTAGCCGCGCGTCGATGTGGGGGAGTTGGGGAGGAGGAAGGCCGAGGCTGTTAACTGTACAGACCATTGGTCCCGGGGCATCGCAACAACCGGGACCAAAGGACCAAAGGTCCCGGTTCGTGGTGCTTGGCGGGACCAAAGGTCTAGAGCATGAGCGTTGTTGTGCTGCCACGTGCACGGCCTTTGGTCCCGGTTAGTCCAGCCATCCGGGACCAAAAAATCAACGGTCCCGGCTCGTGCCAACAACTGGGACCAGTGGCGTGTTAATGGCAGCGCGCGCATCCAGGAATCATCGGTCCCGGTTCGTGGGACGAACCGGGATCGTTGACCCGTTTTTTCAGATTTTGGCAAACCTTTTGGTCTTCCCGTCATTTTCAAATTTGTTTCTTCTTTAATTAATAAGATGTTTCAATTTAAGATGATTATTTATTTGGAATTTTAAAAAACTTTTAAGAGCAAAAGTGCTTCAATTTAAATAACTAATCAATAACCATTTTCTGTTTTCAAATATTTTTATCTGAACTATACAATTGTACTATTTACAATTAAAATTGCATTAACAAAATATTTATTGCATAATTTGGAATTTTAAAAAACTTTTAACAGGAAAAGTGCTTCAATTTAAATAACTAATCAAAAACCATTTTCTGTTTTCAAATATTTTTATTTGAACTATACAATTGTACTATTTACAATTAAAATTGCATTAACAAAATATTTATTGCATAATTTGGAATTTTAAAAAACTTTTCAAGATTTGAACTACAAATACATGATATAATGCTTATGAATTTTTTTAAAAATAATTTATAGGTTCACAACATGCTATTTCATCAGAGATCCACTTCAAGTTCAGCGAGGCTCAGCCCCGGGCTAAGAAGCTTCATGCCCGCCGTTTTGAATATAGTTTGAAACGGGCATAAGAAATTCAAAAATGATCCAAACAATGTGAAACCTTCGCGTGGTGTCAGATTATGTGTCACAGTTGCAAGGAAAAATATTCAACTTGAAAAATTGCAAACATCATAAAAAATCCTTCACAAAATGACCTATCATGTTCGAGGTTTCATGACATTTAGGTCAAACCACCAATGTTATGGCTAGAATCAGGGCATAGTTTGTGATAATGTGCCCATACTATGCACACATGTGCATCTTGGGATGGCTTACGATGTTGCAGGAGGAAGTTTCCCTTTCGACACACGAAAAAGCCAATTTCCATTTTTGAGGTGCCGAAATCGGGGTGTTCTGTGAAGCAACCACCAAATTAAAGTTTGGCATTGGTACCAAAACATTTTTCAAAAATACTATACCACCTTATATTGACAATTTTCCAACCGGTGTATCAGGAACCTTTCTGTCCATCCCTCATGAAAAAGACAAATTCCTGCCGAATCGGTAGGAGGTTGCCAAGATTTGAACTACAAGTACATGATATAATGCTTGTGAATTTAAAAAAAAATCATTTATAGGTTCACAACATGCTATTTCATCAGAGATCCACTTCAAGTTCAGCGAGGCTCAGCCCCAGGCTAAGAAGCTTCATGCCCGCCGTTTTGAATATAGTTTGAAACGAGCATAAGAAATTCAAAAATGATCCAAACAATGTGAAACCTTCACGTGGTGTCATATTATGTGTCACAGTTGCAAGGAAAAATATTGAACTTGAAAAATTGCAAACATCATAAAAAATCCTTCACAAAATGACCTATCATGTTCGAGGTTTCATGGCATTTAGATCAAACCACCAATGTTATGGATAGAATCAGGGCATAGTTTGTGATAATGTGCCCATACTATGCACACATGTGCATCTTGGGTAACCTTTAGTCCCGGCTGGTGGGTGCAACCGAGACTAAAGCTGTCGGTGGAATAAGGACGCGTGGGTAACCTTTAGTCCCGGCTGGTGGGTCCAACCGAGACTAAAGTTGTCGGTGGGATAAGGACGCGTGGGTAACCTTTAGTCCCGGCTGGTGGGTGCAACCGAGACTAAAGATGCCGGTGGGATAAGGACGCGTGGGTAACCTTTAGTCCCGACTGGTGGGTGCAACCGAGACTAAAGATGTCGGTGGGATAAGGACGCGTGTGTAACCTTTAGTCCTGGCTGGTGGGTGCATCCGAGACTAAAGCTGCCGGCGGGATAAGGACGTGTGGGTGGACGCACTGCTCGATGAGATAAAGCATGTAGCGCACGACGCCCTGTCGGAGGAACAAGACAAAGTAGAAGCGGCGCCGTGCCTATAAAAGGACCATCGATACGCCATGGCAAGCAGCTCAACAAGCCAACATAGGTAGAGAGAGTTTCATCCCCATGGATGGAGGGTTGGGAAATCTCCCGTGGCGGAGCTTCTCGAAGATGTCGTTGGTGCACACGCCCTACGGCATCTTCGGAAGCTCCGCCTCGGAAAATTTCCCTGCAAGCCCGTGAAAGACTCCATCTCCTCTAACAGTGTTGGGGAAAGGGTTGGGAAATCTCCCGTGGCGGAGCTTCTCGAAGATGTCGTTGGTGCACACGCCCTACGACATCTTCGGAAGCTCCGCCTCGGAAAAATTTCCCTGCAAGCCTGTGAAAGACTCCATCTCCTCTAACAGTGTTGGGGAAAGGGTTGGGAAATCTCCCGTGGCGGAGCTTCTCGAAGATGTCGTTGGTGCACACGCCCTACGGCATCTTTGGAAGCTCCGCCTCGGAAAAATTTCCCTGCAAGCCCGTGAAAGACTCCATCTCCTCTAACAGTGTTGGGGAAAGGGTTGGGAAATCTCCCGTGGCGGAGCTTCTCGAAGATGTCGTTGGTGCACACGCCCTACGGCATCTTCGGAAGCTCCGCCTCGGAAAAATTTCCCTGCAAGCCCGTGAAAGACTCCATTACATAAAGTTTCGATACATCACATAAAGTTTCCATACATCACATAAATTTTCCATACATTACATAGATTTACATAGGGTTTATGGTTTAGGATATGAATCCTTCGTTGCGTATGTCGATCCCTTGCCTATGATCACTTCTTAGGCCATAACCATGGAGCATCTTCTTTGCTTAACGGGATGCTTGGGTCAGTTTTCACGGTGAAGGGTGGAATTTCATCAAACTTATCATAATCTGCTGACATGTCTGTCTTGTCCTCGACTCCCACGATGTTCCTTTTCCCTGAAAGAACTATGTGACGCCGGGGCTTATCGTCTGATGTATTCGTTTCCTTATTTTTTTTTGCGGTCTAGAGGACATGTCCTTCACATAAAAAACCTGAGCCACATCATTGGCTAGGACGAATGGTTCGTCTCTGTAACCAAGATTCTTGAGATCCACTGTTGTCATTTCGTACAGCTAGTCTACCTTTACCCCTTCTCCATTCATGTTGACCCAACTGCATCGAAACAATGGGACCTTAAAAGTAGGTCCATAGTCAAGTTCCCATATCTCCTCTATGTAACCATAGTATGTGTCCTTTTTCCCATTCTCGCATGTTGCATCAAAGCGGACACCACTGTTTTGGTTGGTGCTCTTTTTATCTTGGGCAATCGTGTAAAATGTATTCCCATTTATCTCGTACCCTTGGAAAGTCAATACAGTCGCAGATGGTGTCGCGGCCAACAAGTAGAGCTGATCTCCAATAGTGGTGTCATTCCTGAGATGTAATTGCAACCAAGTGCCGAAAGTCTCCATGTGATTTTTTTTAATCCAGTAGTCATCCTTCCTCGGGAACTTGGAGCGTACAACATTCATGTGTTCCTCGATATACGGAGCCACGAAGGTAGAACTTTGGAGAACTATGTAGTGTGCTTGATTCAAAGAATGTCCGTCCCTAAATATCATTGCTTTCTTTCCTAGCGTGCCTTTTCCACTCAGTCTCCCCTCATACCGTGATTCAGGAACACCAATCGGCTTAAGGTCAAGAAGAAAGTCTACACAGAACCCAATGACCTCCTCTGTTCCATAGCCCTTGGAGATGCTTCCTTCTGGCCTAGCACGGTTACGAACATATTTATTTAAGACTCCCATGAACCTCTCGAAGGGGAACATATTGTGCAGAAATACAGGACCGAGAATGTAAATCTCATCGACTAGGTGAACTAAGAGATGCGTCATAATATTGAAGAAGGACGGGGGGAACACCAACTCAAAACTGACAAGACATTGACCACATCCTTTTGTAGCCTTTCTAGACTTTCTCGATCGATTACCTTCTGAGATATTGCATTGAGGAATGCACATAGCTTCACAATGGCTAATCGAACATTTTCCGGTAGAAGCCCTCTCAATGCAACCGAAAGCAACTGTGTCATAATCACGTGGCAATCATGAGACTTCAGGTTCTGAAATTTTTTCTCTGCCATATTTATTATTCCCTTTATATTTGACGAGAAGCCAGCCGGGACCTTGATACTGTAAAGGACTTCAAAAAAGATTTCCTTCTCTGCTTTGGTAAGAGCGTAGCTACTTAAGTATTTACGTCCTTTATCAGTATGCTTGTTGTGTGGGTCTTTGATACGTTGCTGGTCCTCCCGTGCTTCTGGTGTATCTTTTGTCTTCCCATACACGCCCAGGAAGGCTAGCAGGTTCACACAAAGATTCTTCGTCACGTGCATCACGTCGATTGAAGAACAGACCTCTAGGTCTTTCCAATACTCAAGCTCCCAAAATATAGATTTCTTTTTCCACATGGCCGTGTGTCCGGTAATGGGGTCTTTCGGAACAGATTGACCGCCAGGACCCTTTCCAAAGATTACTTCTAGGTCCTTCACCATACCAAATACATCAGCACCTTTAGGGAGCTTAGGCTTCTTCCGGTAATCTGCCTCACCGTTGAAATTCTTGCCTTTCTTTCTTACTTGATGATTGGTCAGAAGAAATTTACGACACCCTAGGTACACAACCTTCTTACATTTATCCAAATATGTACCTTTAGTATTATCTAAACAGTGTGTGCATGCATTGTATCCCTTGTTTGACTGTCCTGAAATGTTACTAAGAGCAGGCCAATCATTGATGGTTACAAACAACAACGCTCATAGGTCAAATGGCTCCTGTTTGTGCTCATCCCACACCTTTACACCTGGTTCTGCCCACAACTGCAAAAGTTCATCGACTAATGGCCTTAGGTACACATCAATGTCGTTGCCGGGTTGCTTCGGTCCTTGGATGAGCACTAACATCATAATGAACTTCCGCTTCATGCACAACCAAGGAGGAAGATTGTAGATACATAGAGTCACTGGCCAGGTGCTGTGACTACAGCTCTGCTCCTCAAAAGGATTCATGCCGTCTGTACTTAAACCAAACCATAAGTTCCTTGCATCACCTGCAAAGTTTGAGTACTTTCTCTCGATGTTTCTCCACTTCGACCCATCGGCAGGGTGTCTCAGTTTCCTGTCTTTCTTACGCTCTTCTTTGTGCCATCGCAACAACCTAGCATGCTCTTTATTTCTGAACAGACGTTTCAACCATGGTATTATAGGAGCATACCACATAACCTTAGCAGGAACCCTCTTTCTAGAGGGCTCGTCATCGCCCTCAACATCACCAGGGTCATCTTGTCTGATCTTGTATCGACATGCATTGCATACCGGGCATTTATCCATATTCTCGTACTTCTCACCGCAGTACAGGATGCAGTCATTAATGCATGCATGTATCTTCTCCACATCTAATCCTAGAGGGCAGATAGTCTTCTTTGCTTCGTACGTTGTCTCGGGCAGCTCGTTATCTTTTGGAAGCTTCGGCTTCATTATTTTCAGTAACTTCTCAAATCCCTTGTCAGATAAGCTAGTCTCTGCCTTCTATTTCAGCAGTTCAAGTGTGGTACCGAGTTTTGTGCTGCCATCTTCGCAATTTGGGTACAACAACTTTTTGTGATCCTTTTGCATTGCCTCCAACTTAAGATTCTCCCTTTCTGTATCACATTGTTGCTTTGCATCAGAAATGACCCGACCAAGACCATCAGCGGGCTCATCTGATGCCCGTTGTTCTTCTTCATTGCCGCCTCCCTCTTCTTCATTGTCTTCCATTGCAGTATCACCGTATTCTTCAGGGGACATAGGATAGCTGTCATCATCCTCCTCTTCTTCATTTTCTTCCAGCCTAACCCCTCTTTCTCCGTGCATGGCCCAACAATAATATCCGGGCATGAAACCTCTCCGAAGCAGATGGCTTTGAAGGATTCTCGGGGCAGAGTGCTCCGCCACGTTCCGACAGTCGACGCAAGGACAAGGCATAAAATTATCCACTTTGTTTGCCTTAGCCAAATCGATAAATTTATGGAGGCCTGCAATAAAATCGGAATGGCGTCGGTCGCCATACATCCATCGCATCTGTGCATCGATCTGCGTCATAATAATTAACCATTACAATAACATCGTGAATAGTAAAATTACCACCCTACATGGACAGATGCAATATTTTTGTATCAGTTACAGATAAAGAAGATAAGGTTGCTAACCTCAGCCGAGGATACCGTGTTGTGCGAACTAAAGTGTGGCTCGGATATTTCTCGAACACCTTGTGTGCAATCAAAAAAAAAAAGCTAGCACCCACTCCTCACACACAATCCAGCAAAATTTGGTGGGCAAAGGGCTGGGCTTATATATAGCCAGGGGAGGGTTTTTGGTCCCAGTTATTGCCACGACCCGGGACCAAAGCCCCTCCCGTGCGACACGTGGCGGCCCAGCAGCTCGCACCCTACCCAGGTCATTGGTCCCGGTTGATGGCACGACCCGGGACCAATGACTTCGGTGGGGGGCGCGCTGCTGGGCCGCCACGTGTCGCGCGGGAGGGGCTTTGGTTCCGGGTAGTGGCAATAACCGGGACCAATGCCTTCGTCGCTTCGTCATCCCCGTGCATAAATATGAGGCCACATCGCTCGCTTTCTCCATCGTCTCTGCCTCTCTACAGTCCCTCTCCACCCCACCACTTTGCCTCTCCACAGCGCCGTCGTTTCGCCTCCCCTCCCTCTCCAATCTCCACCGCGCCGTCATGGAGGTGCTCACGCTCAACCACTACGAGGTGGCGCAGTTTGCGATCTACGGCATCCTCGCGCCGCTGCGCGCGACCCTTCCCGCCGGATTTCGCATCAGCGAGGGGGTGTGCCGGTGGCTCCGCTCCTCAACCCCCGCGGATACGAGATGGAGTACGTCATCACGGAGCGTCGCCGCCAACTGCCCGCGTGTATTAGGGCGTTGCCCCGGTACGCGGCGGGCAGCGAGTATTGACCCCGGCTATTCAAGAAGGAGCGGAAGGCCAAGCTTGGCACCGTTTCCTGGACGGGCGTCTGGTGCACCCGGATCGCCGCAACCAAGAAGGGCGGGAGTTGTTCTGGTCCGTCCCTGGACGGACCATCTACACCGCCATCGACGCCGCTATGCGCGCAGACGAGCTCCGTCTCCCGAACAACGCCGAAATCGTGGAGATTTCGTGCGACGACGACGAGGAAGCCGGTGGCACGGAGAACAGCGGCTCGGAGGACAGCGGCAGCGGAAGTGTTTTCGACTAGAAATTTATAAAGTCGCATCTTTATTTGTATGGAAAAATTTGTGGTCGAATAATAAAATGTCTCAATTTAGACCTTTGTCTCGGATTAATTCGTGAAAGATTTGTTCAAAAATAGTGGTCAATTCAATTTCTACCTCGAATTAATTTCTGCGCCGAGTTAATTTACATTAATTCTTTACCCGGAAAAAAAATTACATTAAATCCTAGACTGCTGACCGTCGCGGGGTTTTTGGTCCCGGTTCTTGGCATGAACCGGGACCAATGCCTCGCAGAGAGCCACGTGTGCGTCGCGGGGTCATTGGTCCCGGTTCGTGCCACAAACCGGAACAAATGATTACAGATGAACCGGGACCAATGCCCTGGCGGCATGAACCGGTACCGGTGCCTGGCATTGGTCCCGATTACGGAAACGAACCGGCCCTAATGGAATTTGGGCGCTGGACCAAAGGCCCTCTTTCTACCAGTGGAGCCCTCCCTCTGCGAGGTGGTGCTGCCGGTGTAGCTAGCCGCGCCCATTGTGGGCTCCTACGACTTTAAGCGGTGGCGGATGCTACGAGGGGCGGCACGATTTAGGGTGGCTCGGTTGCTACAAGGAGCGTCACTGACACTACTACCAAAGGCATGCGCCAGTTGCTACAAGGGTATGCGCCGGTTGCTAAATGAGCGCCAGCGGCTGCTACCAGAGGACTACCATGTTGCTACGACAGGACGACGGCGACAGCTGCCCCAATTGCTACCAGCGGCGGCGCCACTTTCTACAAGGGCATGCGCCAACTGCTACCAACGGCGGTGCCGCTTGCTACAAGGGCCTGCGCCAACTGCTACCAGCGGTGGCGCCGCTTGCTACAAGAAGCCTATGGCGTTGCTACGACAGGTCGCCGGTGGTGCTAGAGTGGCAGCAACGGTTGCTACAAAGGCATCAGCGACTGCTAGCAGAGGCCTACAACGTTGCGACGACAAGCCGCCGGAGATGCTACGAGCGGCTACCCCAATTTTTACCAGTGGCAGCGCGCCGGGTGCTACAAGGGGTGTCGGCAACTGCTTCATTGGGCGTCGACGGCTACTATCAAGGGCCTACGTCGTTGCTACGAGAGGCATCGACGGTTGCTACAGGAAGCATCGGCGGTAGCTACAAACAGGTGGTGTTCTACAAGTTGGCCGGTGACACTACGAGCGGCCGCCAGCGATGCTATGGAAGGCCACCAGAGATGCTACCAAAGACGACCAGCGATGCTACATACGATCGGCGGCGTTGCTACCAGCATGATTGACGCATGCGGTGCTACCGGTGGCGTGTTCAACGTCGACGAGGTGTCTCACAAGGCATTGGGTGTGGGTGGTAACGCGCTGCTCATCGGTGTTGGTCTTCAATCCCCTCGGCTCTGTTATTTTTTCTGTGGAGGGGGTGGGGGACGATGGAAGGGCTATACGGACACGTGTCAAACAGGCGACCCAACGGATCGGGAGGTTCTATCCCCCGGGGGACGCGAAGCGTTCTGCACTTTTTTTCGGGATTTTTTCCGGGAAATCATCGAGATTTTATTTCTTAGAATAGAGTTACAATCAGATAGTGTCCCGGGCGAAAAAGAAAGAATCAGCTAGTGTCACGGCCACCTAGTCGGGAATCTGCTGCGGCGGGGGTGGGGGCGAGATTCACCGCGGCGGCGCGCTCGGGACATCGATGTGGGCGCGCAGCAGAACAAGTTGGCGCCGGCAGTAGCAGAATGGTGCAGCTGAACGAGTTGGTGCAGGATATCGCAGCGGCGGCGCTAACATACCGAGTTGGCGCCGACGGTAAAAATTTGGTTGGCGGTGCCGGAATGGGTGGGAGAGGGATTGGGGAAGAAGAGGACGCAGGCGCGAGGAAATTTAAGCGGTGGTTGCTCCTTCGCGCTAGCCCTGTAAATGAACAAACAACCATACATATTTAATTAAATTTGTCTCATCTCACCATGCTGGTCACTTGATACTTGACCCGTATTTTTGTTGTTGAGCCTAGTTGTGCTTTATGTTAGCGACTGAGCAAGGTAACTCGTTGTGATTTTTTTTAGTTGTTGATTTTGCACTGTCATGTAGTGGTATAAGGATCTAAGGTTAAGAAGACCATATTGCTTACCCGCAAAAAAAAACATATTGCTTTCTTTAAGTCATTTTAGTTGAGTGATATGTTATCTTGAGCCTACCCTACAATTGAATTCTAGAATCGCCACTGGTCGACGGTTCTGCCAACGAAAATCATGTGTGATTATGTCTGCGGGAGAGGGATCATCCGTGGCACTGGAATATCTTAATTCCCTCGTGGAGTCTGCCGGCGAGCTGCTGCTTGTCCGTCGCCGCGCGCCGTTCTATATTGAGCAGGTCATGGAGGTTTTCAGGGCTGACGTGGAGTGTGGAGAGCTCGAGCCTGTCGAAAGCATTGGCGACCGTGCGCTGTTCCTCGGCGATAGGTGCTTGTCGGTTGACGCATCGAAGCTCTCGTCCGTTCAGGGAAACTGTTATATGTTGATCCAAATTCTACAAAGTAGAGGCCAACTTCTGACGGAGCGGAGCGAAGCCCGTCGCCGGAGGGACGACAACCCCCGCGGTACGGATCGTTGATGACCTAGATTACCACCGCTATATATACTTCTTGTAAGCCGCCGGTTGGGATGAGTTGTATCTGTGAAATCCTCGGGGTTGTGTAAACACTCCTCGTTATAGTGAAGTTTCGCTGGCTGACGCCGTGGTTTTTCCCCTCTTTTTGTTGGAGAGGGTTTTCCACGTTAAATCTGTGTCCTCCTTGCTACGATTTTATTTTTGTTCTTCGTTATTTACTTGTCGCAAAGCTAACAGAAACTGCGTGTATTGCACCACCATGGAGGTATTCGAGGACGACGTGGGTATGTACGTGTACCGCACGGAAGAGAGGGTCTCCGGCCTCCTAGTGCCTGGGAGCGGCAGCTTTCGTGCTCGTCCTTTTAGCCTTGTGCAGGTTCTAGTGAACTACTGTGCGGCTCTTCCGGATGTAAAACAACAAGTTAAGGACTGAAGATTAAGAAGTTCTGTGCACTCAAATGCTAATGTTCATGACATGCTTATTTTTCAATTGTTTTTGAAATGTAAACAATTCAAAAATAAAAATAAACATGTGTAGAAAGCCAGCAACTACGAAATAGTATACTAGTATCTTCGAGCTTCCGTGTATTCTTAGTGCAAACCACACACAATAGGTATCATGTTTCATCTATAAGGTAAGGATGCCATATGTACATTAGGCTAGTAGCACTGACAATCATGTTACAAGCTGGGGAGCAACATCCCAAACTCAGCCCTGCCTATCTCTGAAACATGATAGCACTAGGGCGGAGAATGCCATTTCATTTGTATAGGATGATGCAGCCAGCCCTGTCGAGCCTGAGAGTCTTTCCTTACAGTGTCTCGTCCATACCTTCAAAAACATTCTAGCATTACAGAGGGAAAAACAACCTGAGAATTGAGACAAGTAATCTGACTTGGCGGAGTAACAGATGTTGCCATGCCCATGATTGCGACTTGCGGTGTACCTAGCAGATGTGGTATCGAAGAACATAGTTTTGGTTGGAACGGAAGCCAATACTTGTTACAAACTCTCCCAGTTTCCTTCGGGTAAAAGATGTAAGAAATACTTGTATGGACAGTCAGCAATCCGCTCAAACAAAGTAGAGGCACTCAGTATGGTAATGTGTTGTGCCTGGAGTTCCTAAACGTAGGCGTCTCTTTGGTCTCCTCCATTATCTCACCACTTAGCCTAGAATTCTGATGTGATGTTTCGTATAACAACTGCTTGGCACACACTAGGACATGAACATATAGCGGTTATGGAACAATTGGGAAATTTATAATAGTTGGGTCACACAGAACAAGTGTGATAGCTAGCTTCATGCATACCTTGCGTGCTTGTCTCAGTTTCACAACTATCAACAATATATATAACATTTTAACAGAAAGATCATCATGTAAACTATATTGTTGATGGTGCAAATTTACTTGAACTTTAAAATATGAATGTTTTGCATCAGGACAAGGCATTTTCAAATGTTACTTTACGGAACGGATGCTACGAGAGAAACACTCATGTTATTTTTCAATTTTTTTTGCTGAGTAGTGGGATGTTTGCCCAGTGTATTTGTCCGCAACTCGGCAAACAACCCCCTTTGCCGAGTACTGAAGATAAAACACTGAGCAAATAATCTATACTTTCGAAAACTCCAACAAAAAATCTGCCAAAAAGAAAATACACGACAAAGATAAAGAAACACTTGGCAGAGAAAAATACTCTCTCCATTTCAAAATATAAGATAGTTTAGTCTTTTTTTGTAACACATGTATCTAGACCCTTTTATTGTGTAGGTTTATCCATTTTGTTCCGAACCTACATACTAACTACAAGTTATCTAGATACATACGCTCTAGAAAAAAGACAAAAACATCTTATATTTTAGTGCCATCCACCGGGGAAGAAGACATCGTGGTGGGCGATGCCGCTCCCCTCCCGCCAGCGCCGATCACACTCCAGCACTGACACATAGATCCAGTCCCGCTCCTCGTCGGGACCTGTGATCCGTGCCACTAGACGAACGTACGCTTCCGGCCTTAGCGGTGGCAGTAGACCACGAAGAAACCATGGAGTTGGCGTTGGCGGTGGAGTGGGTGACCATTGTTGGCGACGACGGCAGACCGACGAGATCGAGCTCACCTCGCGGTCGTTCTTGGTCTTCTTCAGCCAAGGCGGTGTCTTCATCCCGATTGGGGCGTGTTTCCCTTTTCTTTTGGCAATGGCATGCGGTGGAGTGTGCGGCACCGATGGACTAGTGCATTCGCCATCAATGCTGACGCAGGAACTCAGGTGACGTCCCGTTAGTTAGCGCCATCATTGATGGCCATGGCTGCTGTCGTCGGTTAGTCTACCGCATCTGGGTCGCTGCCATGTGGGCCTGTGGTCATCGAGGGTAGACATGCGCTCCGTCCGTCTGTGTCTGGGCAGACACATAGGCCACCCAAATTTGGTGAACCGATGTGTCTCACCGGACGCGCCGCTGGACGGTTTGCAGCCGACGCTCGCGTCCGGTCGGACCAGTTCAGACGCGACAGGACCATTTGGGTGAGAAACTCTAACGGTATATGTAAACACCCAAAAACTGTATAAAAACTGCCAGTCTTAAGTTTCCGGAAAAACCTGACGCTCTAGCGGTACCTCTAAACCACCGAAAACTGTACCTTTTTTATAGTTCTCGGAGCAACACGCACCTCGACCTTAGGGAGAACTGAGTGTGGCCTGTATAGTACGGTTGGTTTGGCGCCACAAAAGTTTCAGCATCCTCATATGTCATTCTATCCTCATGTGTCATTCTGCCGCGGAATTTACTCGGAATTCGCCGCTGCACACCGGAAGAGGCCGCCGCTGTTTCGAATCGGTATATGAGGCGACGTGTGGTGGAGGCGGTCGGGGCTGGGGGAGGCGCATGAGGAGGCGCAGGGGAGGCGCATGGGTAGGAGGTCACCGGGGAGGACCTGTGTGCAGGAGGCGGCTCCCATGGCGACAGTCGTTGGGCGGCGGGGTCGGATAAGGGCGTCGCGACGCAGGAGGCAGCGCAGGGGCGCCCAGGGGTAGGCCGGCACAGGGGGCGCGGCAGGGGCGGCCAGGGCACGGCAGGGGCTGGCGCAGGCGGCGGCTAGAGACGAGGAGGTCGTATAGAGGAAGAACGAAGGAAGAAGAAAGAGGGAAAAACAAAAAAAATGGCCCGACATATTTGGGCCCCACGGATATAGGTCCCATTTGTAGAATCCAGTCTAAATATTTTTTAGGGAAACATGCTATCGGTACCATGACGCTGCTACTGGGCCAATGCCCGAGATACCCGCCGGCATCAGCCCATGGTCGTGTGTGTACTTTCCGCAAAAAGGAAAAAAACTTGCATCCGCCGCCACGCCGAGAGACAGAGCAGTCGCAACTCCCAAATGGCGGCGCCCCTTCTCCTCCTCTTCCTCCCTATCCTCGCCGCCGCGGCGCCGTCCGCCCACCCGGCCCACCCACACGAGCCTCCGTCCTGCGCCGCCTTCGCGGCCGAGCCAGTGCCGTTTCCGGAGCGGCGGGAGGCGCACGGCGGAGGGCGCATCCTGGACATCACGCACTACTACCGGGAGGACATGCCCTCCTGGGGTTCCGACGACGGGGTGGGCCAGTTCCTCTGGCTGCCCGCCTCCATGCGCAACGGCTCCCTCGCCAACAACTCCGAGATGCGGATGCCCACCCACACCGGCACCCACGTCGACGCCCCCGGCCACGTCTTCCAGCACTACTTCGACGCCGGCTTCGACGTCGACACCCTCGACCTCGACGTCCTCAACGGTGGGTGAGGTCGCTCCCTCGCCCCGCTGCCTCTTTTCTATTTCACGCAGTAGCCAGTAGAGTACCAGTGAATCGATGGCAATTTGTTTTTTGAATACTTCCACTCTGTTGCCACTTGCCGAGTTGCCAGAACGAGTGAAGGTGAAGCGCAAGCAGGGATTGAGATGCTAATTGTAAATACTAGTTTGATGTCCATGTATGATGTATCCAATCGATATGGGGAATTAATTTTGGGACTGGAATTTTGTCTTGACTTTTGGGACTAGCTTGACTTGCAAAAGTGAGTGGGCTGCACATTGAACATTCCTTTATGCTGATAGAAAAGGCATGTCAGCATACAGTGTGTACATTTCAATCATTATGGGGTTACAATTGGGTGTACATATTTACTGGATATAAATTCAGGCAATTCGTTATATCATTCTAACAACTGGTTTTGCATTATTAGGTCATGCGTTGTTGATCGATGTTCCAAGGGATGAAAACATTACCGGTAATATTCCTACTGTTCGTTTTCATGGCTTAATGTGCCAAACGCTAGTGGCGTTTACTTAACTTAACTATTTGCATGATGTGAATTATTATACTGGTCATGTGTGCTTGGCTAAGCCACGACACACCTTTCGTGGCCACACCTTACACAAGTTTTAGGAAAGGCAAAAGTCTATGATAGGTAACCTACAGCCAAGAAAATATGGTAATGAATCAAACAACCACAACCGAAAGTCAAGCTTTTGTAACAAATGTTTGGCAAAGTCTTGTAGTGAACTGAACTTGCCTTGATATCTGTTTAGTTAGACATGAAGTCTACATGTTGCGTATTTCGTTGCGATGAATCTACATATTGGGTTGATCTATCATTGCAGCTAAAACAATGGAATCTCTACATATTGAGTTGATCTATCATTGCAGCTAAAACAATGGAATCTCTACATATTCCTAAAGGAGTCCAGCGTGTTCTTTTTAGAACATTAAACACTGACAGGTAATCTCCTTGTTTGTGGTAATTATGCTCACATATTCTATATGTGAATATTGTCTCACCATAATCTGTACGAGAGCACATGGAGTTCGTTAACTGCCCCTTTATGTACAATTTCAATGTCTATCTATGTCTATCTTCCTTCTGCTTAATCATATTTCCTTGGATTATACTATCCCTGAATAGTTTTCTCTACAAAATATCCTGTATTTTATCTATCTGTTGTGCAATTTCTTAAAGTAAAATACTGCACTAAGTGCTATGCTGAGCGGTAGAACGATATTTCATAAATATTGGAAAGTGAATTTAAATGAAAACTGTAATCTTGCAGGCAGCTAATGTGGAAGAAAGAGTTTGACACAAGTTATGTGGGTTTTATGAAGGATGGTGCGCAATGGTTGGTAGATAATACGGATATTAAGCTTGTTGGTGAGTTCCAACTAGCTATGCATCCTCTTATAAGGTCCTTCAGTGTATCTATTGAAGAATATTTGAATTTGTTATATGGATTTATGTTAAGCTCAAGTGCATGCTGATTGTTTGGGTCTGGTCTGAACATCAGTTGCTTCTTTTTGCACCTTTAGCATTTAGTATAGTAAGACTGAAAGTATGGGAAAAAGCCCAAAGTACAATACAACTCTAAACGCCGAAGAGCTAGACACCCCTGACCATAAAATGAAGCTTTTGTGTTTTCTTATGTCGATGCATCAGAACATAAAGCTTCTGCATTTCTATACCTAATAATAAAGTACGAAGTGTTTCTTACGGGTTCCACTTTTTTTAGGTCGATTTTACCCTCATGCAAAACTACATATCCTAATAATAAAGTACGAAGTGTTTCTTACGGGTTCCGCTTTTTTTAGGTTGATTTTACCCTCATGCAAAACTACATATTACCCTCAATGCCACCGGTAAGTTAAAAAAACCGATTGGATTTTTTTTGAGAGAAAACCGATTGGATTTTTGTTCAACCGTCGCGTTGTCTACCACAATGCGCGATGGGGAGGCGGCGCCCTGCTCATCCTCTTCGGCAGAGATCTCTAGGAAGCGCGCGGGGGGCGTCGTTCGCGGCTAGGACAGGAGGTGTTCAAGGATCCACCTCCCCGTGCGCCATCCAATCAATCCAAGATCAACGGTCAAGTCAACTACTTAATTTGCTTCTTGTTGCTTGTTTGGTGCATTGATCCGCACTTATGCGCCATCCCAGCCCCTTCATCTCCGTCCGTCCTGTGTGTGTCTGCGTTCAGCGACGTCTAAACCGGTTGTCCCGCTGAAAGATATGGTCGGGAACCTTGATCCCGGGACAGGAGCACACAATGGTCCCGATTCTAGCCGCCGCCACACCCTTTTTTGCTGGATTCGTTCGTAGAACCCTGCTCGACCTGAGACCGGCAAGCGGGGCAGCGCACCTGGATAGGGGATAGGACGGGAAGCTACGACGCTGGGCAGTGGGTGGGATAGAAAGGGCGGTGCCTCGCCTGACAGTAGTAGGGGCGTTGTAGATGATGCTAACTGAAATTTGTGTGATGTCGTGTAGTGGTCACCATATTCTCAATGGTTCATGGTACCACTGTTTCCTCCATCTCCATCCATGACCAGTGTGAAGAAACGGGGAAGGGCTGTATTTGAAAATCACAAGCTGCCAAGCCCATGCCGGCGATGGTGCCGCGAACTGAAGCCGCCGGACCATGATGGTGGTGGTGCCGCGCTGTCGGCCGGCTGGCGGCCACGAGGACCGTTTCCCTCCCCGCTAATTCTCTACTTTCCTTCGCTAATTCTCTGGCCCTCTCATCTCACCCTTGCCCAGAAGCCCATCCAATCTTGGGCTGGCTTAGACTGGGCATATCATGCACATGAACAAGATCAAAAAAGAATACCAGGCGTATCACGACTGGCGTAGAAAAGAATCAAAATACATGGACTTTTTGGGCTGAATAGTCCCACCACGGTCTCTTGCACTGTGTTCCACCAGCTTATATACATTCGAAAGTTTCCTTGAATATCAGCCAGCTGCCTCGGGAATTAAGCAGAAACAACATTGGTTGTTTGATGAAACTATATAAAGGTCAGGAAGGAATAAAAATCTCTATGTGCCCCAAATGATGGGAAACGAGACGCAGGAAGAACCTCCCTGGCCGGGTGGAAAGAGCAGAGAGGTCATATTTGTACACGAGATCTTGATTATTGCTCTAGCTACTAGCTACTATGTATCTAAAAAAATGAGAACCATTGACATATGTAGCAAATTTTGCACCTTCTATTCTGATATATAGTCTAGCTCTGCGTTTATTAAAAAGGCTTATCATCTCTTTTCATTTGTGATATTATAGTTTATGTTAGATATAACTAAAAATGCGAGAAATATTTTGTATTTTCTGTCAAGAGTGTACTCATTAAATTTCATTGTATTGCATAATCAGTAGTTGCACCACAGTCTTTTTTTATAACATGAGATTTAGCTTATAATGATATATGACATAATATTCATATGAACCACTAAGTTAAATGCAGCATAAATCCACATTATCATCGTGCCAACAATACAAGAAAAATTCACATTATCATTGTACACAATGCCATCTAACCAAGTGTCTCGTCGTGACCATCAGAATTTGCCTTTTGCAATACTACATTGTTTCCTCCCGTTGCAGCGCACGGGCACTTTTCCTAGTCTTGGAAAAAAAGATTAAGAGTCTGGGGTGTTTTTTGTGCACCCAATCTGCCACACACTGCACCCTATCATTCCATAGGGCCTGGACCATAATTTAGTTGCTCCTTTCATGTCAACCCTTTTCTCCTTGGTTTGGCTTTGTCATTGTGTAGTTATCCCCGTTCGAAGTGATGCAACTGAGTAATATTGTGAGGGTGGGAGTTAGAATCTACAATTTTTAGTAATATATGGGGTTGTTATGTTTTTACATTTTGCCTTAGATTGGGGTCTTTTCTCAATTTCCTTTACTTGGTTTGTATTTACGGCCAATACAAACTTCTCCACAGTTCTTTGATAGTACATTGGACAGCCTAAATTATTTGTACCACAGTTCACAGTTACTCTTCTTTTTATACTTATCTCTTCGCTTCTATTGTTGGAAAAATATTTATTCCCTTCACTTGTATTTTTCATGTTTCTGCAGGAATAGACTATTTGTCTGTTGCAGCTTTTGATGACTTGATCCCTTCACATTTAGTTCTTCTCAAAAGCCGGGTATGAAGATACTTTTTGAGTAATTTAGTTTAGTTCACATTTACTTTGCACTTTATGTTATTTTTTGTATTTTCTTGTTCTACTTTCTGTATGTGCCTTGTATCTAGAACTTTATTTTCCTTGTGTTTCCTGTAATCTGAACATACTGTCGCTGATAGTAATTTTATAAGAATATGGTGTTCACCCAGTAAAATAAATAAAGAAGTAAAATAGGCTATTTATCTAGGTTATAGTGAAACACATATTCGCCCGTTTTAATGTGTAGGATAATCCACGCTGCTAGAGAAGCACCCGTCGCAAATCGTCACCGTCACGTCTGCTTAACATATTGTCACATCAGAACAATCATTCACTTGCCGTGACATGTCCTCTAAGGCACTATACCTCGTTCTTTGCTACCATATTTGTACGATCTGCCATCCCAAACCATGAGGCAACCCAGCACACAAGCAAAACATGAGTGAAGCCCGTGAAAATTAGGCCCCAACAAGGTGGGAGGGACACATGCGATTTTTTTTGTTTCTTCATGTTCCAGTAGTGTCTGTCGGGACCAGTCCTGCCCCCTTGTAGATTCGCATATGTCAGGGCAGTGTTCATCTTCTCTCCCCTCAATGCATTAGGCCTGTTAATATATTCCTGGTTGAGCTTTCAAACTTTTTGTTTAATTACATATTTATTCCCTTGAGTTCCCGTTAGCTGATTTTGTTCTGAAAATTTTATAAAAGCCCAGTTAGAATGTTGCTACTGATGTTCTTTCATATGGCATATTACTTCATGTTAGGTCATTGGAACTAGGCTACTAGCCACCATGCTAAGCACTCCGTACAGTTGACTTCACTGAATAAACCACCATATATCTAATGTTTTCCTGCTCTGTGATTCCGTTCAGGACATCATTCTTGTCGAGGGTCTCAAACTGGAGAATGTCAAGCCTGGGCTATACTCATTGCATTGTCTGCCACTTCGGTTGCGTGGAGCCGAAGGTTCGCCGATCAGATGCATCCTTATAAAGTGATGAAAACATTGTTATGTCTCTGGCCACATTTTAGTTTAGTAAAATGCAAGCAATTTGCCTTCTCGCTTTAAAATAATGTGAATAGCTAGTCAATCTCTGTGTTCCTTTATGTTACAGTATGCTAAATGCTGAGCACATTCCATTACTATCATCATGTACATATTCTGTGATATCTTGTACTGGTAAATGAGATCAACAAGCCATTATTTTACAACAAATAAATATTGTGCGCCAAATATGACTTTAGTTTGAATGATGGAAGCATGTCGTTCAGGATTTCTCGTCGTGGTAATAACATATTTTTCGTGTTTGCCATAAATGTTTGTCTTTGGGATGGTATCACTTCTTAAATATTGTGTGAATGATTTATCTGTGTAACGGAAGAAGCAAGAAACACTGGGAATTTAAATAAGTTCATTCTATGTGAACAATTTTCTCTTTGGCCACAAACAAAAATAAGAAGTGTTAGAATTGCAACACTTTGTTTCTGCCTAGCTGGCGTTGTAGCATGTGCTTAACAGGCTGATCGTGGACATGCCCAGTTTGTCTTCGCCATACATTTCTTTGCTCATGTACGTTTTGTGATGTGTATCTCAGGAGACGGGGGTTTACTTACATGATGTACCAAAGCCCTTGGTGCAGCAATGCTCAAGAGTCTTTACTGGACGCTGAAATTAATTCACGTCACGTAATGCAGTTCTGAATTAAGGTTCATCACAAAATGCTTATCCAAGAGGTTCGGGAGACGTAGTTATTCCTTTCTAACACAACCTGAACCTGTAATGTACCAAAACATTTAACAAAAAGGCTTATTCCTTGGCACCAGCACCCAACATTGATGAGAAAAGTAAAAGCCTGAAAAGGCACAGAAAATAGTCATGGAGGCTGGGTTTCGCAGCTGGAGCGCCCGGATACGAGGAGTCTGGCCCTTTCCTTTCGTCCATTGCTTCTTGTGTATTACTACGTACAGTATTTGTGGGAGTCGATTACAAATCTGAGTTGAGTCATAGGAGTATTCCTATATGTTATGATTGTGTTGGGGTGGGTCTGTAGACCATGGCAGTGGATGAGGATTCAGAAAGAAGAGATGAGATTTAGAGTGGGAGTCCACCAGACAGACGATCTTGCTCTTCAAGAGCTTTGTCGCCTCAGACATTATTTATGACAACTGAACTGGACATCTACTATTCCATATACTAGATTCAAAGTTACCATTAACAAAGCCCGCCCAAAAAATTCGACAAGGCTGGCTTGGGGGAAAATTAACCTAGGCATGAGACAGGGAAGGATCGACAGTAGAGCAGAGCAGTTTTAGCAGAATTTACACGTCTTTTGCAGCAGGTAGAAAGGTCATCATCTGCTCGTCGGAGCACTGTGATTCACAGAGCACTCGATATTATTAGAGAGGAGCAGGGCATTGCGTGATTAACAAAACTGCTCTTCCTCGGCCACTGCCTCGGCGCAGCAGCATCTCGTTGTTGTGGCGCCGACATGACGATCATGTCTCTGGGCTTGCGCGGGAACCAACCATGGTTGCGATGGTCTGCGGAGGAAGCACCCAATGTCTGATTTTCACGGCAATAATGGTCCACTTTGGTCCCCGTTTCCTGACAGTAGCGACTGAGTACAGCTTCCTCGTCCTGGCGCACGACTTGAAGTGTCGCACGGGCATGCTCGAACCAACCATTCGATGCGGGCTGCCACCATGGTACAAATAAAAGTGTTCTTAGCCTTACATCCACGTACGTATCACAAACACAAGACAGACATTGTAGGATATCACAATTCTATTCGTTGTGTTAAAGTGTACACGTCCCTAAACTACACAAGAACACCTGTGGTTTCTTCCATGTTTTGATTTCTTCCATTCGCGGCAAATTCTTAGCCATGAAACGCTCACCATTTGCGTACCACCGATCAACTGGATCTTTTCCGCATAATGTTGCTCATAGGAGTATTAGCAAGAAACTATAAATTAATGTTGATGGAAGTTTCCCTCCTGAATAAACCAAAAGCTTCCCAGTTTTTTTTTTTTGAGGGAAAAGAAAAAGCTTCGCAGTTATTACAAGGAAAGAAAAGAATAACAAGGAAAGGAAAAATGTAGGACGCGTTTGTGACGGCCAGCCACGCTAGCTCTAGCCCGATCGATCGAAACCAAGGTACTACTGTAGTAGGAGTACTCTCGCCGTGACCGACTGCAATCGGGGTTGGAGTTCGATAGTACTTTCCTTTCCATATATATATATATTCCCGCTGCAGAATCGATTTCATCGATCGAGCTCCGTTCCTCCTCTCCGCGCTTGCTTCGACTCCCGGTGCCGCCCTCGCCAGCTATGGCCGTCTGCAAGCGACCAGCCGCCGCCGTGCTCATGGCCCGCCACCACCAGGCCCACGCTCTCAACAACAGGAGACACGTCGTCGCCAAAAGAACACGCCCCAGACCCATCACCATCAAGAAGCCGGCCGCCGCCGACTACGAGGAGGACTACACGCCCTGGCCCTGCCTCCGCGAGGCCGCCCCCGGCGTCGTCTACAGGGCTCGCCACCGCGCCACGGGCCACACCGTCGCCATCGAGTTCCCCTCCTCCTCGCTGCCGCCGGAACTCGCCCGGGAGCAGCTGCTGCGGGAGGCCCGCCTCCTGGAGACCGCGTGCGACGGGAACCCCCACGTCGTCGCCTTCCACAGCGTCGTGCGCGACCCCGGGACCGCCGACCTCGGCCTCGTCATGGAGTTCGTAGCCGGCGGCCGCAGCATCCGCCGCGACATCCTCCGAGAACGACCCACGCCGCTCACGGAGCCCACCGTGCGTGCCTTCGTGCGGCAGCTCCTGGCGGGCGCCAAGGGGATGCACGATCGCGGCATCGTCCACCGAGACATCTGGCCGGCCAACGTACTGGTCGCGGGAGACGGGCAAGTCCTCAAGATCTGCGGTTTCGGCCTGGCCATCTCCCAGTACGACTCCGACCGCCCGCCGCACGGCGAGGCTGGCATCATGCTGTACGCCGCGCCGGAGGTGCTCATGGGGGAACCGGACCCCGACGCTCTCGTGGACGCGTGGTCCATCGGCTGCGTCATGGCGGAGCTGGTCGGCGGCGGCGAGGTCCTTGTGCGGCGGGGCGGCGTGGATGATGCGCTGCTGGACCTGCAAGAGGAGATCGCCAAACTCGTGACCATCTTCGGGGTGCTCGGCACGCCCGACCACGCCCTGCCGCGCGCACCTGCAATCCTGACAAGAGGCTGACGGCGGCCAACGCGCTCAAGCTCCCGTGGTTCGCCGGCGACACAGACTAACTGACGTGGTCATCCTGCTGCTGCTGCCGAGGATCATGCAATGAAACCGGTTGCCCGGACAGGAGGATCCCGAGCGCGCAGCTTGCGTACTTGTGCTATATATGAACGATCCTATGGAGCAATTGTCTGTTTTCTAGCTTTTGTGTTCTTACACTTTGTTTTACGTACACCCCTCTTGAAAACTCTGGAAAGGATAACATGCATGGTCAATGGTGCGACAGGGTTAATTTATGTATACGTCTCCGAAAGCCCATGCCCTACTACCAGAAAATAATTTTTTGGTGAGTATTTCCATCTTTGCTGGAACAGGATAAAGTGAATCTTTGCGTGTATATCACTCAACAAAGATACATAACATGGCACGTATTGATAAGACACACGACAAAGATTACATAGAGGGCAAAATCAGACAACGGCGCACAACAAAGAGTAATATTCACAGCAAAGATCAAAAAGTAATGGCAAAAAAATAACGTACACGGAAAAAACCCTAAAATACACACGGCAAAAAATAAACTCAGCAAAAAAATCGAGGACACACGGCTTCTCCCACGCGTCTAATGGCGCCATGCCGGAATAAATCATTCTCGTCAAAACTTTATCATGTGCAATACACACTAAAGATTTCGGTCTTTCCTGCCCGTCTTCCCCATGCGGTGGCTGAGTGGGCCCGCATCTTTGCCGTGTGCAATCATCTTTGGCTAAGTGTTTCAACACTATCATAGAAATAGTTGTACTATTATCTTTTCTATTTTCTATAACCCTCTCCCAAGTATACCCCATGTTAAGTTATAGTTGTTTTACTCATTTTATTGCCGTGTAACATGACAACTCGATGATATGCTTGGCATATTTATTGCATTAGTTTATTTTGGTTAAGATCATCTTAACAACAATCGTTGAAATTTCGGCCAAGAACAACAAAGGTCCCTCACTCTCGAGACCCAATTCAACTCACAAGGCGCCAGAGGCGATTGGGGCCGCCAAACTCAGCTAGGGTTCCCTACACCCATTGGCAACGCTGCAGGTCTGCTCTGTCTGTGGCCTTCGGGCCTCGGAGGTATGGTGGACCATGACCCTTCGCTGGCGGGAGGTTTCTTGTTCTTTGCTTGGGTGTTTTTTCAGTGTCTTTTTTGGTATGTTGAGGCTACATATTGATGTCAGAATAAGGTTCTCTCCATCCTATCCTTGCTCCGGTGGTGCATCTAGTGCCGGTGGAGGACGCGTGGAGTAGTGTGTCCGACGAATCTCCTAGGATCTTGCTGTTTTTTGTGTTCGTTTTTGCGGTTTTAGGTCAGTCTCTTTCTATCTACACAGTTGTCATCTTTGGTGATGGTTCTTGTACTGGTGCGCTGGTCCTTCCGGTCCTTAGCACGACGATTTCCTATCTGTCTACTACAACAAGTTCTTCTAAGACAAGCTTTGCCCTTCTTTCGGGATGGAGGGGCAAGGATGGTGGCGCATCTTTGGCTCGTTCTATTGTTTGTAGTTGTCGCTAGATGGTCCAACAACCTATTCGTAATATTTATTATTTTTAATTTCTTTGTACTGTTGTTGATGATTATTAATGGATCAGTGAAATTTAGAGAAAAAAAGTGTAGTACCTCCGTTTCAAAGCTTAAAGCTTATATATTTTTTTCAAAAGTCAAACTGCGTAAAGTTAGCCATTTTTTTAGAAAAAAATATTGATATTTACAATACAAAATCCATACCCTTTATATATATATATATATCATGATATATATATATATCATGAAACATATTTTTACATAGTATCTATATAATATCATAGTTTTTAATAGTTTATTCTAAAAATTAGGTCAAACTTTTCGTAATTTGACTTTAAAAAAAAAAAGTCTTAACCTTTGAAATGGAGGTAGTATCATAGTTCCTTGTGCAAATGTGTGCCTTCACTTCACCTACATGCACACCCTCTCTCGCTCCCCCCCCTCTCTCCCCTCCCTCCCCCCGGACCCCGTTGCATATTCATTCGTGCCAACGTCACGCTCATTGAAACTTAGCTTGTACACGACAACCTACATACTACATGGTTAACATGGATCCATCACACACGTGAGCTACTCCCTCCGTTCAGAAATATAAGACATTTTAGCCTAATATCTTAT
Source organism: Avena eriantha (assembly GCA_910589775.1). Lineage (NCBI taxonomy): Eukaryota > Viridiplantae > Streptophyta > Magnoliopsida > Poales > Poaceae > Avena > Avena eriantha. The sequence continues at coordinate 347,656,508 of OU342746.1, read as the reverse complement.
ATTTCTGAACGGAGGGAGTACATGACTTCATCTATGCAATCCAGGAGGAAAATAGAAAACGAAATAATTCGACACATGAACAAGAAAGCAAGAATTCTAACGAAACACACTGTTCAATGACCATGCTTGTATCTCATTCAAGACCTGCAACCATGCATGGTGGACGAGCACAAGAAGCTCGAAGCCTGATCCAGCAGCGAGGAGTCCATCACTCACAGATATAGAGACAAACTTGGCACTTGAATGAGAAGCCGCTGTTACGGTGCGTCGAAACAAAACAGCATCAAAAGAGGTGAAATTTCCACTATGCATGCTCCTGGACCTGCAATCGGCAGCTTGACAAGGTCCTGAGAATCAGCAGCCTCACCCCAGTAGCAATATGTTGCACTTCATTACTGTAGGGGCCAAGTTTCAGAAACAAACACGTTAGACATGGAAGAACTATACCCGCGAGATCATGCAGCACCGAAGGGCGGGTCAATTTTTCGGGGATATGCATCCCGATGATTTCCAAAACTTTGATATTAATGGTACAAAGCTGAAGATGAACATGTACATATAAAGAATCTTCATATACCTAAACCGGATGAGCCCAAATTTCATCCATTCGCTGGGGTGGCAGATTCTTAGCCTTAGCCTTGAATCGCTCATAGGCGATCGACAAAAAATCCGGATCTGTTTCACAGAACGTTGCTTTGCCTATGCCTATGCCAACAGCGCAGATGGCTTTAGGCAAGCCGAAACAATCTGCTTACGTTTTCAGATAAGTTAGTACAAGGATCATTTTTTGTAGGTCAGAAGTAAAGGTGACAAGGTATTGTAGAAATATATAGATTACCTGTTTCGCAATCTTGTAAACTTTAACATTAGCTTCGGTGATTTCGACACACGCCTTGTACTTGAAAAGATTCCATGCATCTTCATCTCCTAAGCATTTCATCTCGATAGTGTTTGCCACGGAGCACCCCATGTGACTGCAGACAGCCTGGCTCCTAGATGTCATAATAACCTTTTGCCCACGCCCAAGCGGCATAGGCAAACCGAAGGATGCCAAATCAAGGCTTTCATCTTGCACGTCATCCAGTAACACTAGAAAACTCTTATGCTTCAAATAATTTGAGATGATTTTGGCCCGTTGATGCTCCTCTAACAACGACATATTGTGCCACTCCAGCTTCAAGAGAGTAGCCAAACAATGTTGCATATCTCTCACGGTGCCAACATCAAAAGGTAAGAGATGTTGGAACAGAGCATCACCATTGGCATAACAGGCAATCATGAGCATAAGAAACCGGGTCTTACCCACACCCAAAGTGCCCCATAATCCCAAGACTGAATCACACAATAGCTTACTTTCTAGGAAATCATGCGCTTTGCTCTTGTAGATGTCCATCCCCCAATATCCTAGCCTAGATGTTGCGGCACCAACTGCCGAGCATGGTTTGGCGTTTCTAAACGAGCCATCAAACGAGCACCGAAATCCCAGAGAGAAATGATGATTTCAATGATAGTGGCAAAACCCTGATCCAGAGCATCAACATAGGTCACACATGGCGAAACACAAGTCTAACTTGCGTAAGTGAGCACAAATAAGCCAAGCACATTATCCAAAAACTTAGTCATCAATAATGCACGAATATCAACCCATCACTGTTCTAACTTGTAAGAAAATTGGGTTCAGCATCATATCAACCTAGTTGATTGTTAGTATGTTCTGTGGACTTACAAATATAATGCATTTTCGACAGTTTTTCTAATACTACCTTTATTTACATCGTATCTTTCTGGTGACACGTCTTACTGAAGAGTGTAGATAGCGTATAGAATGCAGAAGGGGCACAGGGAAGTAATTGAAGTTATTATTGCATATTTACCTCGATTAATAAAAAGACCACCCAATCTGTCAAGTGCTGCATGAAGTGTCGCAGGAGATGATATGTTTGAATCATGTGACTGCAGTGAAGGAAATTGTCAGATCATCCAATTTCATGTGATGTGGGAAATTAAATAGTACTACTACTATACTGTCTGCTCGTTATATATATCCTCTAAGACATCAGCACTTACGTGAGAAGTACGATCATCAGGAATTCGGCTGACATCGTGAACCGGCAACATATTCTGGCGAGGGAGGCTAGTGTTGAAAACACAAAGAAGTGTTGTCAGCTAGTGAACATAAGCGACGATATGAAAATTGTTTACTGGCTTCCGAACAGAAACTAGCTAGAACGGGATGGGGAATCCATAGAACGAAAAAAGTGGTAGCTAGGAAAGAAGATTACGTTACCGGTGGTGGAGACTCGTGTAGTAGGGTGCGACGGTTGAACTTGTTTGTGCGGGAGGAAGAGGCCGCCGCCGGACAGAGAGCGTTGGATTCCAGCCTAGAATTCGATCACATGAAAATAGACAAACACGGATTGCCAAACTTTACCGAAGACATATACGTCTCTTTTTTCTACTCATCAAGTACTCCTAGTATATTTGTTTCTTTCTGGTGTTTTGCAGGAACATATACAGACGGATCCTAGAGAGCAAATCACCTGACTTAAACTATGAACCGGAATCGCATACAAACCTACTCCTACATGGACTGGTGTCCGAACAGACTACCGCAGCATGTAACTAATTAGGACTGACTAACTCTCTGCTAGCCTGGACACAAACTTGAATACGAGCTGGACTCATGCGTGCCGCCGTACATGAGACACGGCAGCTCCTGTACATGACCTTGTGGGCAGCTTCCATTAGAGAACAAAACCAAGAGAGAAGGGAAGATGGAGAAGTTGAAGAAAGAAACTGAATCAAGCACCGGAATCTGTCCACAAGGTCTTGACGTCCAGATTCACTACCTTGTCCCCTTCAATGGTTCCATCATTCCTTAGTGAGATTATTCCAATCCCTAACTCTTGTGCCTCAAATCTTTTCGTTGGCATCAAAGATTCATGTGTTTCTTGATGTATGATATCCGCTAGTGCTCTCTAGAGAAGAATAAGTTATATCCTCATTTGATAATAGTGGAAAAAGATTTGGATGGCTTCGGCCGGTGGTTTTCCCTCGCAAGTTGAGAGATTTTTCACATAAATCTAGCGTCTCCATGGTGATGCTTGCTGCTGCAGTTTGGGGTGAGAGATACTATTCCTTTTCTTCCGTGCAATAGCGCTACCAAATTCTTACCAAGATGCAAACGTCTAAATTAGGTGACATCGGTGACATGCAAACATATTCTTCAAAGACGAATTATTTCAAACACGATATTCAAATGAATACCCGTTTGCATTATTGTGTTCGTTACGACGAGATCTTCCAGACTATATCCCACAGTGGCATATTCTAGCTAATATTTTTTTAAAGCAACATTCTCTCGAGAAAACAAATTTATAGTATAAACATGCTTTCCTAGTACAAACCAACAAATTGACCATCTTGAATGAATTGTTTGTATAAAAAGCAAGATTCTAGTATTTAGGACTTGTAGAAGTATTTAAAAAGGCAAGTTCGCATTAGAAACATGATTTTCTCTCACAGAAATCAATAAATTGACCATTCTGGTTGAAAATCAAGTTCTTGTTTTGTTTTGAATCATTAAATAAATTTTGGATCATATGTTGCCGTAAGGATACTAAAAAATAACTATTTATGTCGATAGGCAACATTGTATACTATGAGTAAATTTGTCAGTCATAAAATCGACCAGTCGGCCATTGTTTGGATTGAAAATAAGTCCCCTACCCCACCTCATATTTGCTTGTGTTTGTGAGAGGAAAACATGTTTATGGTACAAACTTGCTTTTTCTAGCCAAAAGTTGCTTTTAGAAAATACGTTATCTTTGAACTCCATACAAGATCTTATGTTGAAGATCTCATGAAATATAGTAGCGTGTACCCGACGACTCGCTCACAAAATCGGTTCCGACGGATGCAAGCGACAGAAAATGCAGAAACTGCAAAAAATAATAAACAAAGTGAGGCAAACACAAATACTCGAGTGCAATATTTTTTTTTCCATCCTTGTGACAATGTGCCTCTTTTACACACTAATCAACAAGGAACTTAAATGAATTGTTTGTATAAAAAGAAAGATTCTAGTATTTAGAACTTGTAGAAGTATTTAAAAAGGCAAGTTCGCATTAGAAACATGATTTTCTCTCACAGAAATAAATAAATTGACCATTCTGGTTGAAAATCAAGTTTCTGGTGTTGTTTTGAATCATTAAATCACTTCTATATAAATTTTGGATCATATGTTGCCGTAAGGATACTAAAAAATAACTATTTATGTCGATAGACAACATTGTATACTACGAGTATATTTGTCAGTCATAAAATCGACCGGCCATTGTTTGGATTGAAAACAAGTCCCCTACCCCACCTCGTATTTGCTTGTGTTTGTGAGAGGAAATCATGTTTATGGTAGGAACTTACTTTTTCTAGCCAAAAGTCACTTTTAGAAAAGAAAATATGTTATCTTTGAACCCCATATGAGATCTTATGTTGAAGGTCTCATGAAATATATAGTAGCGTGTACCCCGACGGCCCGCTCACAAAATCGGTTCAGACAGATGCAAGCGACAGAAAATGCAGAAATTGCAAATAATAATAAACGAGTACAATAATGTTTTTTCCCATCCTCGCGACAATGTGCATCTTTTACACACCAATCAACAAGGAACTTACAATAGTCCTTGACCTGTGCTGATTTACTCCATCCTCGCGACAATGTGTCTTATATTGTAGTAGAGCCGAGGGAGTACTAACAGAGGTAGTATAGTCGAGGAGAAGCATGGTAAGACTGGCAGGGCCAATCACCTCTCCCATGGCTAGAGCGTTCACATTCAGGTCGTCGGTGACGTCCTCTTGCCTGCCATGGTTACTAAGGTCATACCTGTAAGTTGCGTGCCGTACCATATGTATTTCAAATGTCAAACTTGTATCGTAGATGCAGTTGGGATGGATCGATGGGAGCTGGTCTGCGTCGACGGAGAGGCACTTGGAGCCTAGAAATATGGTGCGGCGGCCGATCCTGTGTACGGGCTCCAGCACCTTGCCCTCAACGTCAACCCTGTACACTTGAGCGGCACCTTCAAATCGCTGCAGACGGACCAGCAACAGCTCCCCGGCGGACACCACGAGATACATACCGCCTGCGAAATCCATCCTTGTTATCAGCTCGCCGTAGCCCAAGGACGGCCGCTCCTGCTTCCCATCATCAAGAATCCTGAACACGCACCCCTCCGAGTCGACCACGTAGGCATGGCCCGCGTGGGCGACCTTGCTGTGCACGTAGTACATCTCACGGCCGTCGGAGTAGTGGGGGAACTGCACCGCGCGTAATTCCACCGCGGGATCGGCGACGAGGTAGACGGCGTCGCATTCCTCGTCGATGTCGGGTGCGGGGAGGAGCACGGAGCATGTGAAGGGGTCGAGGACGCGGATGGAGTGCGGGGAGCTTTTTTCCTTGAGGACGAGGAGTCCGTCACAGGCGGCAAGCAAGAGGTGGTCGTGGAGCATGGGGACGCGGCGGCGGAGGAAGCGGCCCGTGGAGATGTTGACGAAGAGGCGGCGTCCGTCGCCGGCTTCCCTGGAGTCCTTGTCGTCGAGCATGACCCAATGCCGGGGCCGGAACCGAACGTCGGCACCGGCGCCAAGCGGAGGACGTGGCTTGGGGACCGCGGTGCGCCAGCTGCTGCACACGGAGCGCATGTCCATGTAGCAGTCGATGTCGCCGGCGGCCAGGTGATGGTTCTTCTGGGCCGAGTCCTTGTCTCCTCCTCAGATTCAGGACTATGGTCAGGAGCAGGAGGGTCGCTGACATTCCCCCGCTCTTGAATTCCTGCTTGCCCCCGATCAGGAGCAAGGGAAATTGTTGTTGAAGAGCTTCTCGATCTTCCCAGGTCGCCAGAGCCTCTGTCCCGCCACTCCATTGAACCAGCACTTGGGAAATGGAACGCAGTCCTTGCTGACGCACTCGCTGAACAGGAACTTGATGGAAAGCATCAGGAATGGGTAATTGTGGCAATACCTCTCGTCCAGGACCCAAGCAAGGCTTCAACTGCGACACATGAAAAAGGGGATGTATCTTGCTGGTAACAGGTAGGTCCAATCGGTAAGCCACCTCACCAATGCGTGCCAAGATACGGCAAGGACCAAAAAACTTGAAGGCCAGCTTGTGATTGGACCGGCGTACGTCAGGTGTCTGCGCGTAGGGTTGGAGCTTCAGAAACACCTCGTCCCCGACATCAAAAGTTCTTTCTGAACGATGCTTATCTGCCTGCGACTTCATACGCTGCTGCATTCTCAGAAGGTGTTGTCGGACATAAGCAATAATCAGCGATCGCTCCCGCAACCAAGTATCAATATCCTCAGAAGCAATTCTGTCAGAAGCCATAATGCCAAAATATCTGGGATGCCTGCCATAGATTACCTCAAACGGCGACTTGCCGAGCGAGGAATGCCAATTGGTGTTGTACCACAACTCGCAAAGAGATAGCCATTTTGACCATTGAGCAGGATGCGAACTGATGAAGCAACGCAAAAAACACTCCAGTGATTGGTTAACCCGTTCGGTCTGCCCATCCGTTTCGGGATGATGTGATGTACTCATCATCAGTTCTGTTCCCGTGGCACGAAAAACCGCGCGCCAAAATTGACTGGTGAATATTGGGTCCCTATCTGAAACCAGTGTCTTCGGCATTCCATGCAAGCGGTAAATATTGTCGACGAATAACTCCGCTACCGTAGTTGCTGTGTATGGGTGCTTCAATGGAATAAAGTGGGCATACTTGGAGAGTTTATCGACGACGACCAATATGCAATTGAAGTGTCGAGACAGTGGAAGACCATCAATAAAGTCCATTGTGGCCATTTCCCAGGGTTCTGACGGTACCGGCAGCGGCTGTAGGAGGCCTGCCGATAAGGTGCGTTCAGGTTTTGCCTGCTGACAAACACGACATGTGCGCACGTATCCCCTAACCTGAGCCTTCATGCCAATCCATTTGAAAAGGGACAAGAGGCGCCGATATGGGACAGGAAAGCCTGAATGTCCACCCACCGGACTGCTATGGAAAGCAGAAATCAATTGCAGCTGCAATTCAGAGTCAGAGCCAACCCAGATTCTCCCTTTGTACCTAAGGAGTCCATTCTGCAATGAAAAATCAGCTACTGCATGTGGATCAAGGGCCAATTTCTGAATCAAAATCTGAGCAGACACCACCTTGTCAAGCCAAATAGGTTGCAGAGTGGATACAGAAAAAACTTGAAAATCTGGATTCAGCTTCCTAGACAAGGCATCGGCAGCACCATTGAGTATCCCTTTCTTATATACCACCTTGTATTGTAAGTCCATTAGTTTAGTGAGAGCTTTCTGTTGCCACTCCGTATGTAATTGCTGACCAGTCAAGTGCGTCAGACTTTGATGGTCTGTGCGGATAATGAATTCCCCAAGCTCCAGATATGAACGCCACTGCTGAACCGCCAATAGTATGGCCAAATACTCTTTTTCATAGACAGATAAGCCTCTGTTCCGCGGTCCCAACGACCTACTTACAAAGGCAATGGGGTGGTTCTGCTGAGAGAGTACCGCTCCAATTCCAGTATCTGATGCGTCTGTTTCAACAGTGAAGGGAAGTTGAAAATTAGGTAAGGACATCACTGGAGCTGTCATAAGTGCATTCTTCAGGGTAGTGAATGCTGTCTCGGCAATATCTGTCCATATGAATAAAGCCCCCTTTTTCAACAGTGATGTCAATGGCTGGCTAATCACTGCATAGTGTTTAATGAACTTACGATAGTAGCCCGTGATGCCCAAAAAACCCCGTAGCTCCTTCAATATATTGGGGTGAGGCCATTCACGGATGGTGGTAATTTTGGAGTCATCAGTTGATACCCCCTCTGCTGAAATAACATGTCCAAGGTATGCTATTTTCTGCTTAGCAAAATCACACTTGGACAATTTAACGTGCCACTTATCCCTCTGCAGAATTTCTAGCACCGCTGCAATGTGTTTCAAATGTGCCTCCAATGTGGGACTATAAATCAAAATATCATCGAAGAAAACCAAGGCAAACTTGCGAAGGAAGGGAGCCAAAGCTGCGTTCATAGCATACTGAAAAGTAGCCGGGGCACCTATGAGACCAAAAGCCATCACCTTAAACTCATAATGGCCATTGTGGGTTTGAAAGGCCGTCTTATATTCCTCTCCGAGAGCCAAGCGGATTTGATGGTAACCTGCCTTTAAGTCCAGCTTGGAGAACCACTTCGCCCCAGCAAGCTCATCTAGTAGCTCATCGATCACCGGTAATGGGTATTTTCCTTTCACAGTCAAGGCATTGAGGTGACGATAGTCGACCACCAACCGCCAAGTTTTGTCAGGTTTGTGCACCAGAATGACTGGAGAAGCAAACCCACTGTTACTATGTGTAATTACTCCTTGTTCTAGCAATTCTTGTATTTGTCTCTCGATCTCAGTTTTCAAGGCTGGTGTCACTCTGTAAGGCCTCATAGACACCGGTCGTGCTCCTGGTAGCAGAGGTATCTGATGATCATACTGGCGCCAAGGTGGCAATCCAAAAGGAGTCTCAAAAATAGAAGAAAAATGATCGAGCAAAGTCTGAATAGCAGGTAGTTGCGCTTGCGGTTCAGACTTCTGAGCAGGTTGCACCAAGTGTAGCTCGACCATTGCATGGGTAACTGCAGAATCTCCATCCCCATGCAATACTATCAATTGTCCTTCGTGAGAAATAGCGATCCACTTTTGAGCCCAGTGTGTAATCATGGGACTATATTTGGCTAGCCAATCAGGACCGATGATACCATCATAACTCTGAAGGGGAAACACTCGAAAGTTATCCACAAATGTATGACCTTGAACAGACCAAGTGAGTTGAGGAAAAAATGTTGTGCATCCCAGAACAGCTCCACCTGCAACTTTTACTTGTGTTGGTTTCGCCAAGTTCTGCTGGCCTGTTAATAACACTGCCGTCTGCTCATCAAGAAAACAAGAGGAACTGCCTGAATCCACTAAGAATTTCACCTGGTGCCCCTGAATTTCCACTTCAAGTATCATTGTTTTTGGAGACTGCATGTGTGACTGGATTGCTGCTGCAGGTAACATCATCAGTTGCTGTAGACTATCTTCTGTAGCAGTTTCTTCTTCAGAATCGGGAGATTGGAAACAGTCCAACATTTCTTGCACCACATGAAGTTGGATAGATGTTTTGCACTGGTGATCTTTGCCCCACTTCTCCCCACAGATGAAGCACAATCCTTTTGAACGCCTATAAGCTTTAAGAGTACTCCATTTCTCATCATTAGTAGAACGGCCACCCTTTGCTTGTCGCTTATCCTCTACTGTCCTGGAGATCCATCGAGCTGGAGGCGCTGGAGGAATAGCAGGCTCCTGAACCATATGTGCGAGACGTGCTACCTAAACCACTGGACGAGCTGCTGCTATCACCCAATTCTTCATAGAGCAATGCGAGAGTATAAGCAGTGTCCAAATTCTTCGGTTGCTGTAGAGCTACGAGCACACAGACAGCCGGCTTCAACCCATCAAGAAACTTGGTGGTATAGTGAACTGGGTCAGGATTTGTTTCATGAACTGACAATCTATCCACCAGGTCAGAGAAACGGCGCACGTAATCCTCAACAGTGCTGGTTTGACAGATGTGAACGAGACGTCTGGCCAATACCTGATGTTGAATTCTGTTAAAACGGGCTTGAACTGCAGCTGTAAATTCGGGCCAAGAGGATTGAGGACACTTGGTGAGGTACGCTTACAACCACGTAGCTGCAGATCCCACAAATTGTGACGAACCATACGAAACCCAAAGTTCAGAAGGAGAATTCTAGCGCTGAAAGTATTCTTCACATCTTCTCTGCCAAAGCTTGGGATTCGTCCCGTCAAATTGGGGCAAATCCACATGGGGTCCAAAAGGGTCGTGATTAGAGTTGTTCGGTTCCGATGTCTGATTTAAGAACAGAGGACTAGGGGCAGAGTTCATACCTCCTGCCGGAGGTGACGAGTGCTGAGCACAGGTCAACCCCCGAGACAGTGTTGCAGAGCGGTGCCCAACGGGGCCATCATCTCCGTGTCCATGCGCCCGATGCGGCGGCACGTACAATTCCTCTCCCCGCTTACTGGAACTCGGTCGAAGGAACCGATCCACAGCGGCGGTGAGGTTGCCGATCTCGGCTCCGAGCGAGATCTTGACCTCCTCGAGATCTTGCCCGAACTACTCCTTGACGGAGCGGAGATCCGATCCCACCTGAGCTTGTACGGAGTCGACAACGTTGCGCAGATCCTTGATTTGCACGGTGGTGTCGTGGACGTACTTCTTCACAACATCCATCATCTCCTTCTTGTACGAGAGGAACTTGGCCTCGTAGATCTCCTCCGTCTCTGATGTGATCATGTCGTACAGCTGCCGCGACTCCGGCGAGAGGGACTCCATGAATTCGCGACGGCGACGCAACACGAATCGAGTTTGGTGGTGGTGATTTGGGAACCCAAGCGTGTGGATCTACTGGTCTCTGATACCAGATGTGAGGTGCCTCTCGATCTACTACTCGTGGCACCCAGAACGGAAAAGCAATTTGGATTATACTCGATCCACCCAACTACCCCCGAGCATGTCCAATGATCCACGACACTGCCGTCCTATTCTTCCGTTCCAAGCCAATCCCCCAAAAGACGACTAATCCTGATATATATAGCTAGACTAATGATCAACTCGATTACAAGGCCCAGGTTTGGCCCATACATGGCCTGCAAGCCAGCCGGGTGCTCATCTGGTTCTTCTGGGCCGAGTCCTTGTCTCCTCCTCGGGTTCAGGACTATGGTCAGGAGCAGGAGGGTCGCTGACACGCTTCGTGGAGTCAGGCCCGTCGCATGGCCGCCGCCGGCAGTGAATGGACTCGGAAATGGGAAGACGTGTGGTGGTACTATCGCAAGATCGCGAGGTTTGACCTTGTGCATGCCCGCCGGCAGTAACGACTCGCAGCATTCTGCCCTAAATAGTCACACACACTCCTGTATTTTCTGAAAGACTGGTCACAGTGGGATTATTATATAGTATATGATATCATCTTCATAGTGCATAGTATTATATAGTAGTATCATAGTCTTAGTATATTTATTAAATCTCAATGTAAAATTGTGTACTGTACAAGATTTATTTAAGATTAGATTTTTTAGTTATACGTGTTATGATACCGTATCTACCTATGATATTAACACAATCTATTTTATCATTAATTAACATATCACGTCAGAATTTTGCTAATATGACATGCATGATATACTACCTATAATATCCCAATTGGGATAGTCTAACAAATGTTCGTGGTGTCGACCGTGAAATGGCTCGAGAGGCGATACTCAAGTCAGGCCAGTCACGGTGGGGCGTGTCGTACGGCGATTTCGTCACTAGAGATTCGGCTCACTTTCCTAGATGGCTCGATAGAGGTGAGTTCTGATCGGATAATCTCCTAATTTGATTGAGTAAACTACATGGTTAGTACCTCACGCTAGATCAAAACGGTCACTCTACTCTCTAGAAATACGCTAGGGAAGTCACCAAAGACGGTCACTCCCGCCGGTACATCGCGCAAGTAGGATCTGACGTGGCACATGTGGAACCCACCTATCAAGACGCCCTGGCACTCCAACTTGTCGAGAGGCTCATGTTGGTTACTCTGGTCGAGCTCGTTACGCGCAACGCTGGAAATCTAAGGGGCTGATTTGCAAAAGTAAACATACGGGCCCTAACTGTCAGCACTTTGCGTCTTGCCTCGAGCAATCCGTGGTTCATTTGTCTTGTGTCGGGCACTAACTGTCATACGGATGCACACAGTCAAAAAAAAATTCGCTATAGTGACTCATTCGTTGAAACAACAGTACTACCACCACAAGACAACACCAGAAGTCCAGCTTCTTCAAAAGCGACGCCTCCAAAAAGAGAACAGTTCACAAACACCATGATCATAGATCTTAGGTTTTTACCCTGAAGAAAATTCACGTTCTCAAAACAATACCTTCAACAAGGCCATTGCCAGACACAACCAATTAAGGCTAGACCACGGGTTTTCACCCTGAAAGGTAGGACTATGAACCTCTCAGGTGCAGTTACCCCCCCTTGCATGCCACTGCTCCAAGTCACGATTCACGAAGTAAATTCCTCGTCACCATCCAAACTCGAACCACCATATAGTCAGTCCTCAGCTCTCTGTCTTCATGACATTCTCCGTCAGCACCATAGAACGAGAACATGCCCCATGATATTAACAGCCAATAGTGCTTTTGAAGCGCTCCTTGTGAATCCAAACGATCGGAGTAAAACATGGGTGTGCATGAGCGAAACCCTCCAATCCGGCCATCTCCAGGCATTATTCGCCCATGGGAGTTCACCGACGGAGCCTTCCGAAACTTACCATTCCGACCAGATCAACAAGGGAAAGCATCAAGCAGATCTTTATCTTGGCGGCAGAGGAACCACAGGACCGCCTCCATTATTCAAGCACACCAGCAGCCTCCCACGCCACCGATCAGAATAGCGAAGGAGAAGGCAAGGCTATGCCTAGACACGATCTAGCTCGGTCTGGCTCGAGGCGAGCCATGGAAAAGCTCGAGCTTTTTTGGCCGAGCCCGATCTGGCTCGAGGTTGCCGGCGAGCCTCCATATGGAGCTCGACCCGAGCTTCCGAAAATCTCGGTGCAGCTCGGAGCGGCCCGCGAGCCTGGCGGCGACGGGTCACCGCCGTGTGGGGCCATCTTCCACGCCAGCGTCGGAGGCAGCTGCGGTGGTGCGGGGCGGCGCGACGATGGCTGCTAGGTAGCGGCGGTGTGGGACGGCGCCAGTGTAGGGAGGTGGGGCGCTGGAGAGTGAGGCATCTCGTTGGGTGGCGGCGTGCGGCGACTCGCTGGGTGGCGGCGGCGGCATCTCGCTGGGTGGCGGCGGCGGCATCTCGCTGGGTGGCGGCGGCGGCATCTCGCTGGGTGGCGGCGGCTTCTCGCCCTAGCTACGTCGTGGAGAAGAAATAGGTAGCGACCACAATCTATTGATCGACATCTAAAAGCCCATTCAACACAACCCATTTCCTTTCAGATAGTCAATTATAATTCGAAAAAAAAAATTGCGGGCCAAATGAGCTGGACCGAGCCGAGCCAGGCTTGGCCTGAGCTCGTTGCGGTCCAGACTTGGTAACTCGGCTCGGTCTAGTCACTGTAGCGGGCCGATCCTAGCTCGGGCCAAGCCCAAAAGCTCGGTCAGAGCGTCTAGGTATAGGCAAGGCAACGCCATAGAAAAGTACTAGATCGGATCAAGGTCCAAATCGAACCCATCTCTCAGCGCAACCACACTTTGTCATTCGGGCTCGCGCCCAACATGGCCTCGCCTGGATCCCACCGGCAAATAGGGTTAGAGGGCCGATCTAGGTCCTCCAAACGGAATCCCAACACCAGCGCCTCCTCCACCAGATCACCGCCATGGGAGACCACCGCCTCCACCCCGACCAAGGACGCCGCCCAGGTTGCAATGCTTTAGCCTCCACCGCCGCCCCCATAGCTCCGGCTTCCGCTTCCGACGCACCGCCTACCCAGCCGCCTTCGGCAGCTAGGCCCACCACCACCGCGGCGAGGGCCGACGGCAGCGGCAGCGATCGGATCCAGCAACGGGGGGCTCTAGCGGCGATGCGTTTTTCACCCCTGGCGTTGCTTGGGGAGGACGCGAGGGGTCTAAGTCAGGATCTAGCCGCCTATATACTGAAGCCCCCGACGACCTAAATGACATCGCGATTTAACCCACCTACCAGTCGAGAAGTCGTTCCGTGGATTTCTAGCATAGCCCTAGTCGCCACCTTCTTGGTCGTCGGCAAGGCCATAGCTACAGCCTCCAACAACCTCTGCCTCCTTGATGAACACGTCTCCACTACGGTCTGGCTAGGGCACGCGGGGCTGCTTCGATCGTCCTGAGGGCGGGATACGAGAGGATGGCGTGCGCGCGGTGTGGGCGGATGGCTGTTGTAGGTATGCTAGCTATGCACCGCAGTAGGTCGATGGTGAAGTACAACTCTATGCTACCAGCATATGGCACGCCGATTGGTTTGTATCAGTTTTGATACAACACGAGGGGAATCAGCAGATTGACCAGGTTCGCTTCAACCATAAAAATTACGTACGCCATCGTGCTCACATTAATGATAGGAGAGAACTTCTAGCCTAGAAACCTAAATCGGTCATACACTGAAGTTCCATGGAAAATCTGTGTGTCCCATCGCTTTTGGTTTTGGCTTTGCTGATGTCTTGTCCAATCTAATGATCAAGGAGTTAACTTCCTCATGCGCTGATGCTGCATGGCCAAATGGCAGAGCAATCCACACCTCCCTATATTAAGGTCGATCTCATCGATGGCGTCGTCGTCGGTGTTGCTAGCAGCACTCCTGTCGGTGGCGGCAGTAGAGGTCATGGGAGTGGAGGACGGCAATCGAAACGAGCAGCAGCCAGGCCACCATGACGACTTCGCAGCACTACGGGCCGAGACCAGAGTGAGGCCACGCCGTGTGCAAGTGGGAGCCCTGCAACATGTCGCTGAGGGAGGAAAGGCGCCGCGGCACGATGAAATCGGCGGTGCAGGCGAAAGAAAATAAGAAAGGATGCAGAGCACTCTGAGGATAAAACGTGTGATAAAAATCAAGCCTAGCTAAATAAAAGGTGTTCTGAAGCAACCTGTCAAAAGCTTGGAAAATTTTCATCTGTCGTGCATATACCTGATGGTAACTAATACACTCACATGGATCAGTTATGTTAAATTCCTTAGGAACCATAATTGTACACGGATCAGTTATGTTAAATGATCAACACATATTATAGTTAGAATATAATTTATAACTTCCTTTACTTTGTTTGTACATTGCAAAATCATTGTCGTGACAATTTTCTGCCACCTCTGGTTTCCCTACTCCCCGACCTCGAGGGAGGCGAACATCTTCACGATGTCGGGTGAGATGACGATGGTAATATATTGCTTTGCTAGCAAAAAGTTCACTGGTTTATATATCCACAATGCGGATGTACCAACAAGAAATTACTTTGTACATGTTTACGACATATTTTTTCTCTTTTCGTTACGACGCACGGGTAAATTTCATGAATTTTTTGTATTTGTACTTTCTTTTTCACTACACTTAGCAAAATTAGTCACATAACAATGATGCAAACATTCATCGTACAATATCATTTTTGATTTCTACAATTTTAATGTTTGCCTTCATGCACATTAAATTTAAACTATATTATACAAAAGGAAACTGATAGTACTCCCTCCATCCCAAGGCTTAAGGCTTACATGTTTTTGAAAAATCAAACTATGTAGAGTTAGACCAAGTTTGTAGAGAAAGATATTAATATTTACAATATGAAATACATACCCTTTGATACATGATAAAACATATATTCACATGATATCTATACAATATCAAAGTTCTTGATAGTTTTTTCTAGAAGTTTGATTAAACTTTTCATAGCTTCATTTTTTTATAGAAAATATAGTATGCCTTAAGAGTTGGGAACGGAGAAAGTAGTATCTCTATTCCCGATGATACTACATGTCACACTAAAGACAAGACCTGAGAAATTGTGGAGGACGAACCAGCCGATGCATGCGTGTATCAGGCCTTTCACAATGGGGTGTTTCTTAGCATGTTTTCATAGGAGTAATTAAAACTTAAGAAACAACAATGACAATGCATTGTTTCTTAGATGGTGTTTTTTAGTTGTATTGTATTTAATGATTTTAGTCTCATGCATGTGTGTGATTGGTCTAGCCAATTTTTTTTGCCTATGATACCGTGTAAGGGGTGTAGTTTAGCTAAGATACAATAACACTCTTTTTTTTCATTAAATGACATGTCACATAGGCAAAGCACCTAGAATACTGCGCTAAGAAACTCTCGTTGTGAAAGGCCAGCTCCATGGGCCGCAAAGCTGCCAACCACGATGACAATGATTGTACGAGCGCCCCGGACGATCGTCTCTTTAATTCGCTTCTCGTTTCCGGAGGCAGTTGAACGACCCAAGCCGTCCGGAGGTAGGCACGGGCGGAAGCGTGGCGGCATCAAGGCCTCCTCATCCTTTGAGCTTTGCGTATCTTGCGATTTCCGAGTCCAATAAACTGTAGTGCATGCTATACATCATCTCGTCTTCCGAGTCCATTAAACTGCCGGCGGCGGCCATGCCAAAGGTCTGTTCTGCTCCGCATGTTGCATCCCTCATCCAGCCCATAAACACAGTGCTCTAACCACACTTTCGTGCATTCGTCCAGTACAATTTCTCAGCCAGCTCACAGCGACAAAACCAGGGATCGACACCGCGTCCTATCCTATCCTATCCTATCCTATCCACCATGGCTGCCGACTGGTCGTCGCTTCCCCCGGATCTCCTCCGGCGCATCGGGGACCACCACCTGGCCGCCGGCGACATCGACTACTACATGAACATGCGCTCCGTGTGCAACACCTGGCGCTCCGCGATCCCCAAGCCACGACCGCTCGGCGCCGGTGCCGACATCCGGTTCCGGCCCCGGCACTGGGTCATGCTCGATGAGAGCCAGTCCAGGGAAGCAGCGGACGGACGCCGCCTCTTCGTCAACGTCTCCACGGGCCGCTTCCTCCGCCGCCGCGTTCCCGTGCTCCACGACCACCACCTGATCGACCCCTCCGACTGATTCCTCTTCCTCGAGGAAAAAACCGCCCCGCGCGCCACATGCGTCCTCGACCCCTTCACAGGCTCCGTCCTTCCCGCACCCGACGTCCACGACCGCAAGGACTACGGCATGGTCACCGTCTACTTGGTCGCCGATCCAGGCAGCGAAGCACGCGTGGTGCGGTTCCCACGCTGCTACAACGTCTATAGCATGGCTGCCCACGCGGGCCATGTCTACGTGGCCGACATGGAGGGGCGCGTGCTTAGGATTCTTGGCTCGGAGGAGAGGCCGTCGGACGACACGGGCGGCTACGGCGAGCTGATAACCAGGATGGATTTCTGTGACGGTTTGTATCTCGTGGATTCCGCCGGGGAGCTGTTGCTGATCCGTCAGCAGACAACGAACCGCGGCGCTCAAGTTTACAGGGTCGACGTCGATCGCAAGGTGCTGGAGCGCCTCCACAGCATCGGCCGCCGCGCGCTATTTCTAGGCTTTATGAGGTGCCTCTCCGTCGACGATGCAGACAAGTTCCCATCCATTGATCCCAACTGCGTATACCGTACATTGATTTCTGGAAATCACGACTGGTGTGCAACGCACAGGTATGATCTCAGTAAAGGTGGAATGCCGAAGATGTCTGCGATGACAGGGATGTGAACACCGGAGCCTGCCTCATTGGCCCTCTCAGTCTCACTAAGGTTCTCATGGACTACTGCAACTACCTCCTTTCTGATTAGTAACGTGTCAATCGGCACAGGTCGAGTCTAGTTACTAGCTAGTGCTTGCTCTCGATCTGACCTTATTTTTCCGATGTTGTTTTCCAGTTTTAGTCACAGTAGAATGTTGGAGAACTAGTAATTTTGCATATGGAATGCACTATTTAAAGAAAACTAGCAAGGTGGCCCTCGCAATTGCGAGGGCATCATTTTTGATATGTCGAAAGTAACTGAAAATTATATGTACATTATATAAAATAAAATAATATTTTTTAAAGTATAAAATCACATGCGTGAGAGACATGATTAATAATCCCTAATTCTACAGATCAGTGATGATATTCCATTTAGAAAAGATACCAGGAAAATCTATATTTCTTATGAATTAAAAAATCCCACAAACTATAATTATAATTGTTTACCTCTTTGTGCAAACTATCCATGTCATATGTTTGTTTAGGCCATTGAATTCAACTTATCTACAACTTCATTAATACTAATTTAACATCAATCTGGTGTACTTATAAACATTGCAACCTTTATTTGGTCAAACACACAACATTCCACATTGGTTAAATTTGGATTTTGATGTCTGACCCATGCTTCCTTCCTTTACTTTATAAAATAAAATTCCTAAATAGATTTTCGCTGCATGGCATGTGGTATCCTTCTAATTTTATAACCATAAATGTCGCTCATACGCGATATTAGCTCAGCACATATATATAAAAAGTCTAAACACATTTTATATGGCGTTAGAGCAGAGGTTACGATTCATGTTGTCGATCAATTTGTAGTAGATGTATACATACCAACAAAATCATTATGTAATGGTCAAATAATAATTATGGCCCACCTAATGGTGAGATTATTTGAGGTGGCCTTTTTTTTAACGGAATAGCAAAACAATACCAATTATCAAAATGAAACAGAACATAATTTTCATTACTAAAAGGTTGGACAACTATAGAAATATTCCTCATTTTCATATATGCATATCTTCTTCATTTTCTTTAATCTAAGATATACAACATTCTTTATCGGTCTTTATACACGAAGCCTTCCACGCAACAATTTGAACATAATTTCTTACATGTATCTTTAAAAAAAATAAGTAAATAATTGTAAAATATTTTAACCCAAAATTTAGTGATATTGTTTTATTTTGGACTTTTGATTGTATGATTTATATCATCAATAAAGTTAAGAAAGGTGGCTGCATGCTTTCTAGATCGCCATTTATTTTCTACTCCCGGTCAAGTTTGTTATATGCTCTTACACACTTTATTTTAATCATTTAATATAGATGAATATCCGTAAGAAAATAGTTTGGTATTGATATTATGGAGCAACGTGATGGTGGTGGATAGGAAGTGGTAGTGTGGAGTTTGCAGTGGTATTGGAGTAAAATAGATACACATATGAGTGCACAAACATATACGCTGGTCACACGTATAATGAGCAAGATGAAAGTTTTTTCCACTAATTTCTCGTTGCAGAAAGCGCATCTCTTTAAGTAATAACTGGAAATAGACACTTTGAGTATGGAAATGATGGAAACAATACGGAATCAAATCTACAATCCATGCTTATCTCCTAGTCTGAAAATTTTGAATGTAGATGCAGCAAACCGGCCGATGCATCTCAGCTCCGTCTCCGTCACCCTATGCAGCTCAAACACATGCAGCCAGCAGTGCAGGCCCTACCACGGCCACGACCCGTACGTAATTTCTCTTCACCTTTCCCGAAGAACCAATTGGACCGCCGGCAGCCAAGCACTGGTGGAACCGTACCGGCGTCCGGCGGCGGCCATGCGCAAGGTCAATCGTTTGCGCTTCCGATCCCATTAAACAGCCGGCGGCGGCCATACGAAACGTCTCCATATAAACGGATGTGCCCTGTCCACCTTCTTTCGCCTGTCCATTATTCCTTCTAAGTCAGTCGCCGCGACATTACCTACCTCTGCCTATCCACCATATCTGTGCCGCCGACTGGTCTTCCCTTCCACCGGATCTCGTCCGGCGCCTCGGCGACCATCACCTGGCTACCGGCGACATCGACTACTACATGGACATGCGGTGCGTGTGCCACAGCTGGCGCTCCGCGATCCCCAAGCCTCGACCGCTTGGTGCTGGCGCCGACCTTCGGTTCCGGCCCAGGCATTGGGTCATGCTCAACCAAGACGAGTCCAAGGAAGCCGCGGACGGACGCCGCCTCTTCGTCAACGTCTCCACGGGCCGCCTCCTCCGCCGCGGTGTCCCCATGCTCCGCGACCACCAGCTCCTGGCCGCCTCCGACGGACTCCTCGTCGTCAGGGATAAAAGCTCCCCGCACGCCATCCGCGTCCTCGACCCCTTCACAGGCTCCGCGCTCGTCCGCGCACCCGACGTCAAGCTGGCCAAAGACATGATGACCGTCTACTTCGTCGCCGATCCAGGCAGCCAACTGCGCGCGGTGCAGTTCCCCCACTACTCCGACGGCCGTGTCATGAACTACGTGCACAGCAAGGTCGCCCATGCGGGCCATGTGTACGTGGTCGACTCGGAGGGGTACATGTTCAGGATTCTTGCTGGGAAGCAGGAGCGGCCGTCCTTGGGCTACGGCGAGCTGATAACCAGCATGGACTTCGAAGGCGGTATGTATCTCGCCGAGTCAGCAGGGGACCTGTTGCTGATCCGTCTGCAGAAATATGACGACGCCGCTCAAGTTTACAAGGTCGATGTTGACAAAAAGGTGCTAGAGCCCGTCCACAGCATCGGCCGCCGCGCGATATTTCTAGGCTTTACGAGTTGCCTCTCCATCGATGCAGACAAGTTTCCATCGGTCGATCCCAACTGCCTATACCATGAAACCGTGAGTTCTTCTCTAATTGATGGAATCGGTGGGGGTACGCACAGGTATGATCTCAGTAATGATGGCAAGCGAGCGGATGTCATCCATGAGTATCTGATCTTTGGAATCCGTCTTGGCCCACCCATTCTTGCCAAGGTTCTCCTCAACTACTGCAGTGATTTTAGTACTCCTTTGTAAATCTCGGCCAAGAAAGTCCATTTTGCGTCAGTTAAATTTTCACCAAGTTTACCTTTTGTGCTAAAAACGTTTTTTTAGTCTGAAACGAACCTTGAACTTTTGAAATCCCATGGTTATTAACTGCTCGGTCGGTTGCATCTTGTCAGCGCTATGCTTGTCCGAGAAATCCCATGGTTGATTCATGCCCCCATGCTCCTTGCTTCATGTTGGAACATGCAGCTATCCAGTCACTTCGAGAGTGCGAAGCGATGGTGTTTTGCGCGTCATTGTTTTTCTCCTGTAAGATGGGTGAACTTTATCGCGTTCATTTTAGAACAAAGAGAAGTTTCAGGATGAAAAATTATCTTTCTTATAAAAGATTAAAGGATGAAAAGTGAACTTTCTTTTTACAGTCATTACACAAGTTTGATCTGTTGGCCCAACTATTAGACTGTCTGTCAGATGATTAAACTAATAAAGCACATCCATTAGATTTTTGTAATTGTCTTGAGTCTATCGGGTGAATTTCTGGTACTACCTTGAGACCACACCACCACCCAGGCCATCGGCCGTGAGCAAATCTGCCGGGAAAGAGTGTACCAGATGTTGCACAGATGTGGAAATCAGTCCCATAATCCCCGTAGCTGATCCCCGGTTTTGGAAAGAGAACCTCCATTAAAGGTAACATATTTTTATGTTATGTTTTAATAATTGTTTTTGTAGGCCTTTATGGTGCTGAAAGGAAACAAGATTTAAAGTTTATTTCTTTGTGAAAGATGAATCTTTGATCCGCTTGAAGCATCAAAGGAAGGCATGTAGCTAAAAGAATTATGGTCGTGGAAGGAACATCGTAACATGTTACTTTGTGATAATACGATTCCAAAGGTCACAAGCTTTATATGCAACGTGAATGTATCGAGGGAAGGAATTATCTTTTGACCACGTTAATAGCATGGGAATTCACTTTGGATAAAAATATTTTCAGCCAAGTGGGAGATGTAGGAATTTGTGGCTTGTAATATTTCATATGTGCACTACATCATTATACTCCCAGAATTAAAACCTCGATGAGGAAGTATTCATGGAAATAACAGGAAATAATTGATGTGGAATTGTACTTAAGGAAATATACTTAAGGAAGCTGGTACAGCTATACTGAAATATAGTGTATATGAATATGCTGAAATTACACTCGGGAACAGTATAGAGTGGAACGCCAGGTTGTCTGTAGGATTTGCTCTATGGATTGTTAAAGCCTGTGAGTTTGATTTTGAATTCAAACTCGGCGCACGGCTCACACGTGCGTGCTGGGACCTAATTGATTAACAATATTAGACTCGGTTACTGATTGTTAATGATTATGGTTGGTTTAACTAGTGACGAGTCCTAACTAAAAACAGTTAGAAATATCTGGAACTTGGAGTCTATATAAAGGTCCCACCCTCTGGCCTCAATATGCATTGTGAGAGGCACCACCAATAAGGCAGAGGAATAGAGGGTAGGCCGGCTAGCTCCAAACCCTAAATTTCTTACATCGGTATCACATGCGTGCTAGGACCTAATTGATTAACATTATTAGGCTTGATTACTGATTGTTAATGATTATGGTTGGTTTAACTAGTGATGAGTCCTAACTAGAAACAGATAGAAATATCTAAAACTTGGAGTATATATAAAGGTCCCATCCTCTAGCCGACTAGCTCTAAATCCTAAATTTCTTACACGATCCTTATGCTTTGTTGTCTGGCAGATTACTGTTCCACGCCTTGATTGTTGAATGGTGTGAAGTTGTCCTTGGCCACCGGTCAGACGCTTCTCTTGCTACTCACCTTGAGGACATGACCGTTTCTTAATTTTCGGTTAGCTGATGAAGCAAACAATTTTGGAGAATTTCAATTCTGTTAGCGTTACCCGCGTGACCCGATTCCATTACCGTTTGAATGATGTTTGGTACTATACCCACTCTAAGAGCATCTCCAACAGAAGCTGTATAATAGTGCACGCTAAAATATGTTCACATAGCCGTTTTTTGGTTTGTAGCGCGCGCGGGCATGCGGTGCTCCACCGGAGGCTATGTTTTGCCGCGCGGCAAAAACAACACTCCACCGGACGCTGCAAAACACAGCACGCGGGGGGGGGGGGGGGGCACAAACAGAAATCACACATCCATCTCCAAAATAGAAGGTCAAACACACACAAATAAAATCATCAATAAATAGTTTAGTTATTATTACAACACAAATAACATACAATGAATAGTCCAAATGAATAAATACATGTCTAACAACAATTCAACAATACAACAATACAAGAATGCAACAATACAACACAATAACAAATGGTAAAACAAATCTAGTTGTTCATTGTTGCCCATTCCACTTACACCACTCCTCGACAAGATCAAGTTGAAGTTGATCATGCATTTCGGTTTGTCGAATGGCATGATATGAGGAAATAAATTGGGCTATTCTCTCTTCTCTCCTATACACTTGGACGGGAACTCCCATCAAGTCATAGAAGGAGTAGTCTAAAGTTTGGGCAAGCTCATTCTCGATGATCATGTTATGCATGATGACACACGCGATCATGATATACCAAAGGATATTTTGATCCCAAAATCTAGCCGGTCCCGTAACAATAGCAAATTGGGCTTGCAAAATCCCAAATGCTCTCTCTCTCTCTCCACATCTTTCCTAGTCGCCGCTTGTGCATTATGAAACTGGAGTCTTTTCTTACCTTTTGGATATTTAAGTGGCTTTACAAATGTTTGCCACCTTGGGTAGTAGCCATAGTTGTAAGTGTGGCCATTTGCTACAAACTCCACTAGTGGACCTTCACGCTTGGCAATCCTTGTCATGAGTGGTGAGAGTTGGAGGACATTGATGTCATTGTAAGAACCCGGCATTCCAAAAAAACAACGCCAAAACCAAGCCTCTCAATCGGCCACGGCTTCAAGGATGATGGTGGAATCCTTTTTGTGGCCTTTGAATTGTACATGCCAAGACGGAGGACAGTTCTTCCAACTCCACTGGAATCAATTGAGCCAAGCATACCGGGAGATCTTCTAACTTCATTCATCACCAAAAGCCGAGTTGTATCTTCAGCATTGGGGCTCTCAAGTAGGTCTTGCCGAACACTTCCATAATGGCTATTGCAAAGCGTTTGATACAGTCGATTGTTTGACTCTCACCCATTGCCAAGTGATCATCAACTAGGTCCGCTGGAATGCCGTATGCCATCGTACGCAAGGAAGCTGTCACTTTTCGATAGGTCCTATGCCCAAGTTCGCCACAAGCATTCCCCCTTTGCTTGAAGAATCGATCTTTCTTCTCCACCTCCCCACAAATGTGGTCGAAGAAGTTGATGCTCATCCTAAACCGGCGACGGAAGTAGCTAACGGGGTAAGTTGGAGTTTCGGCAAAATAGTTACGAATCAACTTGTTGTGCCCCTCAATCCGCTCCCTCGACGATTTTTGGTGACTGAAGACGGAACCACCATGCTTCGGCCACTTCGCGCGCATAGCCAAGATCATCAATATATTTTCCTACACTTCTAAATCCATCTCCTCATCGGATGAATCATACGCACAACTCTTCTACGATGAAAAATCCTAATTTTAATTGGCCTCCAAATCACATATATACAATGAAAAATCGATTTGGGCGCCACATACCTGCGCGCGGCTCATGTCGCGTTGGTGGAAGCCTCTGGGGCGCGGGCGGAAGCGGAACAGTGGAGGTGCTCTCGGCGGGCGGTGCTTGTGGGGGCGACCTCCAGCAAAGAATGCGGCCGTGGCGGCGCGATGGGTCGCCGGTCGATTTAGCAGCGCTGGCACCTGGTGGAGTACCGCTGCCAGCTGATCTACCATGGCGAGCAAGGGCGGCACGGAATCAGCAAGGCATCGGCACGGAATCGAGGTGGCGGCGGCGCCGGCGTGGGAGGCAGAAATGGGGAAGACGCGCGTGGGATTTTTCAGGCGGCAGTAGGCGTTCGCGCGGTCGCTATGCTTTTTGCCGTGTGCTGGAGTGTAAGCGGCAAATATGGTGCGCGTGTCAGCGTCTACTGGAGCGGTGAAAAGACGCTGCGCGCGGTAAATCGGCGGTTTTTTGTGCGCCGCGCCATTAGACAGCTTCTGTTCTATTGGAGATGCTCTGATATTCTCTGAAACGTCTCTTTATTTAGTGTCTGTGAATTTCTTCGCAAAGCAAAATTTTCTGGGTTATATGCATAAGACATGTTTAATCAAATGAGTACATAATAAAACCATTTCTGAGAGGAGCATGCATCCTTTCGCCTTCATCGTTCATAGTACTAGTATATTTATGTACGTGTTGACGGTAACACTTGAAGATACTTTACATAGCGCTGCCACAAGGGTCCACCAACCATCAAGATGTTGACAGTAACCTCGTAGTGCGTGCCTCGGCCCCCATCTTCTTTATATAGCGCTGCCACAAGGGTCCACCAACCATCAAGATGTTGGGCGCCCCCGATCAGGACGTGATCCAATGGTTGCATCGAGCCGTTGGGCTCGACACGGGAGAGGTCAAACTAACGTGCTTGGTACCTACACCGTTGTCGCATGCTAGGGTCATGTCTCTAGCTCATCATACACCTACTCTGATATTCTCTAAAACATCTCTTTATATTTATTTTCTGTGAATTTCAGTGTGAATTCCAGTGTGCAGTGTTAACATAAATTTCTTCGCAAAGCAAAACTTGCTGCGATTAAATGCATAAAATATTTGTAATCAAATGAGTACTACATAATAAAACCATTTCTGAGAGGAGCATGATTTCGCCTTCATTGTTCATACTATATTATATTTATGTACGTGTTGACAGTAACACCTGAAGAGGGGAAACAAAGAAGAAGAAAAGAAAATCAACCTCAGATTACAATCGCATCCATCAGGTGATGCCGCCGCTAGTGTACAATTAACATTACACAATGGCAATGGTGGTGCCCATCGTCCTCTTCACAGGGCTTCCTTTCCAGAATCCTTCTATCAGTAACAATCTTTGGCAGATGAAATACCGTGCTGCATGCGACGCACGCCTGAATGATCTGTGCATACATATGGTCCATCTGGCTGCCGTTGCCAGGCAAAGAAACGCTACGAGAAAGAGACTAAATTTGATGCCATGTGTTTGCCTATGATCCGCTCTCAATTTGGTTGCTGAACGGTAACCGGTCGACGCCTCTCTCGACTGCGTCCCTCCACAGGCGGTACCGTATGCCGAGCTTGTCATATGAAACTGGCCAGTTCCAAACGTTAGCGCCGTTGTTCATTCGCTCCTGTTGGCCGAGCACAAGCCGCAGATCCTCATTCAAGACCTGCAGAAGATTATGCAAGATTGTCATGGTCAGAACTGTCATATACAATTGTTTGCAAAAAACAGCTACTAAATAATTTACTATCTATCATGTTGATGTTTTTCAGGGGACTATCATGTTGACATCCTATAGTTATGAAGTAGCTACAAAATTTGAGACTTGCCTTCTCAGCGAAATGTGACCACAAGAGGTGCATGAAAGGGATGTGCTTGATCCAGGGTGCGAAGTCGAGGGACATCCGGTACAGCAGCCTGGTTTTACTCCTAGATGAGGGCAAGCATACATGGAGCTGGTGGAGATGCGTCGAACATTGCTGGGTGCTCTTCCCTTCTAGCTTTCCAGGCTTGGAGATGCCAATGGTTGACAAGACCATGCAGGGCGGTCGGAACTCCATATCGATGGGATAAGGATCCCAGTAACCTTGGAGCCCAGATGTAGGTGTCAAGAATTTCACAAAGCTGGCATTAATAACACAAGATCAACATGTTGTTTGCACCGACATAATATCACCATGGTTTTGAACACTGATTATTCCTCAGCTAGTTCTACTTGGTGCCATCTATAAAATGTGTAGAAGTACCTTGGAACACTCCATCCCTTGGCAAAGGTGGATGTATGAGTAAAAGGGGCATGAGCAAGGTCTAATAAATTGTCCAAAAGAAGTCCATGCTCCACCGGTAGCTCCATCACTATCTGTTGAATGATCAAGAAGGATATTCAGTCCAGTCCAAAACTGAAACATACAGGACACCCGCACAATAGTATGGTTGTTGCAGCATCACATGATTTTCTTTACCTCTGCATGGATTGTAAACCCTGAAGGAGGCAGCAGGGAAGGGATTGTGGGCGTCGGTGTATCATCGCCTGGCCAGATCCAGACCATTCCTTCTTGCTCGAAGCATGGCAGTGCCCGGATGCGTACGTTGAGCATCTTTGTTGATGGCATCTTCTCACATTTTCCGTCAGTCGAGTACTCCCACCCTGAAGATTGTCCATACGAAATGCAATATTATTTGTACATCAGTTTTTACTTGTGGTAATACTACTAATGAGAATAATAGACAATACTGAATAAGAAATATGCTCCTAGTTCTTACCATGGTAAGGACACGTGATTCTACCCTCATTCACTGAACCAAGATCAAGAGGGCAAGCTCTGTGAGCACATGTATTCTGCACACATCCAGGCCTTTTATCTTTTCCTCTGAATATCACCCACTGCTCCTCAAAACAATCTATTGGTACCTGAGAGAACACAAATGACTCTGTCAAATAAACACCATGTGCCTGTGACTGCTAACTCTGATTGTCTTTGAAGCAAACATTTTAATTTACCATGGTGTCATCTTTCAGGTCACTGGAGAAAGCAACCGGGTACCAGAAGTTCTTCAGGTTGGAATTGTAAGGCTTCACCGGCCCAGAAATGTTGAGACTCCGACGCTTAGTTTTCTTGGGTCCGGCACGGGGTGTGAAGGAAGTGCTCGGATCAAGAGAAGCGCAATCGGCCGTGGCCGCAAAAGCGCTTCCATCCGACAACAGCCTTTCGTTGACCACCGTCTCCATTTGCGCTAGCTTATCGAGCGCAGAGGACACTCTGGATTCCGATAAGTAAAGCTGCAAGCGACAAACTAAACATCAGATTCCAGATGATATAGCAAGGTTCCGATTTGGATTGTTCCAGCAACAATAACATACCTGGTTGTGAGCTTTTGCTAGGTCCTCCTGTAATCCGGCAAGATCTTTCCTCAGATTCCCAACCGACTTGAAGTCCCTTGCTAAAGGATTCAGAACCTCCACGACCTGCATTTCATGTTTTTCACAGTCCATGTTAGTAGGCCACACCAATAAATTTCATCCACAGTTACAACTTCAAGCATCTTTGTGTATTCTGACATCCATTGGATCTTCTATGCCTAACTCTAAATACTAATCATGGTAAAAAGATTCAGCAAGTGTAGACTGCAAACAGAAACATTTCTCTGAACTTGCTGAAACTAGGTACTACAAGTATTCAGACACTATTCAGTATACCTTGTTGTGAAGCACCATGATGGTGAGCAGGTCCTGCCGTGCCCTCCAGTCGCAGTACTGGATGTCGAAGCGGACGACGTCGAGGGCCTGCTTGGCGTCCAGGAACTTGCCCTTCTCGATCGGAACCCTAGGCCCGGGGTCGTCCACATGGAAGAGGGCCTCCCAGTGGTTATCCTTCAGATACTCGGCGCTGTCGTCCCTGAGCACCGCGTACACCTTGATTCCACCATACCTACCGACGCCCTGCACCACAAGAACATCATCGTCAGTTATCCAGTTCACCAGGAATGGATAATTTTGGAGGTTCAGAAGGAATTCGGAAACTTGTGTCATGAATTAGAGCATCCGAAATTACATTGTTCATCATTAGCTCACCGTTGACTACAATCCTAACCGGTCCTCCCTCGCCGGAGAACACAAGAAAGGAAAACAGGGGAAGAAGCTGGGCTTATCCTGACCTTTCTGGAGAGGCACCGGAAGGATGGCTTGATGAGCAGGTGCGGCACCAGGGACAGCGAAGCCACTGTGGTCATGGACTCCGCCGGCGGCCGTCGTCGCCGCAATCGAGCGGCGGGAAAAGAGGGATTTCCCGGTGTGGAGAAATCGCTGTATTTCTGTCGCAGAGGAGGAACGGAAGGCTGCTGCGACGTCAGAGTATTTTTTCTTGGAAATTATTTTTTCGCGGCTGAATTCAGCTTGACGCCTTGTGACGATAAGAGGCGGGAGCTACCCGCGATCTCCACGAGCCTCCCGCGTGTGGCCACGTGGGATCCGGTGTCAAGCTCCAGCCGTGACATGGAGGCCTCCAGCACCAGGGGTTTGGGAGCGCAAGTTGCACCCAACCCAAGCCCAATGGTACGCTAGCCTAGCAGTGCAAATTATCACCAGAGACCTTCTACTTTGTAACTACTACGTGCAAGTGAGCATGTTATTTGTTTCTCTTTATGTGATTTTTGTTGCTCGAGTTCGAGGACAGGTCGTGGTGCGGCGGTGAGGGCGAGGGCCGTGCTTAGTTATAGACTTGCGGAAGTAGAACACTCAAGTTGGATGCCTCTATACACATGCATCAAGTACATCATGAAAGTGTCGTGCACATCTCTACTTTCTACTTAAAACCGTGTTTTGCGACCCAGAAAATTATGTTATTTTTGTTTGTGATTGAAATCTTCATGGGATGCTACTCTTGTTCCATCTTGCCCCATTTCACCACCACTTCTTCTCTGTCGGGTGGTGGGCGAACTATCGATCGTCAGCCCATGATCTCATGCTTGCCGCTATACCAAAAAATCAATCTCAATTGCATGTTTCAGAAGGTAGTTTGCACGCAGTTGATGGAAAAGTCAATACAACAAACACCAAATTTTCATAAATCAGAGTTAGTTATACTCATGCTAGAAGATTAAGTTATCCAAATACTTGAGTTAAAACTAGTAGCACCGCCTCTCCATTTTTTCCATAAAGTCTAACACCTCTCCATGGAATTGAGACGGGTTGCATTTCGAAAACAAGGAAACTTCTTTGTTTAGCTTTCGGACAAAACAGTTTTCAACAGGTCGGAATTACAAACTATTTGAACAAGCTTAAGTAAGGCTGTCACCTGACAATACTACTTTACTAGTGCCAGTAATGGGACCACAACTTCCTTATTGTGTTAATAACTAAACATGCTAATTTCTCCCGGCAGTTGTAGGAAACGCCTTTGTGGGCAACCAAACACACAGCAATTTTTTTTATAAATCGGATTTAGTTGCACTCATGCAAGAAGAACATACTTGAATTATCCACTAGAATCTCACCATTTTTGATAAAGTCTAACATCTCTCCATTGAACTGGGTCGCAATTTGAAAACAAGGGACCTTGTTTGTTTACATTTCAAACAAGACAGTTTTAAACATGTCAGAATTACAAACTATTCGAACAAGATTTAGTAAGGCTGTCCGAGCCTACCAAACCGACTTTACTAGTGCCGGTAATGTAATCACAACTTCCTTATTAAAAACGACCGAACAGATACGCTACGCGAGGAGCCGCCAGGGAAGAGCTAAACCCATCTAGGGTTCCGTTCTCCTCGCCGGCGACGTCGTCGGTCCGCTCCGCCTCCGGCGGCCTTAGGGCCTTGGAGGTGTTGCGGTCCACGGCCTCTCGCCGGCGGGAGGGTTTTCGTTTTTGTTTAGCCTTTTTCAGTGTCTTCTTCGAGATGTTGAGGCGACGGCTACGTCCCGAAGTCAGAATAAGGTCCTCCTAGCCCTATCCTCGCTCCGGTGGTGCGGCTAGCGCTGGTGGAGGGCGCGTGGAGTCGTGTGTCCGGCGGAACTCTTGGGATCCGGTCGTTTTCTATCTTCGTCGGTGTGGTTTGAGGTCAGTCTCTTCCGATCTACGGTTGTCATCTTCGGTGATGGTTGCTGCTCTGGTGCGCTGG
The DNA here is from genome assembly GCA_910589775.1 of Avena eriantha. Classification (NCBI taxonomy): domain Eukaryota; kingdom Viridiplantae; phylum Streptophyta; class Magnoliopsida; order Poales; family Poaceae; genus Avena; species Avena eriantha. The sequence continues at coordinate 347,626,300 of OU342746.1, read as the reverse complement.
TCCTACGGGCCCTTAGCACGACGACTTCTCGTCTGTCTACTACAACAAGCTCTACTACGACAAGCTTTGCCCTGCTCCAGTGATGGAGGGGCGAGGACGGCGGCGCGCCTTCGGCTCGTGCTAGTGTCTGTAGTCGTCGCTAGATGGTCCAATGTATTTGTAATTTCTATTACTTTTATGGCTCTTTGTACTACTATTGATGATTATTAATAGATCGGTGAAATTTTGCAAAAAAAATATTGTGTCAATGCTCGGAGCAGAATGTTGCAATTTCCCAGAACATCAGGGGGCATACGGGCAAAAGAGGCTCATCTACCAACACACAGTGTAACGTAACGACGGATGGATGGATAGATTGCGGGATAAGACGCTGCTGGAGTCTGTGTCCTGACGCGCCTAGGTGGCACCGTGTACGGCCAGATTTGTGTGGACAGACGGTCACTAGCGTGCCAGCGTGGACGCGTTCCTGTCCATTAATTAGTTCCGCGCTAGAATCTCAAACCATCCCACGTGAGAGTGAGAATATGTTGCGTTCGATTCTCTTCTTGAACGACTTTCGAAAGGAGTATGTTCCAGTAGCTTTCTACATTACGACGTTTTTAATTTCTTGGCAATAAATTATCTAATTCTTCTATAGGATTTTTTGGCCATCTTGGAAACGGGTAGATAGTTAGTCTTCTTAATCGGGGTCGCATGTCCGTCCGTGGTAGATCGGGTGACATCTTACTAGGCGTCAAAATTGAGACTATAAAAGTGTTGGCTAGTTTGGTGAGAGACTTTTATTTTAAATTCCATATCCGTAATAAAGCCGATAAATTTACATGGACTCTGGTTGCCATGTATGGTGTAGCCCAAAAGAAGTTTAAGGATTGATTTTTTGCGTGACTTGGTTGATTTGATAAAAGATAACCCAATATCTATTTCAATACTTTAATAGGAGAGGATTTCAATTTGCTATAATACTCTCGTGAGAAAAGTCATGGTATATTTGATAATAATTGGCCTCTCCTATTGAACGTTCTGATTGACAGCCTTGATTTAAGAGGGGTATATATATGATTGGTATACAGTTCACTTGGGCGAATAGGGTTCCAGAACCAACATAGATAACATACTTTTAAATACTGAATGACAATCTAAATTTCCTATGGTAACTATGCATGCACTATAAAGTATTGAGATTCTATCAGACCATGCTCCAATCATTCTATCCACATGGTCATCATGTACACTATGTAAGCGCCGGTTCAAGTTCGAACTTGGATGGCTATACCGTGATGGCTTCGATGAGATGGTTAAAAATGTGAGGCATAAAGGGCCATACTCCCATCCAAAAATGGAATAATAAAATGCGTGCTTTACTTAAATTCCTAACTGATTGGCAAGGCACATTGATGGTATTCTCAAGGAGAAGTTTTGAATGTCAGCTATAATTGATTACTTGGAAGCTTTCACGGAAGTTAGGATGTCATCTCTGCACAAGAAAATAAGCTTAAAAGCCAAGCAAATACAGAGATAACACGAGGATGAGATCAAGTGGTATAAACAATCAAAAGCTAAATTTATACTCGAAAGAGATTTGAATACAGATACTTCCATGGTGTCACAAATGGAAGACATCGGAGAAACTGATTCATTCTCTTGTACATGATGAGGGCATGATCGAAGGCCATGATGTCTTACATTACTAAATATTATAAAGGTTTGTCTGGGTCCTTAGAGGAAAGTAACTTCTCTATGAACATCCTCAAGTTTTGGTTGAGGAGGACAGCTTTCTAATTGCCCCTTACACTGAGGAGGAAATTAAGAAGGTGATTTTTCAAATGGAATACAACAAAGCCCTGGGTCTATATGGTTTTCCTCCCTAGTTTTACCAAAAGTTTTGGGAACGAATCAAGTCAGACCTTCTAGATTTATCTAAATTTCTACATGAGGGTCAGCTAGGCATATTTCGTCTAAATTTTGGCGGAATAAATTTATTACCTAAGGTTAATGAGGCAGAAAGGATACAACAACATCGACCAGTCTACCTTCTCGATGTTAGTTTTAAATTTTTCACCAAAACTGCAATGGTTAGGCTTAACTCGGTGGCATACCATGTAGTTTGGCCTTTGCAATCTCCTTTCATGCAAGGAAGAAACATACTAGATAGTGTAGTAATCCTCCATAAAACAGTGTACGAATTGAAGGAGATATGCCCTAGAGGCAAATAATAAATAGGTTTTTATTCTCATATCTCAATTAGTTTATAATAGTTTCATATTGTGCTATAACTGTATCAAGTAGAAACATTGGTACATGTGTGTTATGAAACAAACCAAGTCCCTACTAGCCTCTATTCATACTAGTTCGTTGGTCATGAGGATGATCTGGGTTTTAAGATCATGGGCATTTATGCTAATTGACAACAAGGTCATATCATTGGAGAATGATGTGATGGATATTCCTTGAAAGATTGCGACACGATCAAGTCATATAGTTCATTATTGCAATAGCTAAAATCTAGTCTCCTTTTCCTTAGACCGTGAGTTCATATTACTCACTGTTTTCTGAGGCTGCTTTGACTACACCAAACGCCATCTGGTAATACGGTGATCATAAATGTGTATGTTGGGTATTCCAAAGGAACAGTAGATGACATGTGACTACAAGACTGCGATTTGTTCACCCACGTGGCAGGTAAGATACATACGACCGGCTTGGTGAGATTACATCCATAAATGTTGCAACGTAACAAGTAAAATAGAACTTGTTGGTAACGAGATTGAACAAGGTATGTGATACCAATAATCGGATCTCAGACAAGTTGTACCAAGAAATAAAGGGAAATTGGATTCTACATTTTATGGTTCAAATGACATTGTCATCGGGAGTGCATAGGGGTCACATGGGCATCTCTGGTCCCTCTATTGATCATGATATAGATCATATCCAGAACATTCCCGAGCCGTGATGGAATACACTTAAAGGTACGACGAGAGCGATCATCCGTAAGATGGAATCATAGTAAAGAAAGGGAAAGCCGAAATTGTTCCGCGGAGAGATCCGAAGTTGTTCGGAGAAGGAATAAAGGAACAGACCGGAAACGTGTTTTCGGATAAATGAGAATTTAAATATACATTTATTATATGTTAATTATGAATTAATACATTCTAAATATTATTGAAATTATGATTTATAAAAGCAACTTTCATATTAGGCCAAATCCCCGAAGGGAAATAGCCTAGGAGAAAAGCTGCAGAAAAGGAAAAAGAAAAACAGCCAAAGCCCACGTGGGCGGTGGATAATAGCCGCCACACGGGGCAGCGCACAGTTGGGCTGCACAGGCGGGTGGGTGACGGATACTCCCTGCCACACAGGGGCAGCGGGGTGTTGGGCGATGCGCCACGCGTGGGTGGGCCACGGTCATCAGGCCGGCCCACCCCGGGGTTGCCTCTCCCTCCCACCTCGCGGCTGGGCCGAGACCGAGCCAAGCCCACCCGGGTGAGGACCTGGGCAGCGGGCGCCACCTGGGCTGCCACACGCCAGGCAAGCCCACCACGGGAGCTGGCTCATGGCCTGCTGCTGCTGTTTGGCTAATGGGCTGAATGGGTCTAGCCCATCCGACTGAGATGATATTTCCTGGGATTTTTCCTTTACAAATAGTCCCACATGGCTAATCTAATGAGGAGGGCACACCACCTCTGCCTATATAAAGGGGTGCCCTTGGGTGGGATTAAACACACCAATATTCAATTGGAGAAGTCCTTTGGTTGACTTCCTCCTTCCCTCTCTCTCCAGTCTCCACGCGTTGGCACAGTCCCAAGTAAGGACTATCCGTGCAAGAGACGCTACACCTGCAGCACGCCGTTGCGCTCCAGAGATTCCAAGCCGGATATCAACTTCCGCACTCCCGGCGGGATCGGGGAACCGGAGGTCTCACCGTACACCAGATGTGTACGAAGCCAGGAGGTGCAACACTTGGGGCACTTAAATGTCATGAACCGAAGCTGCTGCATGATGAAGAAGGAGCAATGGGTGACCTACGAGGAGCTTCACGACCTTGAAGTTGGCTACGAGTACGACTACATCAACCATGTTCCCCTCGGGACGTTAACCGCATATGGTCTATAAACGCTCAGTCGTTACTGCATTACTAAATAGATAGATCTTGGGCAGTATTAGAGTTCCAACATAGGATTTTTTTGCTTTCTGCTGTGGAACCCTTCACGAATGACATAGGAAACAGCTAAGCAGAGTATTTCTTAAGATTGATTTTGAAAAAGCCTATGACAAAGTCAGTTGGTATTTTCTTCAGCAAACTCTTAGAATGAAAGGTTTTCCTAAGAAATGGCGGGCTCTAGTCCACAAATTCGTGTCCAGAGGTAGTGTCAATGATGACGTGGGAAATTACTTCTAGAAAATAAAAGAATTGAGACAAGGTGATCCATTATCTCTAATACTATGCAATACAGTGGCGGATATGTTGGCAATCTTAATCAAGCGTGCTAAGATTGATGGCCAGATTGAAGTGTAGTTCCTCATCTTGTTTATGGAGGTCTATCTATACTTTGATATGCTGATGATACAATTATTTTTATGAAACATGACATGAAAAAGGCTAAGAATCTGAAATTAACATTATGAGCATTCGAGAAATTGCTTGGTGTAAAAATTAATTTTCATAAGAGTGAATTGTTTTTCTTTGGTGAGGCTAAAGACGAGGTTAACCTATATGCCGAGCTTTTTGGCTGTGGGCACGACCAATTTCTACATCATTGGAGACTCACAAATGTTGAATGGAAAATATTTGTGAAGAAATTTCAGAAAAGGCATAGTAGTTGGAAAGGTAAATTATTATCCCTAGGCTGGATATTGGTGCTCATAAATTCAATATTTACCAATATGTACATGGTATCTTTCTTCTCGCTTCCTAAAGTAGTTTTACAAAAATTGAATTATTCCCGATCTAGATTCTTTTGGCAAGGAGATAGTAATAAAAAAATATTGACTAGCTAAATGGAGTGTGGTTTGTCGTCCAAAACACCAAGGTGGACTAGGTATTCATGACCTTAAAGTCAAGAATATTGATCTACTCAATAAATGGCTTTTAAGCTACTGATAAAGGATGGTGTATGGCAAACCCTCCCGAGGAAGAAATATGTTGGCTCAAAAGCGATATCTCAAGTGCTTTAGAAGACAGAAGATTCACATTTTTGGTCTAGGCTTATGAGTGTGAAGAAACATTTATTTAGAGTCAACACTTTCTCTACTAAGGATGGATCATTGGTATGGTTCTGGGATGGTAAGTGGCTTGGCAATGCTACTCTCCGAGAACAATATACGGGTCTATACAACATTGTTCGTCACAAAGGGGATACCATTTCCTCTATGTTGGAATCTCCCCCCTAACATGTCATTCAGGAGAAACTTATTTGGACCCAGACTTGTATCGTGGAATGCTCCATTACAATGTTTAACTACTGTGCATCTCTTGGATGGCTCTAATTAGTTTATTTGGAACTTACATGAGAATGGTAAATTCTCAGTATATTCCATGTATAAAGCCTTAATTATGCCTACGGTGCCCTGTAGATAATAATATTTTTTTTGAAAGATGAAGATACCTCTAAAGACCTAAATATTCGCATAATATCTTCATTGAGCTGTCATCCTTACTAAGGATAACCTTGTTAAAATGAACAGTTAAGGAAATAACCAATGCATTTTTTGTCATCACGCTGAGACAATAAAACATTTATTCTTCCAATGCAAATTGCAAGTTATATATGGTAAGTCATCCAAGTAGCTTCTAGACTATCTCCTCCTCGTATTGTTGCTAATATATTTGGCAATTGGCTACATGGCTAAGACTACATGACTATTATTAGGGTGGGAGCTCTTGCTGTTCTTTGGTCGTTGTGGTTATGTAGAAATGACAAAGATTTTTAATGATAAGATGTCTTCTTTTATGCAGGTTATCTATCTCTGCACCGCCACACTTCATAAGTGGACGCCTCTACTTCGTGTGGAGTATCATGACCTGTTTACGGAGGTCTATACATATTTGGAGGGTACAGAAATGTCTGTACATTTTGGTTGCACTACATATGCTCACGCTGATAATGGAAAGTTAGAGCCTACAGATGTTAAGTGCATATTCCTTGGTTATGGTTCAGGAGTTAAAACATATAAACTATGGAATTCTAAAACTAAAAAGATTTTTTTGGTAGGAATGTTGTTTCCAATAAATCTGTTATGTATCATGACATATTGCCATCAGATTCCTCTCCTATTGCTATTGGAGAGGAGGGAGTTAGTGTGCAGGTGGAGCACCTGTAGAAAACTATTGATAATAGTGTTTTGGTTGATGATACTCATGAGGAAAATATTGATAATCACGTTGGTCAACACTCACCTACTATTTTGTAGCAACCACAGGAGTCTATTGCTGCTAATAGACCGAGGCGTAATATAATTCCACCTCGTTGTTTAATTGAAGAATGTAATCTTGTTCATTATGCTTTGACTTGTGTTAAACAGGTGGAGCATGATTCTGAACCTGCAAGGTTTAAGACAAGGTTAGTAGAAAAAGGTTTCAGCTAGATTCTAGGTATTGACTATAACGATGTTCTCTCTTCGGTTGTGAAGCATAGTTATATTCGTGCTTTCTTTGGTATTGTTTCTATGCATGATCTTGAGCTTAAGCAACTAGATGTAAAGGCTATTTTTCTGCATGGTGAACTAGAGGAGGAGATTTACATGGACCAACCTGAAGGGTTTATCATTCCTGGAAAAGAGGATTTTTTGTGCAAATTGAAGAGATCGCTTTATGGTTTGAAGCAATCTCCAAGATAGGGTACAAAAGCTTTAATTCATTTATGATCTCACAAGATTTTAAGAGGTCTCAGTTTGATAGCAATGTTTACATAAAATTTGTTATTGGATCACCTATATACTTGTTGTTATATGTTGATGATATGTTAATTGATGGCAAGAGCATGAAAGAAATCACTACTTTGAAGACACACCTAAGTAGTGAATTTGAGATGAAAGATCTTGATACTGCTAAGAAAATCCTAGGTATGGAAATTAAACGGGGCAGAAAATCCACATTGCTATTTCTTAGTCAACAAGTTTACGTTGAGAAAGTTCTTCAACGTTTTAATATGCATGATGCAAAGTCTGGTAGTACTTCTATTGCTCCTCACTTTAAATTGTCAGCATTGCAATGTCCTAGTTCTGATGAAGATATTAAGTACATGTCACGAGTTCCTTATTCTAGTGCTGTTGGTTTCTTGATGAATGCCATGGTTTGTTCTCGCCCTAATTTATCATATGCTATGAGTTTGGTGAGTCGTTACATGGCTAATCCTGATAAAGAACATTAGAAAGTTGTTTAGTGATTTTCAGGTACCTTCGTGGCACATCAAATGCTTGCTTGAAGTTTGGCAAGACTGATATGGGACTCGCATGCTATGTGGATTTAGATTTTACTGCCGACTTGGATAAGAGGAGATCCCTCATAAGTTAGGTGTTGACGGTAGGTGGATATGCTGTGAGTTGAAAGGCAACACTGCAGTCTGTTGTTGGTCTATCTATAACTGAATCAGAATATATGGCTATTGCTGAAGCTTAAAAAGAGTCTGTTTGGTTGAAAGACTTATACGTTGAGCTTTGTCAGAATGATTCTTGCATTAACATGTTTTGTGACAGGCAAAGTGCTACATATCTTACTAAGGATCAGATGTTTCATGAGAGAACAAAGCTCATTGGTATCAAGTACTATTATGTTCGTTGACGTTGTTGCACACGGTATACTAAAGGGTAAGCACTAATGATAATCCTGCTGATATGATGACAAAGTATGTTCCCGTTGCTAAGTTTGAGCTATGCTCAAGCTTAGTTGGTATAACTATTTAGCCAAGTGGATGTTGGCACCGAAAGTGTTTTATTTGTTGTTCACGGAGATGATTGTTATTGATTCTATAAGAAGGAATTTGTCTCAAGGTGGAGTTTGTTGAAGTATGATCAAGTTCTATTAAGGAGGCTAACTTCTGATGATCAGATCATTGATGACCTAGGTTTCCACCGTTATATATACCTCTTGCAAGCTGCCGATTTGGATAAGTTGTATCTGTGAAAATTTCCGGCGTTGTGTAAACACTCTTTGTTATAGTGAAGTTTTGTTGGCCGGCGTCCGTGGTTTTTTCTCTCTTTGTTGGAGAGGTTTTTTCACGTTAAATATGTGTTCTCTTACTCCTATTTTTTCTTTCATTCTTCGTTATTTGCTTGTCGTGAAGCTAACGTATAGAAGCAACAAAAATATCAACCTCCACTATACCAAATTTATATATGGAAATAATTTTTATGATGATGATTCTAATAATACAGATGTCGTACGGTGAACAAAGAGAGTACTGTCCTGTTCTTGACCTCACTCCTCCCGCCGCCTTACACTGTACAATCTACAGTATTTTATTTCTTTTTGAAATGTTATACAGTCTGCAGTAAGTAGGATGCTGGGCAGCTCCAAAGCGGCCCATGTCCGGCCTAACCCAGGACGGTTACAGCCAATTCTCTCAAAGGTTTGGCCCAGCACTCTGGGTCTGGCTTCGTTTAACTTGTCTTCGATGCGCAGAATAAAGGAGCTTTGTCTTCGAATATGGTGGCCCATGCCAGGCTGACTTTGACAAGGTGTTGACTTTGACAAGTCGAGCCTAAACCATAGGCCGACGTTTGAGACACACTGCTATTCATCGCTTTAGGCACCCTCCTAGCCATTGTCGCCTTGCCACCTTCCTAGCGGCTGGTCGCCGAAAGCCAAAGAAATATTGGTCCCCTTGATAATAAACGAACGTTCAATTTCTACCTTTTTCAGAGAAACTAATATTGCCCCTTTTTAGTGATTGTCTAGGAGGAATTGCTAGTCTTTTGTCGCTGATTTCTCCTTATCCCACGGTCGGCAGCACTATCGGCGCAAGGACTGAGATAGCTATGTTCATCCATTTGAGACTTACTGATTCTGTGCCGGCTGAGATTCAGACGCAAGATTAGAGAGCGGATATACCACACATATGTTGGGCCCTCGGTAACTTCTGTGCTCCACGCATTTTGGGAGATTTGTGACAGTTCGCGAAATCAACAACCGCCACACATTTACACTTAAGTCCCGCTCCCCTAGATAGTTGGAAATAATCCGAACTCCGCCTAACAGTGAAATTTACACTTAATTTTGGTTATTTTTTCTAATTTTTCCATTCTTATTTGGTTGTTTTTTCTATTTGTTCTACAAGATTCAAAGCGGTCTGAGTTCTCTAATAAATCTCGTATGAATCTAGACTGAGGTGGAAGGATTTTTCTATAAAATAGTTTACACGATCTCCAATAAATCAATGGTAAGAGCATCTCCCCTCGTCGCCAAAACTACGTCCGGTGCCGTCATTTTTCTGTCCGTATGGGGGGCGCCGGATAGATGTTAGATTTGGAGGACGCTGGCTCCCAGCCGTGCCCCGCATACAAAAACTTCAAACATTCGAAATAATTGACAAATATGAAATTAACCACGATTTCACATGCAGTTTAAACCAGTTTACATATAATTTTAACAAACAAGAAAAAAAGACGAAACCACTAGCTAGCGGCCACGGCTTGATGGGCGAGGAGGTCGATTCTAGCACCGAGCCCAAGCCTAACTTTTAAGCCAGCCATAGGTGGTTCCCGACGGCGATGTAGTCGAGCACACATTCAACGATGCGCCCACGTGCGCTCCACCGTCGCCGCCGGCCCTCGAAATTGTTCTCCGACGGCTGGCCGGCGCCATCGTAGGCAATGATGCGGCCCGCACGCTGCTGTTTAAAAAAGATCGTCCACCCGTGGCGGTTGTCGGGATTCCACTGGGGGTCGTCCCTCTCTAGCGTGAGGGCGAACCAGAAGTGGACGAAGATGGTCGCGGGTAGGGCCGCGCCGGTCGACACCGGAGGTACCTGCAGACCACCAACCCATAGCATCAATCCCATCGACAACCGAGAGTTCGGACGGACTGGGTACTGGGCCGCGCCTCATGGACGCGTAGGCACCGCCGCCCAAAGCCATTGACGGAGGACCTATCTTCTAGAAAATGCTCCATCGGCGGGGCTTCGGCTACGGTTTTGACGATAAAGATTGTGGGCGAGTTGCATGAAGAACGGAGATGAGGCCGTTTTAACGATAAAGATTGTGGGCGGGTTGCATGAAGAACGGAGATGAGGCCGTTTTAATAGCACCTCCGGCCGCCGTCCTAGATTTAGCGGGAGAAGGGTGTGGTCATGGTGTAGATCTACAATGACGATGGCCGCCGCGTAAAAGGACGGGAATCATGGACGAGAAGCGGTAGAAAAGGCAGGAAGGACATAGCAGGAGAACACTCGTCTCACTGTGAGGACTAGCCCGCGTTGTTTTAATTTTTAATTTTGTTTTTAATTTTTAATTTTGTGAAAAGAGTCTATCTTAGTTCACTTCAAATCTAGATGAAAACGCTAAAAATATCTACGATACCCTTGTTTCGGAGTACAAAACAAATATACACCTGTAGGTAGATCCTACAACATTTTTTACACGCAAGAAGTCTACGAGTACAATACACTAGTAGTTTCTACTATAGCCAGTCACACAACTTCAGTAACTTCGCGCTACCGTCCACAGGCTCAGGAACCGAACAAGCAGACGCCACCGCTCTCAGACGGGCGCGGCGGCGGCGAACCAGGCGATAGCGGGCCCGGCGAGGCGCGCGGCACGAGGGATCACGGCCCGTGCCACGCCCGGCATCATCGGGTACGTGAGCACGCCCAGCAGGAACCAGTTGAGGCTCAGCAGCGCGACGGCGCCGTCCGCGGCGGCCGGCGTGGCGCTCACCAGTCCTCCTCCGTGGGGACGCGCCACGGCGGGCGCGCGGAAGAGCCGCGCGACGCTGCACATGGACATGCCGACCACGGTGAGGAGCCCCGCGAGGAGCGGCAGGCACGGGGCGTCCGCCGACCACGCGATCCCGCCCACCGCCAGCGACATGCCCACGCTGAACAGGCTCCGCCGCCGCGCCGTCAGCTCCACCAATCTGGACTCCCGTTCCGCCACAGCAAAGCTCGGCGGCGATGATGTTTCGGATTCGAAGACGGCGACCTCCGTTTCATCGTCTCCCCGACAAACATCCAATGCTTTCGGCGCGCGCTTGCCGTCGTCGGGACCGGGTTTCTCGCCGCCGCCCACGACGACCTGACCCGCAACAGTTGCCGCCGTGGCCGCCTTGTCCCACATTGACTTGCCCTTGTGCTCGTTCAGCCGCATGTTCTCCTTCTTCAGAGCCTTGACCTGCAATAGCGCGCAAGAACAAACGCCAAGAAGCAGAGTCAATACTCAATATCGCAGCCTAGAGGTACAGCTACTCTGCTCTGTCCTCCAATGGCGGCTCGTAGGTAGATACCTGGCTCTCGAGGAGGTCGATCCTGGCGAATGCGTCCTCCTGCTCCTCCTCCATCTCGTCGAGGATCTCCTCCATGGCCGCTTGCTCCTTGAGCGCCGCCCGCAGCCTCTGCTCCAGGTCCCTATTCTCCCACACCACCCGCTCCATCTGCACCTGCATCTCCCCCAGCAGCCGATCAAGCTGCCCCCAAAACAATCGCAAGAATCAGTGCCAATTAACTGACAATCGATTCCGAAGTCCGAACGGTTGATCCATAATTACCTTATGCTCCCTGTCGGCGGCGGCGAGGAGGCGCAAGGGCCAGGTCATGAAGGCGACGGCCGAGAGCATGGCCTCGCAGCAGAGGAGCACCGGAAGCTCGACGGCGGCCACAGCCAGGTGCCGGAACGATCGAGCGCCGTACGCCGCAACCCAGCAAGACGAAAAAGGCATGCGCGAAGCAGGATCTCAGGCTCTCAGCTAAGCTCAGCCACCATTCTCCGCTCTCCACTCCACTAGCTAGCTAGCCAGCCAGCTCACCCGGACATCACGCGCGCGGAGAGATAACCACCGACGGTTGACACGGCGACGCTGCTGCGGCTGGTAGGAGCACGATGTCGTGGAGCGAGGAGGGAGTGCTGAGTGGAACTGGAGAAGGATCCGATTGACTTCCAGATGTGGGAAGGGGCGGAGACTGAGGTCCAGGCGACACGTGCTGCTGACGTGGCTGCACACGTGCAGCTAGCACTGTCTCTTCGCGCCGCGTCACCACTCCTCCCGTCGGCCGTCGTAGATGGATTGTGTTTAGGTAGTACTACTAGTAGATAGCGCTTGCTGCGATCCTATCCAGTACACCTACGCTGCTCGTACAACCGCGATTACTTGATAATAGATCTCGAAGCCATAGGTCGTTGGTGAGTAGAGGTGTGGTGCACGTGGCTACTAGTGATCCTATTCAAGATGTAGCCAGTGATCTACACTAAAATCGTGCAAAATATCAATCGAAATGATGTGCATTTTTAGCTACGTAAAAAATACTCTCTGACCCATATTAGTTGACACAAATTTGTCTAGATTCGGATGTATTTAGATATATTTTAATACTAGATACATCCGAATCTAGATAAATCTAAGTCAACTAATATGAGTCGGAGGGAGTAACAAAATTGTAGATCTGAGTACAATGGTTTCAAATCTAAGGGCAATATGAACTTTGTCATTTTGTATAGCCCAGAATACAAGACATTTTAAATTAAGTTTTTGCACGTTTATAGGATATATACATCATTAGCTACTTGTACGATTTTGTCAATTGTAAATATAGTTTTAATTATTTGATATGCAGAGAGCACTGAATCTTGGCAGTCAAAATGACTTTCCGTAGGTCATAGTCATAGGTGTTGTGTGTTTGGGCTGCGGCCGTCGAGAAGCAGCAGTGGAAGTGGTGGTATTGAAAGCAGTCGGGGAAGTAGCGCCTCGTAGGCAGAGATTTGTCCTTTGACAACAATGTTTCTGACGGCTGCTGTTGTTTGTTTTAAGTATGAAATGTTTGAATCGTCAATAAATGGTAAATAAGTTGTATAAATGCTATTTCGAAACAAATTAGTTAATTCTGGCACTTTTATGAACATAATTACCGTGCTCAAGGGCTGAATTACCCAATTTACATTTTTTGATAAAATAATTGTAAACACAATTTTCACTATAAATAGTTTAGAGTTATTCGTGTGGCTTTTGCCTTTCTCGATTTTGGCTTCTAAGTCGAAATTTCCACATCACTGATATTGCACAAGACTTCTTCATATCATGTGAAATATACAACATCACATATTTTCAAAGATAATACAAGATGGACACAACATTTATATTCGAAGACTTCTCCATATGACACAAATATTTACAAGTTTCTCACGTCTAGACATGTAGTAGAGAAAATTGCACAAACCACCATTGCTTGGAATGAAAGTTGTAGAGACTAGTGATTTAATTTACTTTTGCACAAACTAGTGACTCTAGGGGTAATTTGTTGCAAAGAGCTCCAATGAGCATTTAACGACGATTCATAGAATTGGGGCCCACCTTAACGGCTGACCAAACATCCACTATGGCTTTGGATGTTTGTCCACTATGTGGTGAAAAATATCGTGTTGGAGCAAACCACGGGCCGAACATGTGCCCCCACACCCTATTTGTTCATGGGCGGGGAAGCCCGATTGATGACGAGAGCGGCTCCAAGTGGTTGAGAAAAGTTGGCTCGCGAACTATTTCCCCTCGCCCCCTTTTCTCCTAGGTGGTAGCATCAGTGACCTATGTGATCACGGAGGTGACAAAGGGAGTGGAAGCGGTAGAGATGCCCGACCGACGACGAGTTTCTGAGCCAATCTGGGGTGGAATATGGTTGTAACTTCTCCTTCACCAGGGAAGAAGACAGAGAGAAGGAACGTGTGGCGGACGATGGGTTCCTTGTTTGTTAGACCTTTTCTAACTGGAAAATTAGTTAGGATTAGTAATACAAAGAAAGAGAATTATCTCTAAAGACAATTATTAATTGTCCTGATTTGGCTTAACTCTGGCTAAATCAGTATTAATCATTTGGTCTAGTGAGTAATACACCGTAAATTTTGTAGTAAGGTGCACCATAAAATCTCACATATTTTTTATAACACATATGATAAGACACAAAACATACAAGCACACATATTACAAAATAAGTAACAAACAGAGAACATAGATTTTGGGATATGTAATTACAACGCCATGATACAAATCCAGCTATTATTTTATTGGGCCACACGAATAAGTTCATGTGCTTAATCCTGTCGCAGATACCCCTTATGGGTTCTATAGTAGTCACATAAACTTTCTACAACTCACATGATTGCAAGGCCACATGTATAGCCCTGCAAAACAAAAATAACAAAATAAAGCGTAAGACATAAGTTAAAATAATATCTATGTACAATTAAACGGCGAATTGTTCACTCCGCCAAATGTGTTGAAGTGAACGGAAGCGTTAGGGTTTTAATTCGCCACACGCGTATCAGTTAGGGAGTTGATAGTGAAAAAAAATATTGTGGTTGGATTTTCTGAAATCCAGTTAGACCCGGGGATTAATTTGGTTCTTATCTTTATTAAACAGTTTTTGGTTCAATTTTAAAACTAAGTTCTCTGTTTTGTTTATTAAAAAATTGAAATGATCAATTGTTCACTCCAAAATTGCGATATGAATGGACAATACTACATTATTCATAGGCATGTCGAATTGATTGGACAAATTAGGACATATAGAACTGTTTATTAAGAAGCAAGCCTCTGAATAGCTGGGGTTCACGACTATCTACATAATTGTTATTTTGACTACTCGAATAATGTTTTGACAATGCTAACATGAAAACGCAGTATCGTCTGAACTCATGTATGAATGCTAGGGAAAAAAAGAAGTGCAAATCACTAACAGTTGTCGGGGCGTAGAATGCACTGATATTGAATTCTCTGTAGGTATCCAGGCCAATAGTTTCCTGGACTTTTTTGTACTTGATGAAGCCGTGCGCGGAAACAAATTCTCCGGTGCCACCCACAACTGCCATCTGGCCATCCTTGTTAGCATAAAAATTCCCCATCACTTCAAGTGTGGACCCAGTGAACCTATATATGTAAATATGCAGTGTATTATCAGGGTAAGAAATAGGAGTACAAAACATGTAAACTTTTGTGCTAGATATCGGACTGGACTACTAATTACGCAAAGCCCCTAGGTACGCTCTATTCCGTACCTGGCATCCTGGAACACCAGGCTGAAATAATTAAACCAGCTGCCTGCAACTCCTACAGAAGCCTGCACGGCCATGCCTTTTGCACGGGCAATGATATTTTCATTGGGTTGAATTGCATCAATTACAGTCCAATCAACAACAACCAGCGTACCAAACCCTGTTGAGTCGTCGTTTGAGGGAAGTGTCACTACCTGGTTGTGGGTTGGGTTACCTTGAACAATTTGGTGCAAATACAACTGCAGGCTAATCTCGCATTCGCAAGAAGTAGTTGGGCATGAGAGGGAAGGGTAGGGCATGGCTAGGGAGAGCAAAAGCAGGGCCAGGACAAAGCTAAGAGTGGCCATGGCTTCAATTGTTTGGATGGTTACTTGTGAGGAAAAGAGTCGATACTGTGTGAGAGATAAGTGGAGACGAGGGGTCATACTTATAGTGCTCGAAGTCGCGTGGGCCTTTCGAGCTTCAGCCGACCTTTCGAGTAGCATATAGAGTAGAACATAGCATATAGAGTAGAACAAATGCGTGTACATCTATCAATTCAAGGATACCAGCAGCGGCATATATGTCATTTTGTAATAGTTCCTGGCTTTATCATTCTTCTTGACCAAACTTCCGAACTAGCTGTTGTATGTCAATAATTAGTATATCGAAACTAGACACGATGCATGCATGAAGTCTGGCAGCATGCGGTTGTGTGTGTGTATATTATAAAATTATCTTTGACCCCTTTATTCTACTGACCCACGGTATTATCAGTTCATATTAGGTAGTAGCTAGCTCTCCGATCCAATTTTGCATCTCTCTACATTTCCCTGATTATCGATGTACTATATGAAGATGGTATCAAAAACAGCATCATCTCAGAATATCAACTTTGTGTATTGTGTAGACATGGACATACACATTAAAACAAGTTCACCACCTAACGTGCTTATCCACTACCCGAATTCAAAAATACATGAAGACTACAATATGGTGGCCGTCATTTGTTTCTATTGATTTGCCCAACTAAACTTTCTAACAGAAGACTAGCATGGTCTTTGCTATTTGTTCTTTTCATAATATGCCCAACTAATCTTCCCAGCAAAAGACTAGCGAAGTCGTGGTCATTTCTTTTCTTTTCATTGCTCAACCTATCTTTCGAGCAAATAAAAACATACATATATACCGCAATATTCTTGCGTATGAGGTGCATTTATCTACTTGTCTGCTCTTCAAACACGGAGATCTCCTTCATCAGTTAAATTTGTAACTCATGCATGTACATGGGTCATTTGATCAGCTTCAGGGGTGGTGGGTCGTGTCGGACGGACCTCTCGGTAACATGAAACTTAGTTAATTCTAAGTCTATCGAGAAATTGACATATCCTATTCTAGGAGGAAAGTAAGTATTGACTACATACCATAGATGTATAATATATGGACATCAAAACTGAAGGTAAAAACTACTCCTTTTCAAGGATATCAAGATAAATATGTGATGTCCTTCTTGAAACAGAGGGAGTATTTGTTTATATTGACCAAGAGACAATATAATTATTTTGTGATAGTATTAAGATAATGTATTTGTATAAACTATAGATTGTTTTCCACGTGGCAATATACTGTGGGTGAAACTTTTGCGTTGCCATGGAATTTGTTTATGAGCGTTGTTTCCATCCAACTATTTTTTTGACAAAAGGTTGTCTTTGCTTAGATTAGCACTTTTTGTTTGGTATGTTCTAGTGACACCATTCTTACTTTTATTATCACTTCAGGTACAAGAAGGGGCAATTACAATGTTATGAACAACATAATTTTTCAATATGAAGAAGCCATTCTAAGTACTATTAAACCATGTCCTTGATGTCGAATAACCTTTCGAGCCTTCACCAATGGATCTCTATCCTACTTTGAATCCAATAGAAGTTTACTGCACATTTTCCATCTTAGGGCGAGCAATATAAGCAATTCTGCTATAGATAGATACTAAGTACTACCTCTGTTCTGAAATGTAAACCTTTTTAGCAAGTTGTTTTAGTTTGCTAAAAAGGCTTATATTGTGGAACGGAGGTAGTAGTAAAGAGAGTAACAATTTGATTCTATCATCCATCGATTTTTTTGAAGGTGAAACATAATATATTAGGTCTGCAAGCCGCCTCGTTAAAACCTTCCAGTCCCCTTAGGTACCCTAGCAAGGATAAAGAGTACGTAAAAAACATGGAGCCTCGAGATCATCCAAGAGTTACACCGCTAGATCTGTTACATCCTATATTACAAAAGGTAAGATAAAAGCCGGGGGATCACCATCCCAAATCCGGGTCTCTTTCGAATCAAAAGCAAATTTAGCTAATTGATGAGCCACTTCATTCGTCTCCCTTGGACAGAGTTGAATTCCATTGGTGGTAGGCTGGTCCTTGTGTCTTGTGCAATCCAGATTCTTCTACACTACAAATTTGGGCCCAAAGAATAAAGACTCTATTGGTACCTGGCCTGGCCCCTTGCCTCCCACTCCCAGGGCCCAGCGCGGGTGCCCTATGGCCCTGCCCGATAGGCCAGCCCTGCATGTGCTACACACTACCCGAATTGAAAACTACATGAAGACTACACTATGGTGGTCCGTCATTTGTTTCTTTTGATTTGCCTAACTAAACTTTTGAACAAAAGACGAGCATGGTATTTGCTATTTGTTCTTTCCATATTATGCCCAACTAAGCTTCCTAGTAAAAGACTACCAAAGTCGTTGTATGTCATTTCTTTTCTTTTGATTATGCAACATATCTTTGGAGAAAATAAAATATATACTTATACACCGCCATATTCTTATAGGTGCATTTATTTACATGACTATTCTTCAAACGCACAGATCTCCTTTGTCGGTTAAATTTGTAACTCCCGCATTTACATGGGTCACTGGATCAGGGCTGGCCCTAAGGGTGGTCAGGAGGACAGCCTCCTTGGCTCCCCGAAACCAGGGGCCCCAAGTCCAAACTAGCCAAGGCATCTGCAACTAGGGTGCCATTAGAGGGGGTTGGAGTTCTTCTCATGTACACTTCATAAGACGAGTTTGAAGCATTACATTGCTCCTTACCGAAATCTGGGCTATCCTTTCGTCGACTTTTGATTTTGTTTTATTTTGTTAGCACGGGCTTTTCTCCTTCAGTCAACCATAAACAAATTAAGATACATGGGGTCGGTTGATCTAAAAAAAAGCACATGTCAATAGCTAGACCGTGGATAGATGAACGATCCAAACCAGATTTTTTTTCGATAAAGGGCACTTTTATTAGACTCAAGAATTTACACATCATGGTGGTAGAAACAACATTTTGTACTTCCTTGCCAGTTATGCCTAACCAAATTATCTTTTGTTAGAATCACACCACGACGAATAGTAGGCGAAATTTTTAATTTTCAAAGGTAACTTCATTTTCCAGAGTGCATGTTTCTATTAGCTGGTACTTCAGAGTGTCGTAGTTATTTGTACATAGAATAAGCTGAAAACTTATCATTATCAGTCAGATTCCAATAAAACTCACCATGTTCGTGTTGGGCCAGGTCCCTCCACATGGAGGTGTGTTGGCAGCCCAACATCAGCCCGTGAAGTCCAACACGGTTAACCGTTGATCGATGTTCGTATCCAACGGCTGAGGTGCTCCTTAAGAGAGGAGTAGAAAAGAAAATCCTAACCACCCTTGGTGGCTGTGTGAGACACTCCGTGTGTGAGAGTGTGATCTGAGCAAGCAAGCCATCGTGGCTGCTGTGAGAGGGTGAGAGAACACACAAGAACACCACAACCTAGTGAGAAGAGAGGAAGAAGAAGGAGAGGTGATTTCTGTCCAGATTTCTGAGATCTGACCGGTCTGTCTTCAAGCTGGTGTTTGGAGGCTCAAAGGTGCTTGGATTGACTCCAAACTTGATGAGCTCGTTCCTTGCTTTGAGTACTTCGATCTGGTTAGCTGGTTTGAGGTTTGGGTCAGTGTAGCTTCAGATTTGGAAGCGGTTTATTTAGTTCGGACTGCTGCAGTTTTAGCACAGAGCAGTTTTGGTAGACGAATAGTTTGGGCAGGCAAGCGGTGTCCGATTGACCTGAAATTTGGTGTGTATGTTGGGTACTAGTATGTCAGCTTGTCTACCAAGTTTGATGCTAATTGGATATGCGGTTTAAGAGCAGTTTGCTGATTACTGAAGGGGACAGAAACTGAGTTACTCTGCTTTGCTGTTATCTTTCTCTCAAGTGGTTGTTGTTGTTGTTGCCGTTTCGCAATGTGCTGAGTGTGTTGTACATCTCTAGATGTTCTAGAGAAAACTTTGTACCCAGGTTGCTCATAGTGAAGCTCGCGTGGACCGGTTGGTCCCTACCCGTGGTTTTTTCCTCCTCACCTTGAGGAGGTTTTTCCACGTAAGTCCTTGTGTCACCTGTGCATGTGCTCGTTGTTTTATTTCCACTACATATCTGTTGATTGAAACTATCCTTTGAGGTTCACCGTAGGAAGGGCGTGGAGGTTGTGTGTCTGCTCCTCCCACCCCAACAAAGTGGTATCAGAGCCGAGGTTCAGTTTTGTATTCAGTTTCAGAGCAAGGTTTGTTTTGGGCTGATTGCATTTGCTTGTGGTGAAAGATGGAAGTGAATACCAACAGAATGATTTCTTTGAATGGTACAAATTATCAATCTTGGAAGTGCAAGATGAAGGACTTGTTATATGTGAAGGATTATTGGATGCCAGTTTTCTCCACTGAGATGCCCAGTGATATGAAAGAAGATCAATGGGAGGTACTTCATCTCCAAGCTTGTGGGTTCATCCGACAATGGGTGGATGATAATGTTTTGAACCATATCATTGAGGAGACACATGCACGTACCTTATGGCAGAAATTGGAGGAGCTATATGCCCACAAAGAAGGTACCAACAAGATGTTTTTGATCAAGAAATTGATGCGTTTGAGGTACAAAGAGGGCACTCTAATTGCAGATCATGTAAATGAATTTCAGGGCATTATAAATTAGCTATCTTCAATGGGAATTACATTTGAAGATGAAGTCAGAGCCTTGCTGCTACTTGCCTCATTACCGGACACTTGGGAGACCTTTAAGGTCACCGTGTGCAATTCAGCACCTAATAGAGTTGTCACTTGGAACCTTGTGAAGACCAAGGTACTAAATGAAGAGTCCAGAAAAATTGCTGATAAGGATGGTTCTTCCTCACATTCTAAAATGTTAGTGACCGAGTCACGGGGGAGAAGCAAGAGTAAAGGTCCAAGTAAGGGAGGAGAAAGAAGTAGAAGCAAATCGATAGGCAAAGACAAGTATGCTGGTGTTATATGCCATCACTGCCGTGAGAAGGGCCACATCAAGTGGCATTGTGAACAATGGAAGAAAGATAAAAAGAAAAAGAAGAAAGTTCAGAAACAAACCGATAGTGATAGTGATAGTGAGGGAGGCCGGATTGCTGCGGTAGAGGAGATCATGTTTCTCATGCATGAAGAACATGATGGCAGCAGTGTCTCCACCATTGAGGAGAGGATCACTGTAGTTTCTGATGATACCATCAACCTTGCAGATGGTGATGAGATGACTTGGATTCCGGATAGCGGTGCTACCATACATGCTACATCTCGAAGAGAGATCTTCACCAACTACATAGCAGGTAATTTTGGTGTTGTGAAGATGGGGAACAATGATAGAGCAAAAATCATTGGAAGAGGAGATGTGCACTTGGAGACTGAAAATGGTACGACACTAGTCCTCAAGTCGGTGAGGCATGTTGAGGCCCTTCGACTCAACATTATCTCAGTTGGATTGCTTGATAGAGATGGGTACTTGAGCAGATTTGGAAATACACATTACAAGCTCACCAAAGGAAATCTGATTGTTGCAAAAAGTAACATGGTTTCAGTTTTGTATCATGTTCATGCTAAGCTTTCTGCTGCTTGTGTAAATGCATTGCAGAAAGAGGATGCGTGTGCCTTATGGCACAAGAGGCTTGGGCACATGAGTGAGAAGGGGATGGTAGTGCTAGTGAAGAAAAATATGTTGAAATATGTGAAGGGAGTTCACATCAAGAAATGTTCAGATTGTCTAGCGGGGAAGCAACACAGAGTTGCATGTAAGAGTCAACCTCCTCACAAGAAGCCCGAGGTGCTGGACTTGATACATTCCGATGTTTTCAAAATGTCGGTGAGGTCAATGGGTGGAGCAAAGTACTTTGTCACATTTATTGATGACTTTTCCAGGAAGGTTTGGGTCTATGTTTTGAAGAACAAACATCAAGTACTAAGTATGTTCAAGAAATTCCAAGTCTCAGTTGAGAGAGAAACTAAGAAGAAGATCAAGTGAGTTCGCACTGATAATGGGGGAGAGTATATTGGCCCATTTGATGCCTATTGCAAGGAGCAAGGAATTAGGCACCAATTTACTCCTCCGAAGACACCACAATTGAATGGTCTTGCTAAGAGGATGAATAGGACAATTGTTGAGAGAGTTAGATGCTTGCTATCGAGTGCAAAGCTGCCTAAACATTATTGGGGTGAGGCTTTGTCAACTGCAGTTTATCTTATTAATCTCTCACCAAGTTATCCATTGTCGGGAGATGTTCCAAACATGGTATTTTATGATAAGGAAGTCTCGTATGAGGATCTAAAGGTTTTTGGGTGCAAGGCCTTTGTTCATATCCCTCAAGATGAAAGGTCAAAGCTTGATTCAAAGACACAACAATGTATATTTCTTGGCTATGGAGGTGATCAGTTCGGCTATAAGTTGTATGACCCAATAGCAAGAAAGGTTGTGAGAAGCCGTGACATTGTGTTTGTTGAAGACCAAACAATTGAGGATATTGTGAAGACAAAGGTGCAGGCTCTGGTGCAAGTTCCGGTGCATGTTCCTCCTCAAAATCAGCAGCAAGACAAATCTAATTCTAACCCAGTTCCTGCAGATTCGGTTGAAGAAGAAGCTGAAGATGATGATGCAGAAGATGTGCAAGGTGATGCACATAGTGGTACAGGTGAGGATGCTCCCTAGCAGCAAGAGTATGATGCTGAAGAAGATGATCATGATCAGCAAGCACCTGAACCAGATAGTCCACCAGCAGCTCCACTCAGACGGTCCAGTCGAGGCCGTGTTCCTTCCACCATGTACGATTCAGACCAATATGTGGTGTTATTGTCTGATGGTTCAGAACCTGAGTGCTTTCAAGATGCAATGAAAGATGAGAACAAGGAGTGGAATAAGGCTATGCAAGAAGAGATGGATTCCTTACATAAGAATCATACTTATGAGCTGGTGAAGTTGCCCAAGGGCAAGAAAGTTCTTAAGAACAGTGGGTCTACAGAATCAAGGAAGAAGAGCACACGTCACATCCAAGGTACAAGGCCAGGCTAGTTGTAAAAGGATTCAACCAGAGAAAAGGTATTGACTTTGATGAAATATTTTCTCCGGTGGTGAAGATGACATCAATCCGTATGATCCTTGGCATGGCAGCAAGTCTCAACTTGGAGGTTGAGCAAATGGATGTGAAGACAGCTTTCCTTCACGGAGAGTTGGAGGAAGAAATCTACATGGAGCAGCCTGAGGGGTTTCTTGTTAAAGGCAAAGAAGACTATGTGTGCAAATTTAAGAAAAGTCTCTATGGCCTGAAACAAGCTCCAAGACAATGGTACATGAAGTTTGAATCTGTCATGGGGAGCAAGGCTACAAGAGGTGTAGCTCAGACCATTGTGTTTTCATCCAGAGATTCTCAGGTGATGATTTTATCATGTTATTGCTCTATGTGGGTGATATCTTGATTGTTGGCAAGAATGTCGCAAGAATTGCTAGGCTAAAGAAAGAGTTGAGCAAAAGTTTTGCCATGAAAGACTTGGGTCCAGCAAAGTGTATTCTCGGCATGAGAATTGAGAGAGACACAAAATCCAACAAGTTGTACTTGTCTCAAGAGAAATATATTGAGAAGGTACTTCGCAAGTTCAAGATGGACAAGTGCACACCATAGCATACATCAAACTCCCAACACCTGAAGCATAAGGAACCTTTTGCATTTCCTTTTCCATATCTTTAGTGGAGGTACATTTCTTTTTACTCAACTTGAAATGAGCTTCAAGATGGACAAGGAATGAAGCTCATTTCAAGTTGAGTAAAAAGCAATGTACCTCCACTAAAGATATGGAAAAGGAAATGCAAAAGGTTCCTTATGCTTCAGGTGTTGGGAGTTTGATGTATGCTATGGTGTGCACATGGCCTGACATTGCTCAAGCAGTTAGTACTGTGAGCAGATTAATGTCCAATCCAGGAAAACCACATTAGGAAGTCGTGAAGTGGATTTTGAGGTATCTCCGGGGCAACACTGATATGAAGCTTTGCTTTGGTGGTAGTGATCCCAAGCTGATTGCATATTCAGATTCAGACTTGGCTGGAGATGTCGATGGAAGGAAGTCTACTTCAGGTTATTTGATTACCCATTCAAGGGGAGCAGTGGCATGGCAAAGCAGGTTGCAAAAGTGTGTGGCGCTGAACACAACTAAGGCCGAGTTCATCGCAGTAACTGAGGCGAGCAAGGAGCTATTGTGGCTGAAACGATTGGCTTGTGAGCTTGGTTTTGAGCAAGAAAAGTATGTGCTATTTTGTGATAACCAAAGTGCTATTCACCTGAGTAAGAATGCAAGTTTTCATTCGAGGTCGAAGCATATTGATGTGCTCTATCATTGGATTCAGGATGTGCTGAATTCCAAGCCAATGCAAATTGAGAAGGTGCACACAGATGACAATGGGGCTGATATGTTGACCAAGGTGGTGACAAGGGGAAAGCTCGAGGTATGCCGTCAGCTCGCCGGCAGGACTGCCGGTTGGCAGTGAGACCCTCCATGATGTCGAGAGGGGGAGTTTGTTGGGTCAGGTCCCTCCACATGGAGGTGTGTTGGCAGACCAACATCAGCCCGTGAAGTCCAACACGTTTCAACCGTTGATCGATGTTCGTATCCAACGGCTGAGGTGCTCCTTGAGAGAGGAGTAGAAAAGAAAACCCTAGCCATCCTTGGTGACTGTGTGAGACACTCCGTGTGTGAGAGTGTGAGCTAAGAAAGCAAGCCATCGTGGCTGCTGTGAGAGGGTGAGAGAACACACAAGAACACCACAACCTAGTGAGAAGAGAGGAAGAAGAAGGAGAGGTGATTTCTATCCAGATTTCTGAGATCTGACCGGTCTGTCTTCAAGATGGTGTTTGGAGGCTCAAAGGGGCTTGGATTGACTCCAAACTTGGTGAGATCGTTCCTTTCTTTGAGTACTTCGATCTGGTTAGCTGGTTTGAGGTTTGGGTCAGTGTAGCTTCAGATTTGGAAGCGGTTTATTCAGTTCGGACTGCTGTAGTTTCAGCACAGAGCAGTTTTGGTAGACGAACAGTTTGGGCAGACAAACGGTGTCCGATTGACCTGAAATTTGGTGTGTATATTGGGTACCCGTATGTCAGCTTGTTTACCAAGTTTGGTGCTGATTGGATCTGCGGTTTAAGAGCAATTTGCTGATTAACAAAAGGGACAAAAACTGAGATACTCTGCTTTGCTGTAATCTTTCTCTCAAGTGGTTGTTGTTTTTGTTGCCGGTTGGCAACGTGCTGAGTGTGTTGTACATCTCTAGATGTTCTAGAGAAGACTCTGTACCCAGGTTGCTCATAGTGAAGCTCGCGTGGACCGGTTGGTCCGCACCCATGGTTTTTTCCTCTTCACCTTGAGGAGGTTTTTCCACGTAAATCCTTGTGTCACATGTGCATGTGCTCGTTGTTTTATTTCCGCTGCATATTTGTTGATTGAAACTATCCTCTGAGGTTTACCACAGGCAAGGCGTGGAGGTTGTGTGTCTCCTCCTCCCACCCCAACAGTTAGTTCATTAGGAACTTAGGATCTAGACCAAAGGAGACGCCTATTTTTGTGGAAGGCAATGCAGAACAGGATTTAGTCATTTTCTTGCTCGTTGGTATGCAATGACTAGTTAGATTCTTCTCCATTGCTCAAAAAGTAGAGTTTTATCCACCTAATGTGTGCCCTATGCACCACACTTTTTTCGTTCTTGGACAGAAGATGGAGGCGACCCCATTGATGGCCCAAAATATATCGAGCTCGTTGGGGAACCCCAAGAGGAAGGTATGATGAGCACACCAGCAAGATTTCCCTCAGTACGAAACCAAGGTTATCAATCAAGTAGGAGCAAGGAAACACCCCAAAGGTGTTGCTAGCTGAGCCTTGGAAGGGCGCACTACCGGTGCTAGTAGCAACGTGGAGACCTGCACAACACAACCACAGAACTTTGCCCCAACTTGCGATGAGGTTGTCAATCTCACCGGTTTTGCTGAAAATAAAGGATTAAACATATCGAGTCGAAGAAAGTAATAGTTTGTAGAAAGTAAACACAAAGGAGTAAACAATTTGTAGATTGATTGTAAAAGAAAGGACCGGGGTCCATAGTTCAGTAGAGGTGGCTCTCCTTAAGATAGATAACATGTTGGGTGAACAAATTACAGCGGGGGAATTGACAAACATCGAGAAAGCATATAAGCATATACTACTCATCTTGACTCCTTTGAGACTTGATTGGGCATTATAACATTACACATAGACCGCCATCCAACTCCATCTATGACTAATAATCCACCTCTAGGTTATCATCCGAACCCCCTCCAGTATTAAGTTGCAAGCAACGGATAATTGCATTACGAATTGCGTGTAAAGTAAACAATACGATTGTTCTATGAACAAAGGATTGTTGTTTTCTCCCTAGTAGCAACAACACATCTAGTACCTTAGAGATTTCTGTCACTTCCCAGATTACTAGAGGCATGAACCCACTATCGAGCGTAAATACTAACTCTTGGAGTTGCTAGCATCTACTTGGCCAAGATAGCTACTAACAACGAAAAGCATGCAAGATCACAAATAACAAAGACATGATAGAATCAATAATCAATTTGAAATAGCATCTCAATATCCATCGGATCCCCACAAACACAACATGCAGAATTACAAATAGATGATCTTGATCAAGAACGGAGCTCACAAGATCTAAACATGATAGCACAAAGAAGGAGAACCAGCCATCTAGCTACTACATGGACCCGTAGTCCAGAGATGAACTACTCACGCAACACACCGGAGGCTTGCATGATGATGAAGAAGGCCTCCAGGGTGAATACCCTTCTTCGGCAGGGTGCCGGGAAGAGCTTCAGATCCCTCCCGATCTAGGGAGAGACGGCGGTGGCTACAAACTCTATCATGGAATTTTGATCGGGTACTTAGGGTTTCCGTATCAGAGGCAATATATAGGCGGAAGGAGAGGCCGAGGGGGTGCCTAGGCTAGCCACACCACCCCCTGGCGCGGGCCAAGCCTGACCGCACGGCCAGGTGGTGTGGCCTCCCTCTGGCCCTTCTCCGTCTCGTATTCTGGCTCCAGGTGTCCCCCGGTAAAATAATAACTTTGGTTTTTGTCCCGTCCAATTTCGAGAATATTCATTTTCTGACTTTCCTAGAACCAAAAACAGCGGAAAACAGGCAGCCGGCACTGTGGCTCTTGTTAATAGGTTAGTCCAAGAAATCATATGAAAAGTACTCCAAAGTGTGGACAAAACACAAGAAAGTAGATAAAACCAAGCATGGAACATCAAAAATTATAGATACATTTGCAATGTATCAACATCCCCAAGCTTAACTCCTGCTCGTCCTCGAGTAGGTAAGTGATAAAAAGAAAGAATAATTTTTGAGGTGACATGCACCATCATAAACTTGATCAAGGTATTTGTAAAACATTCAAAGCTGGGATCATAGTACTTCAATCATAACATGAAAGACAAATTTCTAGCAATAAGACAAAGAAACTATGATGCAACATGAAACGGCACAAACAAAAGATTCATGAATAACAATGCTTTGTAATACGTTTGTTTGTTTCACATAAAGAAAATATAGCATAATAGTATTCAGCTTGTCCCTCATAGAGGAGCAAACATAAATGCATAGGACACCTTCAAATTTCATAAGAGTGACTAGATACAAATAGTTTAAAACAAGCAATATCAAGGTATGCATCAATCAACAAGTCTTGGGACAATGCACATAGAACTAAGAATTGCCACTATGCTCTCAAAGTAGGTGCATAAAGATAGAAGGTGGAGACTCAGTATATAAGTGGAAGAAATGCCTTCATAGAAGGAAGTAGGGATTCAAGTCTCATAAAGAGATTCCGAAAATTATGGTCCTTAATATCTTTCAACTCTCATTGCCCCTATCATAAGCATCTTGAAGTGATTAAGGTTAAACTGAACAAACTATGGTGTACATGCTTGACGAAGTATAAGTTAGAAATCTTATGTCCCTTGAATACGAGGGCCGCTCCTCATGCTACTCCAGTTTAGTCACTGGTAAGTTCTTGTCATCATAAGTATATGTGTATCATAGAGAACCGCCAACAGGGTACCCCTTGCCCGATGATACGGAAGAATCCCCATGGTGTATCAAAATGACAATGCAAGCAGACAACGAGCATCTCAGCAATATTCTTATTTACCATCGGAATATGGTGCTTTTTTCTCTCTTTCCTCTTTTCATAATCTCTTTTTTTCTCTTTTTTTTCTCAATATAGGACTCTTTTTTATAAGAAGAATGCTTCATAGACAGCTCATTATGGTTACGCTGCAGGTTTCCACCATGTCAGCATGGATTAGACCAGCGGCCCAGGTGTTTCTCTAACACATATACATAACTCCATGGACTTACAAGCTCACCTTTCATTTCACACCGACGACATCCATAGACAAAAGAGCATGATATCAACTAGGTACAAAGTACTAGTGCAATGTTGAAAGCGTTCCCCATGACAGCATGGTTCTGCTAATCCCCAACAAATAAGTACAAGCATATACAACACAGACGACACAATGGTTCAAGTTTATTAAGGGCAAGAAAAGTAAAGTGTGCCATCAAGTTTGTGAGAGCTTTAATAACTAGTTTTCTCATAACGAGTTTAATTTGGAAGGTAAACAAAAACATGAATATACTTGGAATAGCATATGCTAATAGGTAGGTTTGGTGGACTCTTTGGAATAACTTGGTTTAGGGAGTTGGATGCATGAGTGGAACTCATACTTGGTTGCGGAGGCTAGCAAAAGACTGAGAGTGACAAACTAAGAGAGCAATAATGGCCATAATCATGCAGAGCGACAAAACATCATTGATCAAAGCATAAAGTAATACTACAAGTTGGAAACTAAAGGATCATAAAGGCTATGGTGACTTGAGATAGTCATAACATGGTGTGAGCATGCGCCAAGTCGACCCAAATAAAGCGTCAAAGGAGAATACCACAATACTATGCTTTATTATGCTAAAACAACACATGATTCATCCAAGGCACATTAAGCAATCTCAATTGTTTATAACAAGTCATGCTACAGCAAAGAATACTAAGCATAAATCCAAAACAATATCAAGCATGGCATGACAGAGCATAGGCCACAGTCAAAAACAAGCTCACTTTACCACTTAAGCATGAACTTTCCTACTCTTTTCCAATCCAAACCAAACTATTTGAAAACCAATGTATAAAAGAGGGGGTCCAACCAATTTATTCAGCAAACTAAGCAAACAAAGCAAACGAAAAACCAAAACAAAAATGAAAAAGAAGACGCTCCAAGAACAACACAAATGTGCATGAAACAATAAAAATGAAGCATTTGGAAGAAACCTGGGATTTTTATTGATGAAGAAGGGGATGCCCAAGGCATCCCCAAGCTTTGACGCTTGTACTTCATGGATATTTCTCGGGGTGACACGCGTGGCATCCCCAAGCTTGAGATTTAGTCCATCCTTCATCTCATTACTCATTCCTTCCATACACCTGAAATTTTTCCTTCATACAAAACTTCACACAATCTTTATTAGCAACATTAGTGCATTCAAGATAATAAGTCTTTAGGTTCAGTTCTAACACCAATAAAACTTCCATTAAAACACTAGCTACTGTAGCACTTCCCTCAAAAAGCTCAATTCCCCAAAAGAACTAAAAAAGGAACCAACAAGAAGCAAATGCAGAAAATGATAGAAATCTGTCAAAACTTACCAGCAGGTAAAGACGATTTTTTTGAAGACCTTATCTTGCTCAAATAAAAAATGTTGAACTAACAAAAGTTATATAACAACCTGTGGTAGAAGCACAAAAATTCACGCCTCAAAAGGACGTACAGAGATTTTACACGAATTTTTACGGTGAAGCACAGAAATCTGTTTCGGGACAGCAACTTTCCCAATCATTACTTCTCTCTCATTAGAGGTTACTCTTGGCAAAAAAAGCAAATAAAAAGGATGAGGAGCGGTTATTACTGAAGTAATAACTTCGAAGAGTCATCTAAAACTTTTGGGTTATCTCCCAATAAGTACTTTTCTTTAACGCCTTTAAGTTAGGCAAAAGAAGCAAGAAAGAATCAAGTGTTCTCAAATGAAGAAGCATTAAGAGCAAATTTTGTTGTCATAGGAGAGGCAAAAGAAATCTTCTCTCTCTTCTTAGGGAAGTGTTCTATAACTTTCTTGAGTGGGAGTTGATATTTAATGGTGCCTTCTTTCATATCAATAATGGCACCAACATTTCTAAGAAAAGGTCTTCCCAAAGTAATAGGACAAGAAGCATTGCATTCAATATCCAAAACATAGAAATCAACAGGGACATAGGCATTGTTAAGCATAATAAGAACATCATTATACTCCCCATGAGTTTCCTTTTAGCATTATCATCAAGTGGGACATTCAAATAACAATCTTCAAGTGGAGGCAAATCAAGCATATCATAAATCCTTCTACGCATAATAGAAACACTACCATCAAGATCACATAAAGCTTTGAAATCAAAATCATTCACTTTCATATTAATGATGGGTTCCCAACCATCTTCTTGTTTTATAGGAATAGAAGCTTTATGTTTCATCTTTTCTTCTTTAATCTTTATGAGAGCATCTGTAATGTGTTTTGTAAAGGCCATATTCATAGCACTAGCATTAGGAGTTTTAGCAAGCTTTTGTAGAACTTAATAACTTCAGAGATGTTGCAACCATCAAGATCAAAATCATAATTATCATCTAAAGTAGTAGATCTATTACTAGCCTCAACACTAGTGGTGGTGATAGTAGAAACACTAATGTTTCTAGCAATTTCATCTTCTCTTTCCCACTTAGCATGTAATTCAGCTAATAGTCTAACATTTTCATCAATTATTACTTGTATGGCATTAGTAGCTGCAAATGGATTGTCATTAGTTTCAGGTTTAGCAGCCATTTTATTCAAAGAAGATTGAGCTTCAGCCAAAGATGCTATGTTTTTTTCAGCATTAGAGAGTTTCTCCTCAATAGTTTTATTGAAAGCAGTATGTTTATTAATAAAGTCTTTAAGCATAACTTCAAGTTCAGAGGGAGCACTCCTATTGTTGTTGTAGGAATTTCCATAAGCACTACCATTGTTGGGAGGATATGGCTTATAATTGTTGTTACCAAAATTATTCTTGTAGGCATTGTTGCTAAAATTGTTATTTCTTATGAAGTTCACATCAACTTGCTCTTCTTGAGTAACCAAAGAGGCTAAAGGAACATTATTTGGATAAATATGGGATTTCCCATTAACAAGCATAGACATAATAATATCAATCTTATCACTCAAGGAGGAGGTTTCCTTAACAGAATTTACCTTCTTACCTTGTGGAGCTCTTTCAGTATGCCATTCAGAGTAGTCAACCATCATATTATCCAGAAGCTTTGTTGCAGCACCCAAAGTGATGGTCATAAAGGTACCTCCAGCAACAGAATCCAATAGATTTCTTGAAAAATAGTTCAACCCTGCATAAAAGGTTTGGATAATCATCCAAGCAGTTAGTCCATGAGTGGGACAATTCTTTACCAAAGATTTCATTATTTACCAAGCTTGAGCAACATGTTCACTATCATATTGTTTAAACTTCATTATTTCACTTCTCATAGATATAAACTTAGCAGGAGGATAGTATTTTCCAATAAAAGCATCTTTGCACTTAGTCCAAGAATCAATACTATTCCTAGTTAAGGAATTCAACCATTCTTTAGCTTTTCCTCTCAAAGAGAAAGGAAACAATTTAAGCTTAATAATATCTCCATCTATATCCTTATGCTTTTGCATCTCACAAAGTTTAACAAAGTAATTTAGATGGGCAGTAGCATCTTCATGACCAATACAAGAAAATTGTTCTCTCATAACAAGATTGAGTAAGGCAGGTTTAATCTCAAAGAAAGTTGCTTCAGGAACATGTGGAGCAATAGGTGTTCTCATGAAATCATTGTTGTTGGTGCTAGTGAAGTCACACAACTTAGTATTTTCCAGAGTAGTCATTTTTTTGTGTTTTTAATAAATAAAGCAAACTTGTAAAACTAATTTTTGTGTGTTTTTGATAAATAAACAAGCAAACAAAACGAAAGTAAACTAAGCAAAACAAAAATAACAAAGTAAAGAGATTGGTTATGAGGGACTCCCCTTGTTAAGATGTCATTAACTCCCCGGCAACGGCGCCAGAAAATATTTTGATGGCGCGTGGTTGACGTGGAAGCTTCTTCTTCTTCAGTCCCCGGCAATGGCGCCAGAAAATATGCTCGATGGCCCAAAATATATCGAGCTCGTTGGGGAACCCCAAGAGGAAGGTATGATGAGCACAGCAGCAAGTTTTCCCTCAGTACGAAACCAAGGTTATCAATCCAGTAGGAGCAAGGAAATACCCCGAAGGTGTTGCTAGCTGAGCCTTAGCAGGGCGCACTACCGGTGCTAGTAGCAACATGGAGACCTGCACAACACAACCACAGAACTTTGCCCCCAACTTGCGATGAGGTTGTCAATCTCACCGGTTTTGCTGAAAACAAAGGATTAAATGTATCGAGTGGAAGAAAGTAATAGTTTGCAGAAAGTAAACACAAAGCAGTAAACAGTTTGTAGATTGATTGTAAAAGAAAGGACCGGGGTCCATAGTTCACTAGAGGTGGCTCTCCTTAAGATAGATAATATGTTGGGTGAACAAATTACAGCGGGGCAAATGACAAACATCGAGAAAGCATACAAGCATATACTACTCATCTTGACTCCTTTGAGACTTGATTGGGCATTACAACATTATACATAGACCGCCATCCAACTCCATCTATAACTAATAATCCACCTTCAGGTTATCATCCGAACCCCCTCCAGTATTAAGCTGCAAGCAACGGATAATTGCATTACAAATTGCGTGTAAAGTAAACAATACGATTGTTCTATGAACAAAGGATTGTTGTTTTCTCCCTAGTAGCAACAACACATCTAGTACCTTAGAGATTTCTGTCACTTCCCAGATTACCAGAGGTATGAACCCACTATCGAGCATAAATACTAACTCTCGGAGTTGCTAGCATCTACTTGGCCAAGATAGCTACTAACAACGGAAAGCATGCAAGATCACAAATAACAAAGACATGATAGAATCAATAATCAATCTGAAATAGCATCTCAATATCCATTGGATCCCCGCAAACACAACATGCAGAATTACAAATAGATGATCTTGATCATGAATAGAGCTCACAAGATCTAAGCATGATAGCACAAAGGAGGAGAACCCGCCATCTAGCTACTACATTGACCCGTAGTCCAGAGATGAACTACTCACGCATCACACCAGAGGCTTGCGTGATGATGAAGAAGGCCTCCAGGGTGAATTCCCCTCTCCGGCAGGGTGAGCTTCAGATCTGTCCCAATCTAGGGACAGAGACGACGGCGGCTACTGACTCTTTCGTGGAATTTTGATCGGGTATTTAGGGTTTCCGTATCAGAGGCAATATATAGGCGGAAGGAGATGCCAAGGGGGTGCCTGGGCTGGCCACACCACCCCCTGGCGCGGGCCAAGCCTGGCCGCGCGGCTAGGTGGTGTGGCCGCCCTTTGGCCCTTCTCCGTCTCGTATTCTAGATCCAGGTGTCCTCCGATAAAATAATAACTTTGGCTTTTGTCCCGTCCAATTCCGATAATATTCATTTTCTGACTTTCCTGAAACCAAAAACAACAGAAAACAGGCAGCTGGCACTGTGGCTCTTGTTAATAGGTTAGTCCAAGAAATCATATGAAAAGTATTCCAAAGTGTGGACAAAACACAAGAAAGTAGATAAAACCAAGCATGGAACATCAAAAATTATAGATACATTTGCAATATATCACCCATCACTAGCTCTCAGTCGGCCACATGGAGAAGTCCAAAAGCTAAATAGCCAAGAATAGATTGTCGTGCACCCACGACCAACTCGACGACGTGATTCTACTCAAAGTCCACATCATAATTAATTCTTGCAGAGATAGATAACCCAAAACACACGACCAAAGAGATCCATGTCGCATTTAACCGTGAGTAGTGTGCTTTTCATCATCCTTATGTTTTTCCTTCAAAGGTAGAAAGGCAGTGGCGGAACTAGACGTTCGTGGTCGTGGTATCCAAAGACATACAAAGATAGAATGTCTCCACTCTGCTGATGGTAATCGTATGGAATGAACAAAATGCAAGGGTATTTCGTAATGTCTCCACTATGCCGAATGAAAGATTAAGATGTAGGCGATGCTTTGGAGTACGGCGAATGCTAGGCACTTGGTTTCAATCATGCTGGGAGAGTAATATTTTTGTCTAGCTAAACTTATACTATTTGAATCTAGCTATTGCAACCTCATTGAGAAATGATTAAAGGCTGAGTTTTTAGGTACTGTTGATCTCTAAAGTAAGAGTCAGTCAGATCAGGTTGGTTCTTGTTGGTAATTTCCAACAACATCCTTGATAGAAGTTTGATTTGATTTCAGAAATTTCTCTGCGTCCATCAGTAAGATTGAACAGTATAACACAGTTACCTAGTGTTTCGGCACTTGCTCAGGTATTCTTGGGCATAGGTCAACCGGAAGCAACCTTCATCTTGTATGCTTCCCCCTTCCCATAGGCATCCTTGCTTCCTCGACAACAGTGTGAGCACCATCACAATTGAGGCGGTGAGGTCACCGTTGGGGAGGCCACCGGCAAGTTATCCCAAGGGAAGATATTTGGTCGGTACATCAATGAGATGGGCAGATGAGCGGGCGGAGATGGGAAGGATATGGATGGGAGGGCCGGCACGCGGGTGGTTAGGGGCCCATCGGTGTTGAAATCACACTCGATTTCAGTCATTGGGAGCGTACATGCTGAATACAGGATAACTTTTGGTCTATTTGGTTAAACGGGATCCAAGTCCCAATTATAGATGTGCACTAATCACCATAGTACAACATATGTTTAGCTCAACAAGTGCTAAGTAAATAGTTTTATTTTCTTTAGATCTAATTATTTATTTTATCATGTTCACTTGCTTATCTTCCAGGCATATATACTTGAAAGCGTTGATCGCCTGTCGTCTAGCCTAATGATAATGCGTGTTTGGTGACCCAGGATATCCAGCACCGGATCCATCAGCAGGGGCCAGCAAGCCAAGCCACCCTGGTATGAACCATCTTCCTGGGGGAAAAGCTCCCAGTAGGGCAAGATAAGGCTGATCCCTTATCTTTTGTTTGCGAAACATTTCATATGCACCTATTTTTTCTAACAATTTGAGTGGTCATGCGATGAATATGGGTTCCATATGTAAAAGTTATGTTTTTTTACAGAACATTGCACAAAACTGATTCCAACCCGAAATAGGGACTTGGTCTAGTCCACTACAACACGGACGTCGTACACTGGCGCTTATAAACACCGAGGCACACCCCTAATCGTCGCGCTGATGCTGGCGGCATGGCAAAAAAACTGCAAGGGATAATTGCATCGAGAAAAGTGCATAGACGATGCTTTTTCCGATCGACACATCATTATCTGCCGCCTTTGTTCTAGCACGAAAGTTGCACGGTTACGCCGTAACTCATTGTAGGTCAACACACCTTATATGACGGACATTTCAAGTGATGATAACACAACAACACTGCCTGATATTGTATCTGTCGGCGCATGCTATATAGGAACTTTGTAATTCATCCCCCATTTAATATCTAATATCTATTAGGGACATAATAACGAAGACTCGTAACACAAAGAATGCAACTTCAGTTCAATCAACATGAACATGAGAATTCATTATGTACATATAGTACTTATCAACCCAACAAGTTCACAATTCACATAGCTGGCAACAAATCTAATTAATGCAAAAAAATCAAACCACTACAAAAGATGCACCGTCACAATCAGATAGCCTGCTTTGACTGCAAACTAGAAGGCATAAATATCACCTTTGTAGAGATTGTGTTGGCAAACATATCACCCCCAAGTTTGATTTGAAATAGATAGTACCTACATTATCACATTTCACTTTAATTTGAACCATGACATCTTGAAAAGAAACACAGAAGAAGTCAATGGTTTCTCCTTCTTTAGATATGTAAGGCATAATATACTTTCTGAAAGAATTGGATGAGAAGTACTACATAGGGAAGACGAGAACAATTAAGTTTCTTACCGTATTGGTATTCTAGGCATGGTTGGAGTTCAAAGAAAATTACCATATTTATTTTGTAGTTTGTGGTTTTCTTGAGGGTGCGAACATAGTAAGGAACTTTTGGTCTGTAACTTCTAAAAATTTACTTCAGATTCTTCCTTCTTAACCTAGTCATGTTAACATCACTGTCAAAGTTATATCGAAGGGAGTACTTCTCTAATGTTAGAATATTGGACGTGAAACACCAAGCGAAAGAATAAGTTCATGTTAACTGATTTGCCAAATCTATCGAAGGGGGCATATTTTCTTAGTTATATGTGTCTTGTGTTGATAGAGTTGTAAACTAAAAGATAGTTTATCTAAAAATGCTGAGGCCACAGGCTGTTATGACTAGGGAACATTGTTACTATTGTTATTCACCATTGCTAGCAAGAGTTATGAAACTTTAAAGAATTACATGGGTAGATTAACACAGTGGGCATGTACCCCGTCGTTAGGTCGTTGTGTTCGTCTTCCTTTTTCTTCTACCAATCGTGTAACCACTACTCAATTTCAAATAATTCACCTTGATTGTGGACATCTCGTGTTGAGAGTATCTTTGGCTTTAAATATTATCTCGTTTGTCTCGATGATTTTACTCAGTATGCTTCGAATTATCCTCTATGGTCTAAGTCAGAAGTTTTCTCTCACTTGTTGTCCTTGCATGCTTTGGCTCTTACCCAATTTTGCGCACGTTTCCAACCCATCCGGTGCGATAATGTTCGTGAGTTTGATAATTCTCTTATCCATTTTTTTGCCCAACACCATGGAATAGTACTCCGCTTTTCATGCCCATACACCTCGCATCAGAACGATAAAGCTGAATGGATTATTCGCACTTTTAATGACATCACTCGCTCACTCTTAGTTAAAGCTAGCATGCCGCCTCATTTCTGGGTAGAGGCCCTTCACATCGCCATTATGTTGCATAATTGGCTACCCTCGAAGGAAATCTCGGATCACGTTCCTTTCTTTGCCCTACTTGGCATGGATCCTGCTTATACTGGTCTTTGGGTCTTTGGATGTCTATGTTACCCCAACAGCACCGTTGTTGCACCGCACAAACTTGTGCCATGCTCCTTGCCCTATGTGTTCCTCGGGTATCCATCCCAACATCATGTCTATTGATGCCTTGACCGTTCCACCCAAAAGATCACCATCTCTCGTCATGTCATGTTTGATGAGTCTTTCTTTCCCTTTGCTTCCACCACGTCCTCCATATCTCCTATTCCTTCCCTGCATACATATGATTTCTTGCAGGATTTTGAGCAGCCGATGCCATCGATGCCATTAACCATGATTGCCATGGGAAACTCTACCACGGACCTACGGTAGCCTACCGTGGGTGTTTCTCTTGTCGTGACACAACATCCTGTTGTGGCATAGTATCCTTTCGCATCTCCTGCTGTGGGCTCTGCCATGGGCGTGCGGAAGTCTGTCATGGCACATTCGCCTGCCGTGGGTGCGTCACGAGTCCATCGTCCATGGGACCCACCTCCACCTCCGTCTCACACCATGGTCACTCATTCCAAGGCTGAGATAGTGTAGCCAAAGATTATTTTTGATCTTCATGTTGAGGGTTTATCTCCGATTCCAAAGACATACCCTGGTGCACTCAAGGACCCCAACTAACACTCAACTATGGTCGAGGAATACATTTCTCTCCTCTCCAACAATACTTAGGACCTCGTTGATCCACCTCACAACGCTAACACTATTATAGGAAAGTGGATTTACGATCACAAGTTGAAGTTTGATGGTTCTCTAAAATGATACAAAGCTTGTTGGGTCTAGCGTGGATTTACTAAACATGAAGTTTTTGATTTTGATGAAAGTTTCAGCTTTGTCATCAAGCCAGCTAATATACACACATTGTAATCTCTTGAGCTCTCTAATGACAAGCCAATTCATCAACTTGACATCAAGAATGCGTTCCTTAATGGAACTCTCACCGAGACCACGTATGCTCATCAGCCTTCAGGTTTTACTGATCCTAATTTTCCTGTCAAAGTG
This sequence comes from Avena eriantha, assembly GCA_910589775.1. Lineage (NCBI taxonomy): Eukaryota > Viridiplantae > Streptophyta > Magnoliopsida > Poales > Poaceae > Avena > Avena eriantha. The sequence continues at coordinate 347,588,584 of OU342746.1, read as the reverse complement.
TGTTGTCTCAAGAAATCTCTATATGGTTGAAGCAGGCACCTAGAGCATGGTTTCACCGGTTTGTCTCTTACATTCCTTCTATTGGGTTCATCGGCTCCATGTCTGACAACTTGTTGTTCGTCTATCGGCGTGGTGCTCACGTGGCCTATCTCTTGCTCTATTTGGATGGCATAATCCAGACATCATCTTCCTTTACTTTGGTGCATAGTTTGATTAACTCTCTTTGTACTGAGTTTAGTATGACAGACATGCATGGGTGATCTTCATTATTTTTTGGGCATCTTAGTCAAGAGCAGCAATGATAGTTTGTTCCTCTCGCAAGAGAAGTATGCTTTGGAGCTTCTTGACAGAGATGGTATGTTGAAGTGCAAATCCATCTCTACTCTAGTTGATACCGCCTCCAAATTTTTAGCCAAGTCCAGTGATCTTGTGGTAGACCCCACCGAGTATTATAGTATTGTAGGAGGTCTTCAATATCTTACTTTCACTCGGGCAGACATCTCTTATGCAGTGCAGCAGGTTTGTCTTTATATGCATGATCCTCGGGCTAACCATTTTGTCCTTGTGAAACATGTTCTCTGCTACATCCATGGCATGACCGGCTATGGTCTCAATTTTTTTCGTCATAGCTCAAGCAACCTCATGGCCTAGTCTAACACTGATTGGGCAGGTTGTCTAGCCACTCAGCGGTCCACCTATAGTTATTTTGTCTTTCTCGGTGCTAACTTGGTGTAATGGTCTTCTATAAGGCAACACACGGTCTCTTGCTCTGGTGCTGAGGCTGAAAATATGGCATTTGCAAATGTGGTGGTTGAGACATGTTGGCTCCGACAGCTTCTTCAGGAACTTCATTGACCAGTGGCTGGTGCTACTGTTGTTTTCTGTGACAATGTGAGCCCTATTTACATGACTTGTAATCATGTTCATCACCTGTGCACCAAGCATGCAAAGATCGATCTACACTTTGTACGAGACCGTGTCACCACAGGCGAGGTCTGGGTCCGGGTTCTTCACGTTCCGAGTTTTTCTGAATTCGTGGACATCTTGACAAAAGGATTGCCATCTCCTCTCTTCCTATATTTTCGGGACAGTGTTAACATTCGTCGGACGCCCGTTTGTAACTGAGGTAGAGTGTTAGAATATATAATAGTAATGTGTATTTGTATAGATATATGGTTGTATATATGTAGTGTTGTATATTTGTCCGTGTGCCTTGTAAGCCCCTATATATTGGTCAATACAAGGCACGACAACAACTTGTGGTTTCCTTATCTTATAGTTAGAAATTAGATGAATAACTCGATACGAACGACATGTACATTACCCCTTTCGAGTGAAATTAAAGGTACTCCCTCTGACCCAAATTAGTCGGCTTAAATTTGTTAAGATACGGATGTGTCTAATACTATATCATGTCTAGATACAGTCGAATGTAGACAAATCCAAGTCAACTATTTTAGGTCGAAAGGAGTAGTCAGATGATGTCTTCTCCACGAACAATCTGGACAACCACTGTCATAGAGGTCTTGAAGGACCCGTGGGGTGATCTTTACCAAGAACGATGCTGCTTAATTCGACACTAATGACGAAAGTGCTTAATTCATGATAAGATCTAGAAGATCAAAGTTAGAAAACTAGAAAGACATGGTTGTCGAGTGGACCAGAGAGTAAGAGTATGTAGATTCAAGCGGATAGGTGAAGCTTACTCTATTCAGACTAGCGCTTTTCACCGGCCAAACTCAGCGTTAGACGACCTGGTAATCCGACGACTTGGACACGACTCGCACACGGCCAGCGCACACACATGCCCTGGTAATCAGTGGTGTTCATTCGGAGAACGGAAATTTACAGAACGACATACAACTGTGCAATATATACACCAACGGTGAATGAGTGAATTCCACTTTTTACCCATAGTTGTGCATTTGTGACACTAATTACCCTATTTAGTGAAATTAAAACTGAAATTAAAAAATTACATTTAAGAGCCTTTAAACACATTTTTATTCCAATTTAGCACTTTGCTTTTTTTTATTACATAGAGCTGACATGTTACGCCAGAGTAACGCGGTAAAATATGTAAAGATTAGAGGACATGATCGACAATCATGTTAATACTTCTTATATCCATATTTTCAATTCCTCGTCATCGTCTCGATACATTTAAACTCCGGTCCACACCTTACAACTTGCCCAATAAACACACATAAGAAAACGAGGGTTTAAAACTTCTAAAAAAGGGTATTTTAGACAATTTTTCATACGACGGAGTAAATAAGGCCACAAGTGCATAACTACAGGGTAAAAACTAAAAATTGGAATTCACTCTTTATTCATCCATGCTCGCTGTACTTCCTTTCCGGGCATACTTGAAGCACCGTAGTCTGCGTCCAGTCGCCTAATGATGATGTGCTTTTGGTGGCACGGGATAAGCAACATTACCAACGGAACCGCCCGAGCCATAACCACCACCCTGCCAGCCAGTTCCGTATGGAGCACCTGCACCCAAGCAAGCAGAGTATATATACACACCTCATCAGATCGAGCTGCTAATTTTCTTGCTGCCGGACGGAAGAATAGCAATGAAACAGAAAGAATCGAGAGTGGATACATACCGCCGGATTCAGCGAGGGCTCTGGCGGCAAGCGCGTCCTGCGCGAGGAACGCGAGCGAGGCCAGGATCACGCATAGGAACACGGCCATGGTTCTGGAGAAAGCCATGGTGGTTGTCAACTTGGGATGAATGCGTTGTGTGTCTTCTTCCTGTCCTTGCAACAAGTAGCTGCTCATGCCTCCACTCCACTGGTGGCAGGGGTGCGCTATTTATACGCGTGCTGGTGGCTGCGTGTACAGACACAGCCACAGCTCGATCGGCATGCGTAGACAGGTCAGACGACCGAAACGATGAAAAGTAGAAGTGGCGGAATTTGTCCATTCAAGATGCGCCGCCAAAACAGTGCAAATTTTGGCGGGTGTTGGCGATTGTTCCAGCTAAAGTCGTTCCAAAGTCAGCCAGCGGTTCCACCAATTCCATGATCCAAAAAGAAAAAAAGGAAAACCTAGCTACTGACTGAACCAACCAGCCCAGCCCACTAGTCACCCCCCCCCCCCCCCCCCCCCCCCCCCCCCCGCACGAGTGTCGCGTAACCACACCTCTCGGCCCACCCGGCCCAGTAGCCCAGCCCTAGGACAAGGGGTACAAGCGCCACTCGTACGTCCGATCAGGATCGCTTGATGCTAGCGCACCCCACACTCCTCCTCTCACCCTCTCTCTCTCTATACCCATGCGACCTCACCTAGTAGGGTCGTCCCCTACCTCCTGCTGGCCGCCCGCTTCTCCTAGCGCCGAACCACTGTGTGCCCTGTGTGCCCGGCGCCTCCTTCGCCCCTTCCGCGTCCAGGTTTGGTGCCCCTAGGTGGATAATTCTCGGGGCATGCTTATCCCATCGACGCCTTATCCCCATCCCCTTATCCCGCAACGCTCTCACCAGCCGCCGCCACAGGATGCCCTACCTCCTGAGCCCCCATTGTCCTATAAAAGGAGGGGGAGCCCCCTTCCTCAACACCACACCACCTCCACCTCTTCCGCCCTTCTCTGGAGCCAACGGAGCTCGAATCGAGCTCCTCCATCGCCTTTATGTGGCAATCCATTGCAGTTGAAGGACGAGCCGACCACACCTTGAGAACCAGGACGCCGTGGAGGTCCTCCCTCTCTTCTCCTTTGTCTCCAAGAATGACTAGAGCCCCTCCCCTGCCGTCGGGACGATCCATCATCGCCGCGCAACCTCGCTGATGGCATCCCGCCGTCTTCGGTGAGCGCCACATACCCCTCCCGACTTCTCTCTCTCTCTCTCTCTCTCTCTCTCTCGCCTCTCTCGTTTGAGCCCCTCACCACTGCCCGTAGCCCACCGGATCGCCACGCCAGCCCCCACGTCACCGTCGCGTTGTCTCCCATGTCGGCACCACGTGGCCAGGCAAACATGGTTAACCCCTATCGTCGCTCTGCCATGGCAGAAAAACAAGAAAAAGAAATCCTTCAACAGCAAGAACCCGACTAAAATTTTATTTTTCCGAAAATATTCATACCTTTCCCAATTTTGATCCAATTAAAAAATTCTTTCTGCATTAGAAATATATGATGAAATACTTCCTCCGGTCTATATTACTTGTCACAGAAATGGATGTATCTAGACATGTTTTAGTGATAGATACATCCAATCCAATGACGATTAATATGGATCGGAGGGAGTACTACCTTTTGGGCACCATATAATCTAGTTCACACTACTTTCAAATGGATTCAAATTCAACCTTTGTTCTAACCCCTTTTGGCCATATCTTTTGATCCATAACTCCGATTTGACCCATTCCTTCACCAATTTGCACAGAATCACACCATCTACCATATTAGCAATAAATAAATGTATTTATAACATTGGAATTTTTATTTGGTTCTTATATTTGAATATGGAGTTTACTCGATTATATTTGTTCTTGTTCTTAGATTTCGGGGAATTGAGCAAGGGTACTACTATCACTACTACTATTACCTCAACAAAGAACTAATATGTCATCGACCAAAAGGCAAGTTTCACTACCATGTATTTGTCCTATTTATTTTTGCTATGCCTTTTTATTAAAGTTCAGGGATGCATGCGATATATATATTTTGGTATCTCAAGTATTTTAGAAAATTGGTGTTGTTTTGCTTAGCTATGTCCCATAGTAGAATAAGCCATAGGTTTTGTCACCCTCTTGGACACCCTAGGTAAAATAGTGCTTGGCTAAGTTCTAGCCAATTTTTTGGATGTAGTAGTAATTCTTAGCTATGCTATATGAAAATCCGTTGGGCGGTATAAATCAAGAAATTGTTTACGAAATGATGAGGTTTATAAAAGTGTTTACTAAATAAAATTTAAAATGTTTTTCTCCTAGGCGGAAAGGTATCGTTGGATTAATGCCTGTGGAGTTTCTACTCAAATTGGTGTATGGGCTGCCGCCCAGGGACCCCTAAAAGAACAAAAGCAGGTTTAGCTCACTCTATTATTTTAGTGCAACCACATGTCATATGGTCTATGGCTTGGTTGACTAGCTTGTGGAGACCTACTTAAGTACCGTCATCGGTATGGAACTTTGTGTCTATTTTGGAATGGGCGTGCCTAGAATAAGTAGTTAGCCACTAGGGAAAGACCTCGGCACGACCTTCAGGTGGTGCCATGTGGGAAAAATGTATGCCCTTTGCAGAGTGGAAAACTAATTGATTAGCCGTACCCATGGTCATGGGTAGAACTACGTAAACTTAAATTGAATATGTCTCTTCTAAACTTTGTTTTCAAACTCAAAATATTTTAACAAAACCTACGTCTTTGTGTGATTCGTATGGATCAAGTGTTTCGGTGTGATTCATAGGGTGGTTTTTGGGGGAAGACTCTATGTTCGTGTGTCGTTCATAGCTGTCTTCAGCTAGGCTAGTCTAGTCTGTGTGGCATGCTAGCCCTATATTGTTTATGAAACATAGGATGAGTTAGACTTTTGAAAAACTCAAATGTGATTTAGAACTAGTAGAACTCACTTTGTGCAAAATATAAGACCCATGAAGCCTCTTGAAAACCCTAAGCATTTAGAAACAGGCTTAATATTGCATTGTGGTGTAATTTCCCAATACATTCAATGTATTGGTCATCTGTGGCTGCAACATATCATGTTCCAGGTTTTTTTTTGTCATCTATCGAGGATAATTGTGAAGGGGATTGACGCCTAGGACATGATACTCTAGTTGATTGCTTGTGGCAGATTTACTTGAGCCACCACTTTGTTTTATTTGTTCTTCCATTGTTTACTTTGGGTTACGGCATTCATGTAATGACTTTGTATTCAGTTTCGATATGTAATGATATTCATCTCGTGCATATGCGTACTAGCAAATCCTTGAGACTAGTACAGTGGTTGCACAAAGACGCTTAGTCCTACTAGGTTCGGGTTGTCACAAGGCACAATATAGCCTATGAACGCTTTAACAAACTTTTGTCAGCACTTTAATAATGATTTTTTATACATGCAATGTCTCTCCAATTAATTTTTAGCTCACACTCCCACGGCCACGATACACGGCACGGTGAACAAAGTTGGTTTATTTAAATGATTGAGCCTAAACTAAGTTAAAATACACAACAATTGTTTATTTATACTTAATATTTTTACCTTTTGCAGCTATAATCCATTCTCTCAACATGTGATTGTAACCATTTTTATTTCTGTTGTAGGTAGCAAAGTTAACCATGTCATAGTGCAACCATCAATTGTGGACCCAAGAATAATCAAAGCCCGGGCAAACAGTGAATTTAAAGGCTAATAACACTACTTTTTGATCAAATTGATACCAAATTAGGCTGCGCTAGCCGGAAGCCCGGGCAAGTGCCCAGGCAAAGGGATGGTTGGGTCCGCCACCGGCAATCATATAAGGGTGTTGTGGTTTTACGTACGTGATTTTAGTGTTACAATGAAAATTGCACTTGCACCAAGTATGAAACATATATTGAATGTAATTGATGATAATTGTTTCCTTTTTTAAGACGCTACCACTTAAAATTCTTTGGTAAAAAATAAACTTATTTTTATCCAAAGAAGATCAAAATCGTATGTGTTCACATATTAATTTGGAGCATTAATTGATATAAATTACAAATATCTGTTTGAGATCATGTCCATTGTAATTTCTTTAAATATCATGATAGAGACTTCTAAAGCTAATAGAGGCTTGTAGAAGGAAAATAATTCTATGGGACCTAGTCCACGAAATTAGCCCCGTGGATCAACTCCTCTGATTGACACATGTCCAAGTGGGAGGAAAATCACAGTATTTGTGTGTCTATTTTTAGATCTAAATTTTCACAAATGCCATGTGTCAATCAGAGGAGTTGGTCCACGGGACTGATTTCGTGGACCAGGTCCCATAAAATTATTTTCCCTTCTAGCATGCATGATCGTCTATTTTATTTGTAAATAAATAGAAGGGATAATAATAATCAATGTACAAAATAGAAAATGTTTTCAAGATCAAGTATGCCCGTCACTTATCTGGGTTCCACAATCAGCTGCCATTTTATGCATACTTTGCACTTGGCTTCAAATAGCATATATCATTTAGCTTAACTTGCTTCAAATGCGTCTAGTTCTGTTTTGGGTTGATATGCAGTCTGAAAAACAAAAGATTTTTTACCTTATACCAATTGTCGAATAGTTTTGATCCCAATTATAACGAATGCAAGCACCCAATAAGAAAACTATTAGAGTCATATACAATAAAATATAGGTCGTGCGCTTTATTGCAGCTGTGGTGAAAAGTAGGGAAAAGTTACCCTGTTGCGCTCATCGTGTGCTAACTTGCTGCACATACTGAACTACTGTAATCTATACATACCCAATCACTGCTAGTTTTTCCTTCCTCGTGTCTGTGCACCAGGTACGGACTACCTAGCATCGCCCAGCATGTGTACATCGTTATAGTATCAAGTGACTATTTCCCCAACACTAGTAACCGCATTTGCGATGTCCGCCGTCTTCAGTTCACTAAACTCAGAGCTCGGAGCGTCTCAACTAGGTTTCCCACGTGGAGGGAGATGATACCGGTTTATTTTTGCGGAAAGATATCATGCACATTCGAATTGCGCACAAACGAACCAAGAAAATAATTAGAGAAGTTCCATTTTTAAACTTCCAACAACGCAAAAATGTCTAGCTTATGCTCACGAACATCTATTCACAAATTTTTTTTGAAACGACGCAAAAGCTTTGCCTATATATTGATATAGAAGGAGCAAAATAAGGGGTGACAGCCTCAGCCATCAAAAGAAAAAAGTTACATCACAACTAACACCACCGGCTACCCCACAAGATCCGCCAGGCTTTTCGCTCCCGCAATGATCCAATCCTTTCCTTATTCTTTTATCCTACGCATGACTTCCGTAGGAAGCGAAGATTTGTTGTTGAAAACTCTCTCATTCCTCTCCTTCCAGATTTCCCATGTGATGAGCATGATCGTGGTTTTGAGACCTTTGGGAGAGGAAGCGGGTGATCTGGCAGTGGCTTGCCAATAGTCAATCACCTTGGGACGGCCGGAGCCCATGTTAAGTAATAAGTCAGGGCAGGAAAGCCAAGTTGCCGCAGCCGACCAGATTCTCTTGGAAAACCAGTATTCGAAGAAGATGTGTTGTGCCGTCTCAGGGGAACATCTGCACAGTTGACAGGTGGGCTGGTGCGGCCATCCACGCTTGGCCAGGCGGTCAGCGGTCCAAAGACGATTTTGGGCGGCCAACCAAGCGAAAAAAGCGGCATTTGGGCGGGGCCCAGTGCTTCCAGACGATTGGCCCGAAGGAACTAGGCAGAGAGGCCATGAATTGCGCCTTATAAGCAGAGGTTGCCGAGTAGCAACCGTTAGGAGACAGAGTCCAAATAATGGAATCTTCATTTCCCAGGGAGAATTTGGACGTCCGAGATAAGATCCCAAAGGTGAACGAACTGGACAATGTGCTCAACGGAGAAGGAGTCCACCATAATATTGGTTCTTAGCCAAGTAACATTGACCTCTGTATTCCAAAAGATTACTTTCATTTTAAACTTATTATTTTTTGCGAGAAAGAGTTCCTCACCCTTTTACTGTCATGGTAGAGGCTTTGCCGTTGAAATAGTGATTGGGTACACAACTCTCGAGTCGTTCCCCAGAGTCGTCGAGCGAAACCATACCATGGACATCCTTTTCGACCCCTTCCCACCTACCTAGTCGCTGCCGGAGGAAGCTAGTAGGCAAAGCCTGCCCTGTGGATGGTAGTGGAGGGCTTTTCTCCTTGGCTACAAGTTCCCTCATGGTGGCGTATTGCAACTGCCTTGGATTACACGTGCATGGTTGGAGGTTGGACGCCAAGGGTGTGTTGGAGTCTAGCCTTTAGATCGTTGCTCCTTGCAATAGATTCTCCCGACGAGATACTTTCGAACTCGGAGATGGAAATAAAACGCAGACCGGAAACTAGATATTTGGATTTCCACAAACATGTCTCGTGCCTGTCTTGCTTCTCTATTTTTTTGGTAATTTTTGTTGTTACGAGGTGCAGTTCTACGAGTGCTTTTATACACGTCCACGGAGGGACTAGGAGATTAGACTAGGACTAGAAATCCTAGTTCTATTAGGACTCATACTTGATCCTAAACCTACTCCTACATGGACTACAACAAAGTTACCTTCTACATTCATCTCCTTAACCTTATTTCCTTTCTTCACTTCTTGCACTCTGACTTGCTCCCTCATATGGATGAACTTATGTCTCATGAGGGACATGGTAAGAATGTTAGCAAGCTGATCGTTGGTGTTCTTGTGTTGCACCTCGGTCATCCCTTCTTCAATGCACTCCTGGATGTAGTGGAACCGGGCGTCTATGTGCTTGCTCCTCTCGTGATGAACCGGGTTTTTGCACAATGAGATTGCAACTTGGCTGTTGATCTTTAGTGACACCTTTTGCACCTCCTTATTTGCAAGATTAGGTTTTAGTTTAGGTTTTCTCTTTCTTCTTCTTTTGTAGAATGTATTAGGCTTAACCATCCTTTGTAAAGAATCTTCTTAATCTTAAGATCAATAAAGATTCATTTTATATACATTGTTTCCTTTTCTTTTGTATTCGTGGGAATTCATCTGATTGTGTATATATTAATTCAAGTTTCAATTATTCAAACCTCCATTTTAAATTCCATAACCACTATTACTTCTCAAATATTCTTAATATATGTGTATGTGTTTATGTGAGTATTCAATTCAAAATATGATGAAAATCATTTTAAAATTCTAAATCTTTGACAATCACAAGTTCACTTTGAAATTTGAATTCAAATCCTAGTTTTTCCCAAAGTCAAACTTCAACCTAGAGTTCAATCACGATCACTTGTTACCTTTAAAACAAAGTTCTAAATTTTCACACTTTTGTAAATGCATGTTGTGCAAAAACACTCATCACAATTCAGTCCTCTAAACACTCATATTCTTCGGGTCATCACAATGGCGCAACTCCATATCTAGATGCAACCAAATGCACCAACCATGTCCGATGGATCCAGCTACCCATCAAAACAGGGTTATTATGGGCGACACTGACATCGAAAATTCTTGCCACTAGACCATAAGGGTCAAAAAAATGATGTTGAAGGGCCACAATGACCTTCTCCCACGAAAAATAGCTCCTCACGCCCAAGGCAGCAAACTAGACCCCACTGGGATTACCACATGGAAGGCATCACCGTGCCTAGCGCTTGGAACCACCACTTCGGACCTTGAGAAGCCAACCCAACACTCGACCAACGATGGGTTACATCTACATGGGTTCAATGTTCTGTACCGATAAAATATGATGCAAAAGTTGGTGGGGATGCCTTTCTTCTACCGCATGTCACATTCGATAGTAGGTGCAATGGGGAGAACAAAAATAAGTGGCAAAGCTAGTGGGAAAACCTTTGGGGTCAGCATGTGTAGATTTCAGGGACCAATACATACTGTTTTGCAAACTGAACGGATTTTGCAAAAATTCAGTAGGGTCAACGCCCCCCTCCCCCCCCCCCCCCCCCCCCCCCCATAACTTAAATGCAGCTCCACCAATAACAAAAGCAGGGAGGCGTGGAACCCTAACTTCCCTGATTTGCCCATGAGAGGATGATATGAGGTCACACGGTTTGTGTTTTCCCTGGATGGACAGTTGTGATTAGGACATGCATAAATAGTCTTTTTTTCTAGGGCATCTTTGATTTTGGCTCCTTCTGCATGACTAAAATAGAAAATATACCGTGAAAGTTATGTATCTTTTTCTATGTATGAATAGATAGAAGTTCTGCTGGGTTTTTAGAGCTCCATTTCTAGATGATATCAACCGTCAATCTAGACAAAGGTTGTTAGAATCGTGATTTTGAATTAAATCGGAACCTCTATGGTAGAATCACAAACCATAGGATCATAACTTTAGTAATCATAAAATCATAGATTCTACTTAGTAAAATCGTTGAATCATTCAATTCAATTTGATCCGTGACATAGAAATCGGATGGTAGCACTACAACATTACACGCAGGCCCATGTGGTTATAAATACCGAGACACAGCCTAATCGGCGGCCTTGCGCTATCGGAGCAAAAAAAGCTGCCAAGGATAAATGTGTCCGGGGAAATGCTAGCAAACTTATCTATGTTATATATCCCCACACCTTCACATCTTCATTGTACACTTCGGAACATGTTTATTGTTGTCAAACAATAAACAAAATGATCGGTACAAAAAGATAGTTGTACGAATCCACAAGAAAATACTTATATATGATGGCGTATGCTAACCTGGTATCATAGTAAAAGGATATACGTTGGATGATTTGCTATAACCCATAAATCTGTTCCACTCATAGTTGTTCAAATCTAATTGGTATACTCATTGTCTCATCTGTATAATCAATATATCTCTATCTTCACATGCGCATAGTATCTTTTGGTTACATTTGCCATCATATGAAAAAAAAATGTGCCAAGGACTAGGAGATTAGTATGTTTTTTTTACATTTGTCCATCACCGAATAGGATCCCATGTGCTTCGTCATGGCTCAAAGGCGCCAACCCCTCGACAATATATCTTTGGAGAATGGCGGATTGTCTATGAAAAAGACCATGTGTGGGGCAGTGAGCAAGAGCACATATATTCACGCGTGAAAGACTTATAATTATTGCAAAAGTCAGAGCACAAAACACATACATAGTAATTAATTTGAGTGGAATAAAACTTGTGGTGGCTTTACAATACTCATACTTACACTGACGTCCTGGTCATCCGAGACTTGGACACTGACTCTATACGACGCACGCAGACACATGCCCAGCTAATCCGTGGTGTTTATTCGGATAAGGGAAATTTAGAGAAGAAGATACAAATTGTGCGCTAGTACATATCAACGGAGCTAGCTAGTGCCGCTCGGTAACTAATTAATTTATTATCCGTGCTCGCCATGCTTCCATACATAGTTAAAGCATCGCAGTGGTCGTCCAGTCGCCTAAGGATGATGCTTCTTTGATGGGGGATAACCAGGAAGAGCAGAACCACCTGAACCATAACCACCGTTCGGCCAGCCAGTGTTATAGTCACCTGTACCCAAGAAGTTTATATATATACATGCCTCATCAGATCGAACCGGGAGGCAGAATATCCATGAAACAGAGAGAACAGAGAGTTGGTACGTACCGCCGGCTTGAGCTAGGGCCCTGGCGGCGAGCACGTCCTGCGCCAAGAACGCGAGCGAGGCCAGGATCACGCACAGGAACACGGCCAAGGTTCTGAAGAAAGACATGGCGGTGGTTAGGAACTTTGGATGAATGCGTTGTGTCTTCCTATCCTTCAACTTGCTACTCATGGCTACACTCCACTGGCAGGGATGCTCTATTTATACGCGTGCTGGTTGGCTGTGAGTCAGTTCGTGCTGGTACAGACACAGCTCGATCGGCATGCGTAGACGGGTCAGACGACCAAAACGATGAAAAGTAGTAGTGGCGGAATTGTCCATTCAAGATGAGCCGGCCAAACAGACTAATTTTTGGCGGGTGCTGGCTATTGTTCCAGCAAAAGTCGTTCCAAAGTCTGCCTGCGTCTTGACCACTATCATCATCCAATTTATTTTCATCATTGGGAGTGGAGCACTACTACCTACGGTGCGCCGAGTGTCGCCATTCAAATTTCTACTACCTTTGTATCAAGATTTTTTGCAGGATTTAAGACGATGTGGTGGATATTTGGTTGATCCATAGACGCTGGTTATGTAGTAGCAAACCGCTATAGACATATATGCAATATGGACGTATCAAGTACTAGTGTTTATTTACAGACTGGATTATTGGATATACAACAGAGCATATGGAGCTTTCATAGTAGAAAAAATATTTATTTTTTCACGAGAAAATTTTACAAAATTGTATTTTTTTTATCGCGAGAAACCGAGCATATTTTGAATGCTAGCTTATGCTTTTATTATGAATTCTTGTTTATGCATGTTATGTCTTATTGCGGCCATTTTAATCTGATTATTTGTACATACTAGTAATGCTCTTCTAATTTGTAACCGCACTCACAATCGTATGATCGAGGCCATGGGGAACGGTGACAGAATATTAAAATATTAGGTTTCCTAAAGAGAGTTAAATTACACAACAACTATTTATTATACTCCCTCCGTCCCAAAATAAGTGACGTGGGTTTATCTAGATTCGAATGTATCTAGACGCATTTTGGTATATAGGTACAAGCGAATCTAGACAAACTCAAGTCACTTATTTTGGGACGGAGGGAGTACATAATATTTCTACTATTTTGCAATTTTAATCCGTTCTCTCAAGGTGTGATCTTAACAACTAGTTTTGGGTTTGTAGTTATCAAAATTAACAAATCCATAGGGCAACTACGTAATTATGTTGTAATTTTCTTACGTAAGTTTAATTTTAAATGCTAAAATTCTAGTTGCATTAACTATGAAACATATATTAGAATGAAACCGATGTTAATTGTTTCCTTTCTAAGACAATAATATTATAATTATTTCGTAAAATATAACTGTGTTTTGTCCAAAAAAAAATTTAGATTGTATGTATTCATAGATTGTTTTATCACCCTATTCAGCACCCAGAGTGTAGAATAGTTATTTTGCACCCCACATATTTTTATGTTCTCACATATAGAAATTTATGTTTTGGATACTAATAATTATGTTCTTGTTTATCAGAAATGTAAAAAAATAGACATAAAAATGATTTATGAGTCATTATAGTGTAAAAAATATAGAAAATACGTATATTATGTCGTATTTTTATACGGCATGTAAACGATTTTTTTACAAGATGTGTTAATTTTCTTATGTGTTTGTCCACTTCTGAGGTAAGAAAAAATTTACGTGACATAAAAATAATATACGGTTTGAAAGATACAGGGTTGGTGTAGAATAACTATTCTATATCCTGAGTGTCAAATAGCGCCATATATATATATATATATATATATATATATATATATATATATATATATATATATATATATATATATAGAGAGAGAGAGAGAGAGAGAGAGAGAGAGAGAGAGAGAGAGAGAGAGAGAAACCCTATTCAGCACTCAGGATGCAAAATAGTTATTTTGCACCCCACATATTTTTATGTTCTCATATTTAGAAATTTATGTTTTGTATATTAATAATTATTTTCATATTTATCAGAAATGCAAAAATATTGACATAAAAATACAATTTATGAGTCATTTTAGTGTAAAAAACATAGAAAATACGCATTTTTACGTCGAATTTTTATACAGCATATAAACAACTTTTTGCGACATGTTTAAATTTCTTTATGTTCTTCTTGACTTTCGAGGTAAGAAAAAATTTACGTGACATAAAAATTATATATGGTTTAAAAGATAGAGGGTGAGTGTAGAATAACCATCTAGCAACCCAAACCTAACTACCCTCTTTCTCGTCATCCCCGCCCCCATGCGTCCCCTGCCCGCGCCGCCGGCCATCTCCCCGCGGCTGCCGGCCACCCTCCTCCCCCCGCACGCCACCGCCCTCCTCCCCGCACGCTACGGCCTCCTCCGCCACCGCCCCCGCGCCGCCGACCATCTCCCATGCGTGCCATCGGGCCCTCCTCCCCGCGCACTGCCGAACTCCTCCACCCTCGCCCCCGCTCCACGGACCATCTCCCTTGCGCGCCGCCACGCCCTCCTCCCTGCGCGCTGCCGGGCTCGTCCGCCCCCGTCCCCACGCCGCCTCGCCATAGATCCACACCACTGTCACTGCCTGAAGCTACCTCCGGGTGATCCGCACCACCGGTGTCTCCTCTCTGGAAGTTAACTTGCATACATGGAGAAGTTAATAAGGGCCGCAGAAGTTAAGAAGTGCATCGGGCGGAGATAACTTGCACACATAGGGAAGTTAATGAAGGTCACGGAAGTTAAGTTGCACAGTTTGAGAAAAATACAAAAAAACAGTGCTAAGAAGGGTCGCGGAAGTTAACTTGCACATGCGAAAGTTAACATTCAGTCCGCAAAAAAAAAAAATCGGTACCCTGTCAAGAAGTTACCTAGCATAGAAAGAGGGAGTTAACTTGTACACACAAGACAGTTAAGAAGTTCCCGAAAGTTAACTTGCACATGTGGTAGTTAACATTTTTATTATTACTGCTACAGACCGGAGTTAACTTGAAAAGAAAAAAAAAGTTAACTCGTGTTTGCATGAAAGTTAACAAGGGGTTCCTGTGGGTTCACGTGAAAGAAAACAGGTTCTCCGTCGGGAAGTTAACTAGCATAGAAAGTGGGAGTTAACTTGTACGCACGAGAGGAGTTAAGAAGTTCGCGAAAGTTAACTTGCACAGACAGAATTTAACATTCATTATTACTGCTACAGACTGGAAGTTAACAGGTTTTTGAATAATGAATGTTAACTTCCATCTGTGCGCGGGGAGGAGGGCCCGGCGGCGCGGGGGCGGTGGCCAGCGACGCGCGTCGGGGACGCGTGCGGGCGGGGAGATGGCCCGACGACGCGCGGGGATGGGGATGCCGAGGAAGAGGGTAGTTAGGTTGGGGGGTTGCTAGATAGTTATCTAGGAACCTCTGAATGGGGTGTTTCTGAATAGTCCGTGCGTGCGTGTGTGTGTATTAATTTCCTTAAATATCATTGCCTACACTTCTAGAGCTCATAGGTTTTTCAAGAATGTATGATGGTCTATTTAGTTGTAAGTAAACATATGTGATAACAAAAAATATACTAAAATAAAATCATAAAACATAAGAAATATCCAAGAGTAAACAACACATATGTTCCAAATACTGGCAGATTGGTTGTACGTGGATGATTAGACTCCTAGCCATAGGACCAGTATCGATGGGGCTCCGCTTTGTAACATTGCGTGGGCATGGTTCCAGTTGCATGGCTAGGTCCCGTCAGGATTGTGGGGCTTGCCTGCGCCCGCGGTATGTGCCCATCGGTGTGCCGCGGGTACGTGGCCTGCATCCCGCCTCTTGCGCTTAGTTCTTTCGAGCGTGTGATATATAGTAACTGCCATAAACAAAATAAAAATACGGGCAATACTGAACCCGGCGTAATAGGCGGCTCCTTTCAGTTACAAAAGCTGTGGTCAATCGTGAGGGAAAAGCAGTCGACATCATTGTGGGATGGAGATCACAGCGGCCAGAGGATATGGGTAGGCTGCTACTGGCTTCATCACCACCATAGCTCCGCCCTCCATCTACATGGTCTGTGAGGAGCTGCGGTCCGCCGCAGACTTCCTTATGGTGCAGACGGAACGAAGCACGGCATGAAAACTTGCCAGGCTGCCAGCGACTCCCTTGCGGACGTACCGAAGCTCAGCGCGATTAGGCAAAGAGCTGCAATACGGCGCCGGTGGCTCTCTCGCCGACGGAACGCACCGCCCGCCGATCCAAGCGTGCCATCGCCGCTTGTCCATGCCGACGAAGTCAACACGCTCGTAGATACTTCCATGCTGTGTGCCCACCAATCGTCCGTTGAATCGAGCTAGTTTCTGACCGAAGGCATACTCTACATACTACGGGTCATATATTGATGTATTTTTTTTACATTGTTTTGTGCCTTAAAACATGGGCGGGATACGCGATGAGAAGAAGCGCGGGATGCACGCCACGTACCTGCGGCGCACCGATGGGCGCACGCGACGGATGCAGGCAAGCCCCGTCCTGATAGATGGGTAAGTACTGGCAGCCCACCGGGAGGTGGCTATTTGGCTCACTCGTGCATTTGCATATATTGTGAGAAAACATATTTTAAAATATAAAAAACCGAAAAAAATATCTGCATATATATTCGAATATTTTATGTTCATTCACAAGTTTTTAGGACGAAAGAACATTGTACGTGTCCCATGCAAAAAAGACAATAAATATCTTATGAATGGTTCTATTCACCTAATATTTTTTGCCTTTTTTATACATGACATATAAAAAATTCTTTTATCGCGAAAACTTGTGAACGAACATAAAATAATTGAATGTACATGTAGACATTTTTTATATTTTTTATATTCCAAAATATGTTTCTGACAATGGGTGCAAATGCACCCGTGAGCCAAAAGGGATTTTCATAGCCCACCTTTCTACTTAGGTGGCGCTCTTTAAGTGGTGGTACTTAAGTTCAAGGGTTCAGAAATCAGGGCCCTCCCTTCGATGGTTGAGCCTCACAATCCGGCGTTCACCTAAAGCTCCCTTATTGAAGACATTGCTTATAGTTTGCTCAGACTTATCTTTGGGTAAAATTCCATGATCCGGCCTTAATGGTTGGAACAAGTGATGTTGGTGTCATGTGTTTGTTTTCTTACCGGGGACGTCATTGTGCGGGCACGGCTTCTGTTACCCTTCCATTTCCATTATTGGTGGTTACTACAGCTGTTCCTTTTTAAAGTTTTGGTTATGTACATACTCGATTTATTGACTAGCTCCTTATATTGGGTTGGTGGATAAGCCAAGTATAACTCATACCTTCTCCATTCCATGTATGAAAAACTGGCCGGCGGAACTAAATGATGTCGTGTTATCCGATGTATTACACTCTTACAGTTCAGGCAGCGTCTGAAGATCCAAAAGCTTGGACCCGACCCACCGATGATAGATACACACATACACACGGCAAGCAAAGACGCACCCCGCTCTGTGGCGTTTATTCGAGAAAAAGGGAAATTTATACATCGGCATACAATTCGCGCTGTATATATATATCAACAACGAATGCATGCTCCGTAACAAAAAAAAAAATTTATGCTCTTGGGACTTCCGTTCCGTACATAGTTGAAGTTGAAGCATCGTAATCGTCCAGCGCCTAAGGATAAGTACCATAACCACCACCAGGATAAGTACCTCTGTAATCACCTGCATGCACCCAAGCAGTGTATATATATACCTCGTCAGATCGACCTGCCAGTCTAATTCTAACAGAACCAGGAGATCCTCCAAGGTTCCTAACTTTTTCACAATAATGAAGGCAAAGGAAAGACCGAGCGAGTTGCTGATATATACCGTTGATCTCAGTGAGGGCCCTAGCGGCGAGCGTGCCCTGCGCGGCGAACACGAACGGGGCCAGGATCACGCACAGGAACACGGCCAAGGTTTTGAGGAAAGCCATGGTGGTTAACTGGGTTGGACGCGTACCTGTGTGTTCTCCTGTCGTGTTGGAGTAACGCACTGGCATGCTCCATTTATATACGCGAGCTGGACTGCTGGTCTTGGCCCGTGCGTTAGACTGCTCACACCAAAACGTTACCTAGAAAAGTAGTGGCGGTGGAATTTTCCATTCAATATATGCGCCAAAACTGTGCAATATCTGGTAGCCAATATTCCGGCACAAGTCGTGCAAAAGTCAGCCAGCCATTGTTTCGACCACTCCCATCATTGTTGACCTTTGGAAGTAGGCAGGCTCTGCAGTAACCAGTTGTGCCGGCCATTTTCCAGCTAGGTTGTATTGTATCAATAGTACATTATCAATTTTATAATGTTTTGACAAACTAAATTAGTGTGTCACAACATACTGTATTATGGAAAAGAGGGACTACGTAATACCATGGTAGAAGTAGTTTAGTTCCATCTGACTTTCCATTCGTAAAGCTCTGGACGGCCCATGAGATACAAGATGCCAGAGAAAACCCTAAAAAGTGTGAGTAGCAAACCGTCATGAGAACACGCGCTGCTGCTCCCCGGCTGCTGCCGGCACTACGAAGCCGCCGCAGGACCGCCGCCGCAGCGCCTCCTCATCCTCCACCTCCGACCGCGATTCTATCAGCGCCATTCGCCTAAAAAAGGTCGTCTATTCGACCGCAGAAGCTTGTTATCCATGTACTTTAACAGTGTTGGGCTTGTCCCTCGCAATCTATCATCGATACTGCACGAATCTGCTCGAAATCAGTAGCTTGTATGGTTGCTAGGTCGAGGAGCTCAGAGAGAAGGGCTATGAACCGTACGTTTACAAGTGGGACCAGACTCACACGACCAAGGAGCTCCACAAGAGTTATGATCATCTTAGAGAATGGCGAAGTCTGCACTGAGGCCGCAGTTTCCATTGTTGGGAGGATCGTTACCAGAAGAGCATTTGGAAAGCTTATTTTCATGACCGTAAGAGATGATGTAGGGACTATCCAGGTTCGATATTCAAATTGATGGAGCTGCTCCTTGCAGTCCTTGATCTTCTTCTACTCTCACAACCTCACTTCTCTCATGAACGCACACAAGAGATCAGAGGTTGTGAGAGTATTAGAAGATCAGGGGCTACGAGCAGCTCCATCATTTGGAATCAGAGCCTCGTGCGCACCGTCAAGCTGCGTCATGAGCGAGGAGAAGAATATGCTGCCCAGTAAGTTGCGTCACCGGCGGCAAGGAGGTGATGGCCATGTTGCGGCGGCCATTGCCATGACAAGCGAGGAGAAGAGTATGTTGTCCGGTAAGTTGCGTCACCGGCAGCAAGGAGGTGATGGCCATGTTGCATGTTGTGGCGGCCATTGCCATGACGAGCTCATTGTCCATGTGCGAGTCATCGACAAGGTGCGGCATCAACGACAACATGAAGGCGAGTCACCGGCAAGTTGCGTCACCGGTGGAGATAGTGGAGGTGAGTCACCGGCGAGTTGCGGTACCAGTGGCAAACATGCGGGCAGCAGTGAGCGTGCCACGGCGGCGTGCTCATGGTGAAGGCGTAGGAGGTGTGTCTCTCGTCGAGGCCAGTGGCGACGATGGCAATGGGCGTGACAAGATGGCATTGGCAGCCATGTACGTGTTGCAACGACAAGATCCGCGGCCATGGGTTTCAAGAGAACGATAAGAAATAACAATATTAGGGAGGTGATTGTTGGAGCTAATATTATTATTAGTGCTAAATTTAGATGATTAAATCATGTTTAATTTGTTTGTGTGTTGAGGTAGTGGTCTCCATGTCCATCCACTAGGCTGCGGCAGTGTACTCACGTAAAGATAAGGTCGTGTGTGTGCATGCAAGATAGAAGTGGATTGGCTTAGCTAGCTGGATCAGTGGAGTTTGTTTGCTAGTCATGCGCATGTGCATGCTGGCCGGGTCCTGTGCTTCATGGCGTGAGTTTAGGAAGTGGAGCGAATCCAACTTGTACTTCCTATTTAAGTGAGCAAATGAATGAGATGTGTGGCCAACGGGCAAGAGAATCAATGTAGTTTCTGTCAACGACCTGGAGCTGCCCAGGGCTGAGCCCGAGCCCGACATCGTCAAGGGGGAAGCTACTCCAGAACAAGGGTGGCCCAGGAGGACTCCAAAGATGCCAGGATGGATTGCAGGCCACATACTGGGCCGGAAGTAGCCCATGTAACCTTTAGCTAAGGAATAGATAAGAGTAGAACCTGCCATCGAATTAGGAGGCGGATACGGAAGAACTGGATGGCGGAGCTATATGTATTCAACTTGCTCGGGGGTGGTTGGGCGGAACGAGCTAAATCCAATTCCAATTCGTAGTTGTGTGATTTAGGCATGAGATCCACAAGGATCATCTGGTATCAGGGTTTCCTGTCCACCAATTTTTTTCTCAGATCTGGAGCTTCCCGTCCACCACCACCACACTCGATTTGCTTCTCGCCGCCGCTCGGAGATCATGGAGAATCTCTCGTTGGAGTCAAAGGCGATCTACGAGATGCTCAAGGAGGATACCAAGGAGGCTTACGAGCAGAGATTCCTCTCTCACAAGAAGGAAATTATGGATGTCGTGCGCACCTACGTCGACGAGACCAACAACCAATTCGGGGGGATCAACGACAACATAGATCTCGTGCACGCCGACGTGGGGGCGGGTTTAGCCGAGGTCAAATCGACCCTCGGCTCGGAGCTGGCGGCCACCAAGGCGAAGCTCAGTGGGGAGATCACGCAACTGGCGAGCGCGGTGGAGCGCACTCTCCGCGTGACCTCGTCTAGCACGCCTCGGGACCCTTCCTCGTCGCAGCTCTGGCAACCGGGCGAAGGGTTTGCCGGCCCTAGTGGGCACCGCTCATCTCAGTCAACTCGGGGGACGGCCTGTGCTCCACACACACCTCCTTCGGCAGCAGGCATACCTTCTGGCCCGAGTTTCTCTGTGATTCAGTCGCGCTACCAGTCAGCGTCCACAGATTCTAACTCGTCTGCTCTGTGCATCGAGCTTCCTTCGTTTGAGGGCTCGAATCCGAAATTGTGGCAGCGCAGATGCGAGGAATATTTTCGCAAATGGAGCACACCGGAGTGTCATTGGATATCCTATGGCTCAAGTCAATTCTCGGGTGCTGCTGCAACTTGGTTGGAGGCCTATCTCACTAAGTGTCCTGAGTCAAGCTGGGCGGAATTTGTGCAGGCAGTGCAAGCTCGTTTTATGAGAAATCAGCATTAGGTATTGCTTCGCTGACTGTATCACATTGCTCAGACCTCCACTGTGGTTGATTATGTGCAGAAATTCTGTGATCTAGTCGATACACTGTCTGCTTATGATTCTCCACCTGATCAACTCAATCTCTTGACTCGATTTCTGGATGGATTACAACCTGGCGTTAAAGTATTGGTAGCTATATAGCAGCCCACTGATCTTGATTCAGCAATTACGATGGCCCTGTTGTATGAGGAAATGTCCGAGGGAGTCACGTCCACACATGTGCCTCATTCAGTTCAATTTTCTCCGAGTAACCTTCAGCAACCGCCATTACCACCACCTCCACCAGCCAAATGGGTTTCTAAATCATTGGAAGAGAAGAAAAGAGTTGCAAGGTCTAGCTCTGATGACAACTGGAGTACTCTGAAGAATTACCGACGAGCTAAGGGGCTTTGTTTTGTATGTGGAGAAAAATGGGGCAAAGACCATACATGTAGCAAGTCTATTCAGCTACATGTTGTGCAAGAGATGATCAATTGCATGCAAGTTGACGACTCAGAGTCTGGTGAAGAGGACACACCAACACAGCAGCTTATGTTGATTTCTGCTGCTGCAGTTCAACCCACCATTTCTTCTCCAAAATCTATGCGGTTACAAGTCAGTGTAAAGGGGAATCTCTATTATTCTTGGTCGATTTGGGTAGCTCAACCTGTTTCTTGGACCATAATAAAGCTTCCTTGTTCTCAGGCAAACAACCTCTGCTTAAGCCTGTACGAGCGCAAGTAGCTGGGGGTGACATTTTGCAATCTGATGAGTCGTTTCCTGAGCTGGAATGGGTGGCTGGTGGGCATGTGTTTTGAGATGCCTTCAAGATTTTGCCCTTAGTTGGATACGATGGAATTATTGGACATGATTGGTTAACGAAACATAGTCCCATGTTGACTCCGGCCACTCCTGGGCGTTAATTTATTCGAAAAGGGAAATACAAAGATCAACATGCAATTCCGCACCCTATATGTTTATATCACCAACCAGTGCTCTGAAACTAGAATGTTCCAGCTCGCTGCATTTCCATTTTTTTTAAGATCAAAAGGGATTTTCTCCCCGGTTCCATTAATCATAACGAAACCGCCCGAGTTCGAGCACACACAACGCAGCACGTAGCTCGATCGCTTCATTTCCATATATTGTAGAGTATATTTCAAGGATAAGTCGGGTAACCACCACCGGGAGGGATCTTCCAGTTCCAGCCACTTCGGTATGAATCAGCACCCAAGTAGTGTACTTAAATACCTCATCATCAGTGATAAGACCGAACTGCAAAATTTCTCACGCTAGAAGATGTGGCTGTGTGCAGTGTGCACCAATCGAGTGGAGGCCAGGGGTCTCCGTCCTTTTCGAACAAAAATATCGAAGCTGAAAGATTGCATAGGATTTTCCCTCTTTTTTGAACTGGACGACAGATTCTTGCCGAAGAAAGACAGAAAGAATTACCGGTGTCTGCGAGGCTTCTGGCGGTGATCGAGGCCAGGATCACGCAGAGGTTTTGAAGAGAGCCATGGTGGAAGGAAGGATAGTTTTCTTCCTGTCGTCGTTGGAAAACTTGCTACCGGTGCCTACACTGCACTGTCGTGTACTCTGTTCATATACGCGCGCTGGTAGCCGTGGCGCTGCCCGTGGGCTACAGCTACAGCTCGGCATGCGTAAGCGTAGACAGGTCTGACCAAAACACTGGAGAGAAGTAGTGGTAGGTAGTGGACTTTGTCCATTCGGTATACTACGTCAAAGCTGTGGGGAAAGTCTCCCTCAAAACACAGTCAGCGTTACAGCCATCTCAATCATTTTCTTTGACCGTCGGGAGCAGGTGTTGATATTGCCCACCGACACCGACGAAACCAAGAAAAGAATTAGAGAAGTTTGCTCTTACCCACCGACGAAATCAAGAAAAGAATTAGAGAAGTTTGCTCTTTCAGTTTCCAGTATCGCGAGAAAGTCTGAAAATCCAATTCGTTCACGAGCACAGATGAACTCATTGTTTGAAGACATATTTCAAATTTTCGAAAAACGATAGAAAAATTTCACATGTACATCCGGATATTCTATGTTTGCACACATTTTTTTTTTGGAAAAAAGAATAATTTTCGTATAACCTGTAAAAAAACATAAATTCGGATGCTCCAACATGATTATTGTTGGACATTTTTTGTCTTTTTACACAAGTCACATGAAAATGTTCCTTTGTCCCGAATACTTGTGCAAGAACACAAAATGTCTGAATGTACACACGGAATTTTATTCAAAATGTTTTGACTTTTTGAATTTGTTTTTGAATTTTACTGTGGGAAAGGACCCGAGGGTCGATCTTTACCAAGAACGAAGCTGGTTAATTTGATAGACCTAGAGTTTGAAAATTAGGAAACATAAATACACGATTGGCATACAACAAACAAGAGTACATGGAATCTGGTTTGTGTGCATCTTTTATACTAAGGTTGAATGTATCGTCTTGATATGGCATGTGAGTTAATGAAGTTCTATTGATCGAATGACGTCAAATTTAGACAAATCTAAATCACTTATTTTCGGATTGAGAGAGTATGTAGGATGGAACGCCGAGAGGTAGCACAGAACATACGAAGAAATAGGTACAATGACAGTAGTAGAACTAAAAGTTCCATTTCGTGCTATCCGAAAATTTACAGTTTACACTGTTGGAGAAGGACACGATGGCCACAACTACTTGGACTGCACGCAAAGTCACCGACGTAGAATCCTAGTTGTACATGATGTAATCTATCTACTAATTTATGTAGCCGTACGTTCGTCAACATAGAAAAAATTTCCGTCTGCCATAAAAAAAACGGTTTTGCCTCTTGCCGTTCTAGATATTTACCCACGTTGCCATTGCTAAGTTAATCAGGGAAACATCCGCCCACCCCCATTGACCCCGACTCCCACCCACATCGACCACGACTCCTGTGCCGCCGGAGCTCCTCCCTTCCTGACATCATCCCCGCCGCCGGAGTTTCTCCCGGCCAGCTTCACAAATCCCTGCACCGTTGCCGTCCATCTTCCCCTGCGCGGCAATCCTCCCACCCTCATCCGCGTATGCTGCCCCCTGCCGCATCCGCGTGCGCGTGCTATGCGCCGCCACGCACGGGATCTCCCTTCGCCGCCGCCATGGACGCCGTCCTCCGCCACCTCTCTTCCTCGATCTAACGGGGGGGCGGGGGACCTGACGTCTTGCGCCCCGTGGAGGAGCACGTGCTATGGCGCGAGCTCTGCATCTCGCTCGTCGCGGATGGTGTCCGCCCTCACGACAGAACCTTCCTCAGCGGCGGGGTTGGGCCTCGTCGGCCGCGGGTGGCCTACGCTGGCGAAATTAATAGGTACAATGACAGTAGTAGAACTAAAAGTTTCATTTCGTGCTATCCGAAAATTTACAGTTCACACTGTTGGAGAAGGACACGACGGCCACGACTACTTGGACTGCACAAAGTCACCGACACGTAGAATCCTAGTTGCACATGATGTAACTATGTTGTAATAATCTGTACCACCTCTCGATATAAATACATACGAGGCCGAGGCGTGCTGCGAGCACCCCGCCGGAACCATTGTTTACATACACAGCGACCCAACAACTTGGACTCAACCCAGCAAGCACACACACCCTGCTTGCTCCGTGGAGTTTATTCGAAAAGGGAAATTTACATAACGACAAACAATTGTGCGAATGCGGTCATAATACTGTAACTAATTTAATTATCCAAGCTCGCTGTATTTGCATATAGAAGCATCGCAGTCGGCGTCCAGCGTCTAAGGATAAGTAGGATAAACACCCTCAGGAGGGCCGGTTGTGTATTTAGCACCTGCTGCATGTACCAAGTGTATAGCTCATCAGATCGACCTGCGAGTTTCTAGCTGGAACCAAAGTTTAAAATAGCCTGCTATTGTATTTAGCGGCGACATTTTCAAAAGATATGAAAGGCTATAGCGCAGCTATAGTGGGCTATTTCATTTTAGCTTTAAAAAGAAAAAAACAAGGCAAATTTCAGTTATATCCTGCCAAAAAAGATAAAAACTATAATTTAAATAAGGTTCGAGCTACAACTCATTGAACTATTCAACACACAAATATTCTTTTTTTTGGGGGTAACACACACACAAATATTCAACCATTCAACTCACAAGTTTTATTGAATCTGATTTAACAGAAATTCAAAGAAAACAGGAAATAAAAAGGAAAAAAGGAGATAATTTAGAAGCAGGGAGTTTAGCAGATAAATTGGAGACTAATTTGGGGCTAATCGGGCAATAGCTGACTATTAGCCGCTATTCTTAGTTTAGCCTTACGAAGGGTATAGCCGTAGTGGGAGGCTACCGGAAAGGCTATAGCTGCGACTGGAACTAGAAGATCCTCCATGGTTTCATCTCTTTTTACTTTACTCGAACTGGATGTACGGCGGATTATAAATGAAGCCAAAGGAATGAATGAGAGAGTTGCTGATATATACCGCTGATTTGAACGAGGGCTCTGGCGGCGAGCGCGTCCTGTGCGACGAACGCGAGCGATGCCAAGATAAAACACAGGAACACGGCGAAGGTTTTAGGGAAAGCCATGGTGGTCGATCGGTCGGGATGCTGTATGTGTTCGATCCCCTGTCGTTGGAACTAACACACTGCTGGCATACTCCATTTATATACGCGTGCTGGTATAGATAGACCGGTCAGACCAAAACACTATATATGGCTAGAAAAGTAGTAGTGGTGGAATTGGTCCATTTCAGTATACGCCAAATATGTGCAGTCTATTCCACCGAAAATTGTTCAAAAGTCAGCCATGGGTTCGACCAATTCCTATCACTGTCTTTGACCATGGGGAGCAATCAGGCTCTGCGGTAACCAGTTGTGCCAGCCATTTTCTACCACGTACTTACCAAAGAGTACATTTAGTAAGAACTGCTGATAAGTTACAAGGTGCCGACACTAGTAGAAAAGGAGTGTTTGGTTCAGCCCCAAAAGCCATTGATCCCGGTTCTAATAACAATTCGGGACCAATGCCAAACATCGGTTCCGGTTCATGCTGCCAGGACATTGGTCCCGGTTCATCTCGAGGTATTGGTCCCGGTTCATGGCATGAACCGGGACCAATGGTCAGCGGAGCATTGATCCCGGTTCATGTCAGCGGAGCATTGATCCCGGTTCATGCCATGAACCGGGACCAAAGGGTCACTTTTTAGTCCCGGTTCGGGACATAAACCGGGATTAAAAAAAATTCTGAAATTCTTGGCCACCTTCTCTGCCGCGGCAGGAAAAAGGCCCAAAATCCTGTCGTGGCAGGAGAAAATCCCACCCCCCCCCCGAATCGCCTTCTAGTTTCAAAAACATGTCGCAGAAAATTTAAAAAAAATCAAAAAATAAAATCCTTTCAACTGTAGTTGTATTTAGTGATACACTTGTCATGAAAATTAACAAACTTGAATTTCGACTTACTTTGCAAAAAACCGTTATAAAAACTTCAGATGGCCGCCATTTGTGCATACGATGTCGGAAAAAAACGTATAATATATCAAAATGATCGGAAAAAAATTACTTCTAGATTTTTGAAATTCCAAAAGAGTCAAAATTCAAATTTTTAATTTTTTAAAAATAATTCAAAAAAATAAAAAATGACATATTTGGATTCCTCACTTTTTTTTGATAATAATGGACATATTATTTGTGGAATTTCGATTTATGGATTTAAAGATATGAATTATGCCATATTAAATGAATTAATGCAAAAATAATAATAAAACATATTTTATTTCTATATTTATTCAATAATAGTATTACTTAGTCATTTTTGTACATTAAAGATATTGTTTGTAACTCAAATTATAAGAATGTGTGACTCACAAGATGCATGTGTTAATGTCATTAATAGCATACTATAGACATAAGGTTACAACTGGTACATAGGAAGGGGGATGAGAAAGAACTAAGATGTTAAGCGTGCTAGGGGTGGAGTAGTGTTGTTAGGATGGGTGAATGATCGGGAAGTTGAACCAAAGATTGGAATTTGACCAAAAACTAAGTGTGATTGAGAGGCTTTGGGTGAGAGATTAACCGGTCCAAATATTCATAGATTCAAAAAAATCGAAAAAAAATTAAATTTTTTTTGTTTTTTGAATTTTTTTTGAAAAGACCATTGGTCCCGGTTCATGCCACGAACCGGGACCAAAGGTCCTACAGCGAGCGCACGCGATGGCGGGCCACGTGGAGACCCATTGGTCCCGGTTCGTGGACCAGCATTAGTCCCGAGTGATTGGTCCCGGTTCAAAATCCGGGACCAATGGCACTTATGAACAGGGACCAATGGGGGGTATTTCTACTAGTGCGAGAAGAACAAGTCCGTGCGCGAGGTGATTTCAGAGGCGCTGGCCCTAATCTACAAAACTCTGTCCCGGGGTTCTCTCTGGCCATTGCCGCCGCGGGGCCGGTGGAGACGCCCACGCCTCACCTCTGAAGGCGGCGGGCAGCCCCCCCTTCGTGCACCTTGTCGGTCTTCCATCGCGCGGGGAGGTCGAGACTAGGGCGGCGCGAACGGTGGGTGGCCTACGGGGCAGCGGAGCTCACCGATGCAGGGGGGCTCGCTGCCTCGCGGCTAGGAGGCGAGTACGCATGTGGATTGGACCCGGCTGCAGGCCTATTGCAGCGGCATGGCCATGGCAGAGGCTATGCCACCTTGTCGTCGGGGCGCTGCTCTTTAGGATCTTGCGGACTCGGACTCAATCTACTAGTTTCGATCGCCGGGAGCCAGCTGGCGGTGTGAGGACCGCTGCATCGACATCAATAAAGGAGGTGGTCCTAGAGGTTTTTCCGCGCGAAGACGAAGATCTGCTTAATGTATGCCGTCGTCGTTCTGGTCTAGAGAGACGAGTTCCGGAAGGCTCCGTCAACGAACTCTCATGGATGTATCATACCTGGATATTGCTGGATCGAAAGGTATTCAATCGTGCACACCCATGCTTTTTGCTGACCATTTTAGAGGAAGTGTTGCGAAGCTGTGCTATCTGTTACCATCATGTGTCATGTCTTAGACGATCCATGGTGAAGTCAGATGCGGAAAATATCATGAAAGCAGGAATATCAGGGCTAGCGATGGTGATTTGAGTTTTTGTGGTGTTCAGGAACTGTCTACGTGATATGTGACTTGCAGCAACGACTGTTTGTGGGGGTAATAACACAGGAGGAGTTCACAATCCTACCTTCCATGGTGAAAATCCAAGGTCTGACCTTAATTGGTTGAGCCTGAAAATGGCATTGTTGAAGGCATTGTTTTGTGAGCGAGCACTACAACATGGAGCTCGGGCGCTGGCGCATATAGACGTCGAGGCACAGTGTTAGTCGTCGCGCTCCTGCTGGCGCGGCAAAAAGAAGTCGTCACGGATAACTGCATAATTGCGTTGGGGATTCACGAACGGCGGCGGATTTTTTGTAAAGACACAACGTGATCCGCCGAACTAGCACTTCCGCGGCAGCAAGGAGGTTACGCCGCGGGCCATGTACGGAGTCATCGCCTTAGGTGATGTGGCAGCTGTGAGACGATAGCACAAAATCGTGATGCCCTACGTAACCCGTGCATGACATAATTTTAGTGCCCCCAATGATGCTTCTAGGGGCAGCAATTTAGCTAGTGGTTTCTATATTTAGGTTTTCCCTTATTTACACCAAATCACACACGATTCTTCCAAATATCACAGCACAAATTCGAATATATAGCATAACAGAGTATCCAACACATACATCGTAGCACTGCAAAAGGAATCATAGTCAGTTTTGACACATCCTCACACAAGTTTTGAAGAGAAGTTTAAGTGTAATCGAATTCATACTGATTAACTCAATCTTCGACCAGCAGGGAACCCATCTCGTCCAGGGTAAAAAGTTTTATGATGAAGTGCCGATTGATTGGTCTTTAGTTGTGTCTGCAGCAAACTCCTGATGAACAAGAATAAAAAGAACTATAAATCACTTTGCTGCAAACAAGGAAATATGTATAGTAGCATATATACTAGCTAAAAGACCAGACATACTTTTGTTCGATCCAAGAATAGAAATAAAATAAAGCCCAAACCATTAATCTTTGCAAGCCACACCAATATCTCAACCTGTGCATCACTGATCTTGGATAATAGCACATGTTTCTACATCCACATATACATCAGCTTTAAGTGAATATTTCTGGGCACATCTTATAATAGTAGCACCTCAGGAACTATTTCATCTTAAGGATCTATATTAAACAGCATGAGCTGACAAGTCATTTTCTTAAAGATCTATAAGAATCCGAGGATCAGCAGGTAAAAACTTTAGTTCTTATCTAGTTATGCCTCAGACCAACATCATAGGCCAAAGAAAATTCATATGCATCATAGGTTAATGTATCCAACAGAAGTTTCAATCCATTTTAGCCCAAGTCACACTAGGACACAGGTAGAATTTAGTTCAGTACTAGAATGAACCCTTGTGTACCATTCCAAGGAAGGTGTCACATCTATCCATTCTAAACCAAGCAAATCATACATAGAAATTTTGCAAGTAAACTTGCAGAAAGTTACTCAATCATTTTCCTGGAATAAATAACCAGGAATCATATTTACATTTACACAATCTATCATAATCAGAGAATCATAGGAGTATCAAATCAACCCCAATTTAAACATATCAACACAGGTCAGTGTATCAGAATTCAGTGAACCATTACTGACAGTGCTACTGTCAGTTCCAAGAACATTAAATAGTAGTGAAAACCACACCACTAGAATCAATAGCCAATAGCTTAGCACAATATCATCACCACAAGTACTTCTAAATCATTCATTAACCTTAATAATCAACACAAAGGGATAGAACCCTAACAGCACAGATGAACCCTAATTAGGGTGTTCCTCGCCGTAATCACACAGAGGAGAACAAGAGAGGCAGAGGAAGAATAAGATGGGGAAGCAGAAGCACTTACCCATGGTCCTCGCTGAAAATTAGAAGAGGAAGCAGAATCACTAGCGAGCGCACACAGCGACATGGACAGCACCCGAGGGCACTGCAACCCGCGCCGATCCATGAGGCGGCGGCCACAGCCACACAAGCAGCAGCGGCGGCACCACAGGGCCACCGAAGTTGCAGCACAGTATCGCATGGACGGCGGAACACCACATCACCGGCGACCACCAAACCCTAGGGTTTAGGGTGGAGGCGGCCTGGCCAGAAGAAGCGCCCAGCAACAAATCGAACTAAACCAGATGGTGGAGCAGCGTCGACTACCTCATCGTGCACCACGACAGTGGCCTAGAGGCCTGGGGAGGCCGGAGTCACGCGACGGCGGCGTCGGCGGCACATCATCTCCGCGGGAGAGCGAGAGAGAAAGGTGAACACGCGAGAGAGAGGGGTGCGGGTGGTACTGGGCCACTCGACCTGAAAGGGTTTGACCAGCCCAGGTGGGCAGAGTCAGGGCTTGGCCAGCCAAATGGGCTAGATCCAGATGTTTAAAAGAAAAAGTCTAAGTAATTTATCAAAAGACCAAAATACAACTAGAATTTAAAAGGTTCTAGAAAAATAAATAAAAATTCTAAAAATACAAATAATATATCTATGAAATCACAAAAACATCCCCTACCTAATAAAAAAAATCTAAGTAATTAAATTTAAATTTATTATTGAAATTATGTATATTCCTTTTGGAATTTTATAAAAATAAATAAAATACTTAAAATGGAATAAAATTCACTTTTAAGATCCTAAATGGATATACTAAGTTATAAAAATACTAACTTATATTTTAGTTAAGTGAAATAATTTTATATAAAATATAATCTTATTTCCTTCATAAAATTTTAAGAAAATATTAACAAGAGTTAAAAATTAAATAAAATTAATTTTTGAACTCTTAGAATATTATTTGTTATCAAAAAAATATTAAAAATAATAATTGTATGACTTTAAGAAATCCCTGTGTACCCTTCCACACTTGAGGGCTTTACTATCAAATGCTACTTGTTGTATTTACATATTATTTCACACACCCTCACAAGCCTTAATAAGAAGCACAAGTGTGAAACTGGTATAAAAGTGCAGCACACTGATACGTCCATTTTGCATCACTATTCTATGTCATAATTCACTGTTATTCATTGATATATTTCGTATTGAGGGGTGATACTTATGTTATTTCATCTGTTTTTGCATGGTTGATGACTTTTGGAGCATGGACCGTTGTAGTCAGGATTCTGATGGAAAATGTGTTGTTTGGAGGCAAAATTCGCGAAGATCAGAAAATCCTGAAAAATATATGGAAAATCCTATTTTTCCAGAAGACGAAGAAAGCCAGAAGGGGAGCTGGAGATGGGCCATAGGGGGCCCACACCACCCCCTGGCGTGGGCCACCCTGGGCCGCACCACCAGGTGGTGTGGCCGCACTGGTCCACCCCTGGCACTCCCCTCTGGCGTATATTATCCTCCCAAAACCCTAAGACAAGGGGGGTGACCACAGAAAGATTCTGCCGCCTCTGCGGGGTGGAAAACACCGAGAGAGAAAGATCTCTCCGGCAGACAGATTTCTTGTAACACCCTCAAATCGGCCCTATGCAAGTTTGAGCCCTTTCCGTCAAACCCGCATAGAAACGATTCAAGGACGCCCACCAAGCACTTTCGTGCGGGTGGAAACGAAGTAATACCATTACACAACAGCCCTCGAAGGGACCCACAGAACAGATATATATATACAGCACGACTCCAAGAGTCAAGATTACAGATATACACTACAAAGATCCCAATCACCTTGAAAATGATACAGCGTCCGAGTACGGACAAGATGCAAATGGGGCTAAGAGCCCTGAAGAATAACCAATGGCGTCCATAACCCTGCCCAGGCCAAGCCGGAAGGGTAACCCTGCTAACGACGTCGATCTCGAACCTGCTAAAACAAAAGGGGGTGCCGACAGAGGGCAAAGGAAAAAGAGGAGCGTCAGTACTGAGGCCAGTACACGGCGAGGCTAGAATTCGGCGGCTCTCGCCTACATATGTATGGTGGACTGTAGCGGCAGCGAAGCATGCACTAAACAACCTATAGAGACTCGATAAACTGTTGGCTATTGGAGAGAGATAAGAAAGACCTATTCGGAACCACCTGATACTAACACCAAACATACCCATCCTGGTATTCCCCCTCGAGACCAAACGAGGAAGTCAAACCGAGGAACTCACACCATTGGCAGTTTTACTCATTCCATTATAGTTGAAACTCTTACTAATCAGATATAGAGCATGAGTTTTCATGAAGCATAAGTAATGGCAGTTTTAGTTAACATTCCGTTGTAGTTGGAATATTTACTAGTCAGATATAATTGTCCTGAGGAATCCCAAACTCAGCAGTTGTTGGCACTTTTATCACATTCCATTGGAGTTGTAATACTTACTAGGCAGATATAACAAGACACAAGGAACCCCAGCTCCACCAGTTGTTGGCATTTTTAATATCCATTCCGTTGTATTTGAATCTGATTACTAGTCACATATGAAGTCAAATTTATAGCACTACTTTAGTTATGCTTGTCTATGATCGAGATACTATGCTCCAAGTCGTCCATAACCGCGGACACGGCTTTCAAAAAGTTTTACCCTGCAGGGGTGCACAAATAGCAACACACACTCGATCAACCTCAGAAAAACCAACTCAAAACCCAACGAGGCATTCATGACAAAGCGATCACAGGATTCATAAAAT
The DNA here is from genome assembly GCA_910589775.1 of Avena eriantha. NCBI lineage: Eukaryota > Viridiplantae > Streptophyta > Magnoliopsida > Poales > Poaceae > Avena > Avena eriantha. Next base: position 347,555,407 of record OU342746.1, on the reverse strand, counting down.
ATTTCAAGGGACCACCCCACTAAGCTACCCGCGACGAAGTTGGCCGGCTCCGAGACGGACCCAGGGTTTGTGTGGACGGCTGTAAACGACTGGGAACCCGAAAGTGTGACTGGGCTTGTCGATACAGCGAAAACGTGTCACGATCCTAAACAGTACAGGTGCTCCACGCACAATCATAAATAAAGCAGTAAAGCATGACATAAGTACATGATAGTAAATAAAACCCCAAACTAGTTTGTGGCCCCAGGAAATAGAAATGAATCAAGCTCTGGCTCAGGGGGGGTCCATAAGGCCTCCCGGATGTGGATAGTGCAAAAAATCAGGGAACAGGTATCAAGTACTCGGGTCCTACGGGACACAAGTGGGCATAAAAACCAAATAGCATATATTGCCCACTGGTGCCTCTTTCATTAGTTATCACAGCAATTTAATAGTTATAATTAAAATCATGATCATCTCCACCATTAAGCATCTGCCAGCATTTCAAAAACTGTGGTACTCGACAACACGATATCGCATCTGAGCAAGCAACTACGACTCGCAAGGCCAGCTAGCTACCAAACAACAGGTAATAGGAGGTGTTCGAGGTAATATATCGGCTGCACGGATTATATCGGGTACGGAACTAAAGCATCGCGACACGGATAGCAATAGATCAACAGGAGGAAGTAAAGACTATAAATGCAAAATAGGTAGAAGGGGGAGGGATGCTCGCCTGGGAAACACTGCCGAAGGTTCATAGCCGGAGAACTTGTCGATACTCGCATCAACTCATCGGCCTAATCCGCGAAGAAGCAAACACTAGAACAAACACCGGATGCACTATTTAATACTACGGCAAAAGATCCAGCATGCTTATGATATGATGCATATGTGGTGCAATTAGGCAATATTAAGCGGAACCGGGATCCCGACGATTAATTACACGGTTCAAGTTATTTATCTACCCCGCAAATTAACTGTGGTATTAACAAGGAAAAACATGGCATCGGTTCGCTACACAAATTTAAATGGAGTCCGGAATAAGACAAAAATATCCCGCATATAGACTCCATATTTAATTATGAGGTGAATCGGCATAATGCCCCCAACCCACAGACAGATATGCATGCATGAACAATTTAATATGCAACAAGTTTTATATATAGCATTTATAAAATAGGGGCTCAGGAAAAGGTTCACACATCTGGATTCGGGAGATCTTGGGTTTCGGGGGGTTCGGGGTTCGGACTCAGGGTTCGACGGGGAGAGCGGTTCGACAGGATCGGTCTTCGGAGGTTGTCGAAGGACTTGGTTTGGCGTCGGAGGGTCATCGGGTTCGCCCTGGTCGGGGTCGATCTTGTCGTCGCGAAGATCTTGTCGGGTCCGCGTATCGGCCGGTCTTGGCGTTCGGGATGAAGAACTTGGCGTCCGGTCCTCGGGCATCGGATCCATGGCCTTCGGGGTAGACAGTCTTGGCGTTCCCTGATGGAGGTCTTTGGCGTGCCGAGGCTTGGTCTTCGGAAGATCTTGGCGGAAGCTGGGATCTCGGCGTTGTGGTGGTCGATGATGGGCTTGTTGGATGCCGCGGTCTTGAGAAGATCTTGACGCATGGGGACGGTCCTTGTTGGGATCATACGAATGTCCCTGCAGGTGGTTCTCGGTACATCTTTGCATCGCCACACCACTAGTATTTGTACTCTGGCTGTGCTGTGACTTGGAGGCGGTCGCAGGGAGAGGCGACACTCGGGATGCAGCGGCGGGTCAGAGAAGTGGCGCACGTGCAACCAAGGACGAGCAGGAGGGCCTAGACGGCGCACGGTGTTGTGGTAAGGCCGGGTCGAGAAGCAGGATGGGCGACCGGAGTAGAAGGGGCCCGCAGTGGCTACAGGATGCGGCAGCTCGGCCTGGAGGCGGGGATGCCTAGTCGACGCGGTGCTCGCGGGTCGCGTGGGCCATGGCGCAGGAGGTGGCCTCCCGGGCGCAGAGGAGGGGAGCATAGAGGCGCGTGTGGCATGGCTCGCGGCCTACAGAGAGGCAGGGAACCTGGTGGGCGGCAGGACGTGGAGGTACGGCAGAGACCGAGGTCCAGGGTGGCGCCGGAGACGGCCTTGGCGCGGTCGACAGTGACCTGGGCGATGGCGGCAGGATAGAGGCGAGAGGTGGAGGCGCTCGCTGGGACAGGGAGCGAGGAGATGGGACGGGGCGCACGGAACAGGGCGAGCTGCGCGGCGGCGAGCAGCGTGTGGTGGTGGGGCACTAGCTCTGGGCGAAGGGGAGCTCGCGAGCAGCTGCTCGGGAGGGGGTCGAGGTAGGCGGCGGCGGGGATGCGCAGGGTCGGCGGCCGACGGACGCGAGGAGGATGGTTCGCAGCGGGGAGCGAGGCGGTAGGAAGGTGGAACGAGCGTAGCGCGAGGGGAGGGGGGCACAACGGCGGCGGCGCCCAAGGGGAGGAACGGGGTATGGTGGAGGTGCAACGGGAGGGAGAGCTACGGGGATGCGGGAGGGAGCAGACGCAGGCTGGGGGTAGGCCCGCGTGGTCGGAATGTGGGCAGGTGGGGAGGTGGCGATAGGATGGACCGATCGATCCTGGGGTGGAGGGGTGCGGCGCTGGGGACGTGGCCTGGTGGAAGGTGGGCCAGGGGTGGGGCTGGTGAGGTGGCGAGACAGGGTTGGTCGGGGTGAGGTGGCGGCTGGGCCAGGTGGCGTGGGCAGGGGCCAGGCGGGGTGAGAGAGAGAGAGAGTGGCGGGGTGGGATGTGGTTTGGGGTTAGGGTTTGGTTAGGTGGGTTTAGACTAGGACTTAGTATATGGGGTAGTAGGCCGGCTAGCTGGGCCTTTTGGCCCGGCCGGCTGCCTCCCCCTAAATAAAAATAGCTTTAATTGTTTTTATTTTTATTTTTTTGTCCGAATAGACTCTGGTAAATATTTTATAGACAAAATAAAATATCCGGAAGAGGTCGGGTTTTAATTTGAAATAAAGACGGGGCGTTTAGAAAACAAAACCAGACTTTTCAAAAATAGTTTTCAAACAAACCATGCATGATGCTGACGATGCTCAAATGCAATGTGGCATGATGACATGAGCATGTTGTCATGATGATGCAATGCACAAAAACACAGCGATTTTCTAGTAGTGGTTTTAGCGGGGTGCCACATTTCTGCCGGGGGAATTACTTCCCGAAGAGGGGAGATCGCCGCCATCAACACCACCATCAAGCTGGACTTCATCGGGATCATCATCATCATCACCACCACCACCATCATCATCATCACCCTCATCACCATCTCCATATTGTTGTAACAATTGCGTTGAATCTTGCATAGTTCATAGGGGAAACTTTCCCGGTGTTGATTACTCTTTGTAGTTGATGCTATTAAGTGAACCGTTGAGTTATTGTTTATGTTTAGATTGTTATACATCATTATTCCATCTTTGATCATTATCCATATGATGTCTTGTGAGTAGTTCGTTTTGTTCTTGAGGACATGGGAGAAGTAATGTTGTTAGTAGTGGAGTTGTGTTGAGAAAGATTCAATAATTTGTTATTTAAGTTGTGGTGTACTTCTTCTAGTGGTGTCATGTGAACGTCGACTACATGACACTTCACCTATATGGGCCTAGGGTAATGCATTATGTATTTGGCTACTAATCGTAGGGGTTGCCGGAGTGACAGAAACCTGAACCCCCGTTAGGAAACTATTGCACAAGGGACGTAAGGGTCTTAGAGTTTAAAGTTGTGGTTAGGTTTTTACCTTAATTACTTTCTTTTAATTTACGGATGTTTGCAAGGGGTATAATCACAAGTATGTATTAGTCCTAGGAAGGTCGGTACATTAACATAGGTTCACCCACACAACACTTAGCAAGCTAAAGAAGATTAATCAACTATATGAAGCGAAAGCACTTGACAGTCTTTCCATGTGTCCTCGAGAACGTTTGATCATCTTAAGTAATACAACCGGCTTGTCCTTTGCTGCATAAAGGATTGGGCCACTTGCTGCATTTATTTCTACTGTCTTTTATTTACTTGTACTTTGTTTACTTGCTTTATCGAACACCCCTTAAAATCCGTTTGCTATGTATTTGCAGAGAATTCCTGATCCATACCACTAGCCAGCACCTTCTGCTCCTCGTTGGGTTCGATACTCTTACTTATCGAAAATACTGCGATACACCCCCTATACTTGTGGGTCATCACACAGTCCAAAGAAATTATCACAAGTTTCAAACCCTAGATCAGATACTATTAGTCTGGGGATTCACGTTTACCAAATTGCATTACATTAATAATGCATAGTGCATCTTGCTTCTTTTAAACATTCGTCCTTACCGGACCAATGATGCTACTTTCAGAATGTGGATCTTCTAGACTCCTGGGATCGTGAGTGCATATTTTTGCAATCACAAAAGGCAAGTTCACACTTGCTCATGTCCTTTGGTTATTTTCTATCAAATGCTTGTAACTCAAATGTTGTCTCACCTGCATTTCCAAAGGGATAGAAAACACTATTTTATAATGATATGATTATGGATTATCTACCAAATGGTAATAATCTATTGATATAGTTCCAGTGGTAAAGGAACATAATATCTAGGACTTACCAATGTCGCTAGTGATTCTAGCGCCATATATTACGCGTTAACCATGAGATTTAGAATAGGATGGAGAAGTTAGCTGTATCCTTTTCCTTTCGTATGTATGGCAAGGCGACTTTAACATGACGTTGTGATTCCTTGTGCGGATCCAACATATGGGTGGACACCCTTACGCCCCACGATTTTGGTGTCTAGATTATCGATGAGTGGCTGCCGGAGGTATAGCCGAACCTATATGGTACTTGCCAGGGGCATCACCAGCTCATAGAGTCTTTGGAAACTCATCAGGGTTATAGCATGTCCGAAAGGGGGCTTAACGGAGGTATAGCCGGCCCCGAAGGATCGTGCAGACATACGGGATCGCGGAGAGGGCAGTGATTGGCTTGGATCATCTACTGGGCCCCACATTAAGGAATTGTAGACGGGAATAAGCTGCCCGGTTGTGCAACAAGGATTTGGTATCTCATGGGTAAAGTAACGTACCTCTAAAGAGTATAAGAACTGTAACATGTTACTCCCTGTTTCGGGAAGGAGCTACGAACGCGGCAGGAAAGGAACTCCATGAAAGTTCTGGTCAACCTGTGAAGGCTGTCAAATATAGTTTTCAGAATAAAAGCAACCTTTGAAGAAATGTTTACGAAAATCGGCATTGCCTACGATCTCTGGTCTGTGGCTGTAGAGATAGTGTATCATACACTACTTTTTAGTGGACTTCCTAAGTACGCTCGTACTCAACCGTACCTTCTTAACCCTTGCTAGGTTCTAAGCCATTGAAGACGACGTCAACATCAATTTCTACTCAAGAAACCATCATCGGCAGCTCAAGTCCTTCAATAAAGTCAATGAAGTCAACATATACATCAACCGAAGTGAAGACGAAGATCCCGATTAGATAGGAGTAGATACTCTAGCCATAAAACCTACTTCTGTAGAGCATTGCATTAGTAGCAATTGCAGACCAGATAGTTTAGATGCTAGTCTTATTAGCCAGATAGTTCTGAGCTATTATTTCTGATTCTTCGTTGTAAGAAGTTTCTTCCTCTCTCTTTAACCTAGAATGTTCTCTGGATCTTTTGTAAAGAGTCGAGTTCTAATCTATAGTCATGTCTTGGACCTGCTGTGTTTCTGTTATACCACTCTGAGGGATGTAATACTAGTGAATGGTGTTTCATCAGTGTTATGTCAATGACTATAGTGTACTACATCATGCAGTGGTATGCTGGGTCACTACAATAATTCAACGGGAAATCTAACGGCAGACCGGTCGCTGGTTGTACAAACCTGGCGGAACTATTAGCTAGCTTAGGATTAATCCGAAAATTTAAAATGCCTTTTAGACCAAATCATTTGTCCGATTTAGAATCCATTTTTACCGTTGGACTAGTCGCGACGAGATCTTTAAAACTAGATCCCATGTTGATATGTTTCGATGAATTTTTTTCGGACCAAAAAGTTGTCCACCCCTAACACGTGAGTTATCCATGCCATAATATGTAAGTTATCCGCCATGTAACATATAAGTTACCCATTTGGGTAGAAGCATTGTCACATACATGTTGAGCAAGTTTAATTGGAACACGGTAGCATAGGTATTAGGCTACCGAGACTTTACCGCCGTCGATGCATTAGCATCGATGAGGGATGAATACTCGGTACCCATAACACTATTCGAGGCTTCATCACCCGTACGTTGTGGTAGCAGCGATAGACGATGAACCCGAGTCGTCAGACTAGGTTGTGCGTTACGATTTTTTCACTACGATTTAGGATGGTGGGTGGTAGGGCATAAGAACTCATTTATTATATTGTATACAAAAGAAGCTTAGATTTAAAAAAAATTAAAAATTATATACTTGATGTTTGACGCGGTAGCCTTTTGAGGTTGAGTTGCGCGTACGTCACGAGAGCGGGACGGTCGATGAAGCCGAGCCGCTAGAAAAACTTTTATATTCTATTTGTGCGTATTTTTTTATAGTGGTGGATAACTTAAATGTTGTTTGCTGGGTAACTTAAATGCTGAAGCCTGGATAACCCTCGTATTACTGGTGGGTAACTTTGGGACAAATAAAGTTATGTTACCCACCACTAGCATGTGACTTATACATGCCATAGTAGTTAAGTTATTCATCTTGATACATATAAGTTACCCATAATATAAATGAGTTGGGTGGAGACGTTCTCCTCGACGAGTGATGAAGGATCGATACTCTAACACCCGTCGTGGCTTCATCATCCATACGATGCGGCTCTACTGGTTGCGTGTTACATTTATTCAATGAGACTTAGGGTAGTGGGCGGATATGGTATATACCCCATTTATTATATTGTATGCAAAATAAACTTAGATTTAGTTCCTTTAAACAAAGTATGCTTGATATTTGATGCAGTAGCCTTTCGAGGTTCAGTAGCACGTACACTACAAGAGCGACGGCGGGCGATGAAGCTGAGCCGCTATAATTACTTTTATATTCTATCTTTAGGTAAATTTTTATAGTCATGGATAACTTACATGTTATTGGGTAGATAATTTACATGCTTAAGTTTGGATAACTCTCGTGTTACTGTTGGATAACTTTTGAGACAAAATAAGCCATGTTATTTAGCCAAATTATGCACGCAGACCATCACCCGTGTAGGCTATCAGAACTCCCGCCGAGTTATGTAATTCTCATAATCATCGTCGGTTACTTTTCTTGCATCCATGCAAAAAAATCTCTAGACAACATGTATGATGAGTAATTTATATATTATGGCCTGGATAATTCACGTGTTATGGGTGGGTAACTTTTGGTCCGAAAAAAGTTGTCAGAACATACCAACTTGTGATCTATTTTCAAAGATCTCGTCGCGACTAGCTCAACGTTAAAACGGATCTTAAATTGAACAAACGGTTTGATCTACAAAACATTTTAAATTTTCGCATGTGAATTGAGCTGGCTAATAAAAATCTGCCGTTTAGTGCTTGGTACAAAATTCACGCACGGTGATTGCTGGACTCGCATAGTGGAGCGACTCTGACCGCTTCTGTCAAAACGTCCGTCAGGTTTAATCTTTTTCAGACCGGTCTGAACATAGCACAGTCCTAATTCAATGGTCCTAAATGAGCAGAGTGACAGCATAATATCACTGAGAAGATGAAATGCTAGACAACAAATGGCACTACAGGTCCTTCGATCGGTAAATGAGCAGAACGGGGACAACCAGACATTGCACTCCAACAGCACAACGTCTACATCAGTGTTCTTCCAATATGCGGGGGTAGCTCATATAAATCCACTTCAAGCTCACCATGGTGCCAGTATGGCTCGGGCACTGTCCACCTGCTATAAAAAAAATACTTTTCCGATGTAAGTTCCTTGTTGAACAAATACTAGTATATGCTATATAGGTATCGAGGAGCAGATAAAATATACCATATAGGTTCTTTAGGTCTTACACCATGCAGCATGCCCATGGACCCTCTGTCGACCAACATACTTTGGTCAATACAAGTTCATAGAAATAGGTACGTGGCTACCTAAATAGCAACAAGTAATGGAAAAAGTACCTTTGCATTCGTCTCTTGATCTCTCGTTTTAGAATTTCAACAATCTTACGCCTATGAAGAAAACAAGCTTCTTTTCCATCGTAGTGATTCATCCCAACAAAAGCCCCGTCAAAATTAATAAGGGGCCCTCCAATCCCAGCCTAGTACAGAAACAATTTAGATCCCGGTTAATGGAGAAGTTGTAATGCCATACAAATAGCGGTTTGCTAGACACTGTAGTAAATCAACTAAAGAGATGACGCAAAAGCATTCTTATCGAAACCAATTGTAGCAACTACTACTATGTAAGTAATTCCAAGAGAAACTTGCTGGTGTACCTTATTGATTTTACAAGTGGACAGCCCATAATCAGATGATAACCCAGGCTCGCCACAAACTTCCCCCTTTGTGGCCATTAAGAATCCTTCTTTGATTTGACGCCCTATAGCTACTACTGGTTTAGATAAATCCTCTTTACGGCAAAGATCAACTGGACGAATGCCATGGATACCCTTATCAAGACTGACGATAGCAAGGTTAATGCCTAAATGGTAGTATATCAATGTCCCCTTGACATTTTGTCCTGGTGGCAGAAACACGTCAATCTGCAAGAATAAAGTCACATCAATAAACCATCATCTAAAATTAAAGGATAAATAAATCAGTTAGCAGGACCAACCGTTAAGTTTTTATCAATATTGTAGTGATCATCACGACTTCTAACCAAACTGGCTGAAGTGAGAATGACAGGGCGCATGCCTCTAGTTCCAGGCCACTTTATAAGCAAGCCTGTGCATGCAAAAGAGCTCACGCTTCCTGGGCATCATGACTTCAATCAATACTTTGTGGAGACCAAATACTAGCACGGCAAAGTAATGAGCATACAACTAGAAATCACCTTTGAATGAAGCAAGTTTGACAACACTTCGGGATATGTTTGTAACAACGTCTCTTGGAAGTAGCCCCCAAACATACTCCCAAGAATCAGGGTTTGTAACCTTGTAAGGATACTCTTTCCATGCACGTAATTCACCAAACTCCTCATAAAATGAATTGAGCAATTCTCCATTGTCTGGTTAAACAAGTAAGAACAGAAATTAGCTACAAAAAATCACACAAGAAGGGAGGGGTTAGCAGCATGGATGACTTACATTCAAGCATAAGTGGTGGTGGCATAGGATAGCCAGCGGACTTTAGCCGATGGATTCTTCTCCAGAATCCTGATGCAATAAGGATATCGATATTAGTTCTCGCATGATATGTATGTTAACACCAAAAGGTATTCTGGGTGCACAACAGGTAACATTCAAACCTGAAGGGACTATGCTAAATACACCTGGAGGCAAGGAATATCCACGGAAGTCACTAATTTCAGTACTGCAATATAACACAATATATTTGTCATACGCACAGATGTACTAACTCAACTTCAAAAGGAGACATATAAACACGTGTACAAAATAAATAAGGCATGATAAAGGAGTTAGAAATCAAGCTTATAAATACTCAACATAAGACATGCAAGGATTGAGCAGAGGCAGATGCCAGATGCCACAACACGGGTTACATTGCCCATACTTTAGTCCAAATAAATTGTAATCACTCTTCCTTGTTTAGACAAATACCATCACGATATTCTCAACAATGAAGAAAGAGGACTAATTAGCAACAAGAGAATATACTGTCATGGGTATTCACCACGTCAAGGTAGCAATCGTTGTTACCAATCGATACTTGACACTATGAAAAATCTTTACGGGTCCAATTCATATTAGTATCCAAAAATGGCTTACCTTAACAGGGTAAAGTTGAACAGGAGGAGAGGGAGTTTCGAACAAATATAGGAAATGAAACTCCAAACGAATGTTGTGTAGCTCATAAAATAGAATACCTACGTGAGAATCTGAAAATGCTCCAAGCGTTCACGAAGAACTCCCGGTGATATGAACACCGGACTTTCACCATTATCAATATGAAGAATCACCCCGAGAAACATCCCATCATGATCGATGAGTGGCCCTCCAAGTGCAGCCTAGAACGGAAATTCGTGTGTTACGGATTACAAAGGTAAAATGGCAACATGCATTTATTTGTTTCAAGTCTTCCATCATGCCAAAGAGTAAGAAAGCATTCAACAGTGTACCTCTGTGATTTGTGTCCAAGTTGCATCACCGCCTACAGTCAGATGCCCAGGCGTGACCATCAAACGAGCAGATTTGAAGGAACGAGCAGCTGCTATTATATTGCCATCAGAAGGCCGCGGTGCCTGAAGGTCAAGATCTACAGGGTAGACATAACCGTCGCAGTCACAAGAGGTGACAATAGCAATACGTTCATCATATAGTCCCAAGAACCCATCCATATGTACATTGTCTGGAAGGCACACGTCAATCTGCAGTGATAAAAGCAGTACATCAGCGCAGAATGATCACAATTAGCTGGAGTAAACAAAGCAAAATGGAATTAGCAGCACCAACCCTGAGATTATCATCTAGATTTCTGTTTTTATTAAATTCATCAACCAAACGTCTTGAAGTGACAAATCTTGTGAGGACTAGTTTACAAGGCGGTCCTGATGGTACAGCTACGCCTGAGCATGCAAATAACATCTTATCACCTGCACAAGATGATGAGTCAAATCGGTAACAAGCAACATAGTACATCATACAAATGTGGCAAACATAAAGCAGCGGAAGCTATGACCATCAAACAAAGCAAGGGCGACAACAATCTGAGACAGCTGTTCAGTTATGTCCTTGGTGACTCCGAGTGCTTGAAGTGCTTGGTGAGGAGAGTCTGAGTAGCCGAACTCTTCCTCTTGGAAAGGAATGCTTGAAGGAACCTGATTAGGATGCTCCAACTTGAAAACTCGTGCATACTCAGCCTCCTTGGCATCCCTTAACGCTAGCAATTCCACCCGCACTAAACAAAGAACATGATACGTTGGCACTATGAGTACTCTAGTAGGTGAGCTCATGCGCAAGAATTAAAAGGAAGCATGGTAACTTGCAAAGTTGAAATCAGTGACCCACATTTTACAGACTTTTCTATTTGTTTGTCCAACCAACCACGCCTCCTTCTTCTGATGACATGGCTCCCACTCGAAATCAATGACTCAAGTCGGTTCCTTCTGGCTATGGTTCTCTCCTCCCTACTTAAGCCCCGTGTGCAATCAATAACTGTCCTCTTTGCAGGCCTGGAGCAGAAAGCAAGAGGTAAATGGTTAGTAGTGCAACTAAGGTGATCCTAATCACCCATCGAAAATTTGTGAAGTGGGTTGTTGCTACACTAACAGAAGAGGAAGAGGAAGGCAAGAAACAGTGAGTCTCAGTTTGGCACCTCAATTTTAGTTAAACCAAAGTATTCCAAAACCAAGGTATCTCACTGTGTGGACAAGCGATATTGCAGTTTTTTTTAAACCAAGGTTTTGGAGAAAAGAGGTCCGGCGGACCTCTTTCTTTAATACTGTGAAAAATAACTCAGTTTTTAGAAAACCATAGTTCCAAGCAATGGTATTTTAGTGTACGCAAACACCTCAAAGTCTATTTATTTAAAACTCAAGTTATTTCTAGAAAGCATGGTATTCGAAGAATACTTTAAAAATACTTTGCATCCAAACGGGGCTTGAGACGTAATATTCACTTAAGATGTACACTAACAGAAGAGTTAGAAAAAGGCAAAGGACTCAAATTATGGGCCGCACAATTAAAACTACTCCGTGAGCAACAATTAACCGCTAGAACAGTGAGCAACAACAAAACAAAATACTAGGTACTTACATCGCACAAGTTGCCTCTGCCCGCGGGACGAGATCGAGATTCGAGCGTGTGCAGCGGCGGCTGGCAGTGGACGGGAGAATCTGTGAGAGTTGTTGGCGATACGAAGTAGTAGTAGGCTAATTAAGAGTGAGTCGATTTGGGGATTTAGGGTTTGATGAGGGGAGTCACGATTAATTCTGGGTGGCCGTTTCCCTTTTGAAACAAGGACCCTAGCTATGTGCTGCTATTTATCGGACAGGAGGAGTTCGGGTTGGGGCCACTCCCGGCCTGATGACGGCGGTTCTGGATCTCACGGTTCTGAATTCTCGCGCACGCACGTACCTCTGCAGGGAGGCGACCCACCTCGATCGTCAGACATGTAACTCAGGGTGCAAGTGGGACTGTCCACGGGAGGCCCTCTTATGTCCGCACAGTCCCGCAAATGTTAAGTGGGTGTTCCGCGGGAGCCCGTAAAACTTACGCAGGCGCCTACAGTCCCACTTTCGCCCACAAATGCGTCGCTACAACACAAGTGATGCCCGCAACGAGTTTCTATTGTTCCTAAAGAATTTATCTATCGCGTCATGTGCCATTTTTCTCTTGCTTCACTTTACTCTCGGTTCCAAAATAAGTGACCCGAATTTATCTAAATTCGCATGTATCTATTTTAGACATCTTTTTTTAGTATAGATATAAATGCAAATTTAGACAAACTCAAGTCACTTATTTTAAGACGGAGGGAGTACATAAATCATGGCGTGAAATTGAAGCAAAAACACCTGGTCCGCTGGATGTGGAGGATCTAACCAGCAACGACGATGACCATGTCGACTTGCCTTGAACAGCCCAACAGGGCGCTCGCTGCCGGCGATCCCCCAAAGGGTATGCAATCCTGGGTCTGCCCCCTACCTGCTGTCAACTAGAGAGGGAACTCAATCCTTCCTTGGTCTTCTGCTTGCCGACATAGCGCAAACCGCCCATTGTCGCCGCAGGATGCTGCTTGGTGCCTAAAGTCCAACACAGGTGCGCCGGCCGCAACATACTCGTCTATAGCTCGCAGCCTGTGCTACTCGACGTGCATTCAAGGCTTCAAGTCAGCACCTCCACACGGCCACATGAACGTGCTCCGTCGTCGCACGCTGCCCGTCGTCAGTTATCACGTCCTACTCGGTATCTCTCTGGGCGCTCCTGCATGCCGCTCTACCATACCAACGCGCACATATGCCGCTTGTTAGAACTCACGACCCTCCTGCACTATTGTCGTACGCTGCTCATTCGGCACCCGCCGGCACGGCGGTTCAGATGCAGGGGCCGACGACACGACAAATCCCTTGATCACAGGCAACGGCACACACGCTTGGCCGGAACCACCCTATCACGAGTTCGCGACAGCTGGGTCAAAGATATGTGGGACATATGTGGGACATGGGATAGCTCACTTAATTTTGATGTATACCCGTGGGAGCACACTTGGCGTATTATGTGGGCTTGGGTAGTGGGCTTCGTAGGCAGCCCACTCCCACCTGCACCCTGACGTGTAACGCGGCTAAGATCGCCTCCTTAACTATAGGAATTGCCGAATTGGGGATCATCGTGATGACAAAACCCCCTAGCAGAGGGATAGGAGATCCCCCCGAAAAAATCCTAGAACCGGGGAGCAGCTTCCTCTCTCCCCTTGGTCGACCGAGCCAAACCCCATGGCTTAGGTTAGCCACGGCACCATGCTCGGTGCCAGAACGGTGGAGCGCTGGTGGTGTGGCGCGAGGCACATGTGGCCTTAGTGCCGCCTTACAAAGCGGTCCAACCTGTTAGTGCGGAAATTAAAATGTTATACTCCTTTCGATCCATATTATTGTTCTCAACTTTATCTAGATTCGGATGTATCTAGTTAAGTATTTAGGCTAGATACATCCGAATCTAGACAAAGTTGAGAACAATAATATAGATCGAAGGAAGTATGTTTATTTCAGGGTGACTTGGACATCTTTTGCATGAGGAGGCAAGTTGTAGGACATGCGTAGACCGTTCAGGCCAAAACGCCAGTAGAAAAAGTAGTGGTAGCGGACTTTGTCCATTCAAAATGCGTCAAAACTGTGCAAGAGTCGTTCAAAACATAGTCAGCGCTACGACCACCTTCAATCATTTTCTTTGACCTTTGGGAGCAGCGACCAGTGCTGCCAATTTCTAGCTCGAATCAAAGAGCTTTTTCTAGAAAGAATTTGCCACGTCTGGATTTATATAATCTAGTAAAACCAGAAATAGTTGACATATAAGGGTGCTGAGGAGAGCAACTTAATTATAGAGACTGAACCACATTAGCACGCTTTGACCACGGAACACTGATTTGTGCTCCATATTAGCGATGCAAGTGGGATGGGCTTGCCGCTTATCCCGCTTCCCATCCCGCCAATAAATCCGGTTATTATCTTTTGTGGGATCCTGCCAAGCACCCGTCGGGATTAGCAGTCATTCCATTAGTCCCTAACATGCAGGGAGGCTCCCCGGGGAAATGTTTGATTGTGCGGACGGAAGGTTGGTCTGGCAGTTTTGAGCAATCGACCTAGTAGCTGAAATCTGTACGTGCTATTTAGTTCATGGGTCCCACGGGACCCACTGTCTGGTTTTCTAGAATCCCGGTTAGTCCAGTTTAGTCCCAACGGGAGGATTAGTCGAGAGGTGGGCTACCCACGTCCATCCCGCTTGCATCCTTGCTCCATATTCCTGCTACTGCTATTTACAGTTTGAGTAACGCTGGCTACAAACATAACAGGTAGAGTTTGTATAGTACTACTTACCAAAACAAAATTATATTCTCGTTAGTTCATCGCGAGCTACGAGACGCAACGGCAGCAAAAACATACGCACAAACCCACACGCTGAAGTCTGAAGAAGAAGAAGAAAACACTCACTGAACCCAACTACAGCGGATGCAAACCCCCTAAACAAAATTCTAGTGCATTGAAGTATTTGCGTGAGCCTTCCTAGCTCCTGTGTACATCTCTACACACTATGGAAGTATTCGTGTCTGAGCTATATTTAAGTCAGAGCTCGGATCGTCTCAAGCAGACGATTACCCCGACGCCGGCGACCGCAACCGCGCCAGCCACGATGCCTAGCCGGAGGGACGGCCAGCCTCTCTGGACTGCCGAGGTATCCACAGGTAATAACACGGGCGCAGCTCCTGTCTCGGACCCATCATCCGCCATCTCCATGTGCAGCCTCAGAACCTGAAACATGGTAGCGAAACGTCAAAAGAAGAAATTGTGAAACGGCTGAACTTAATAAGAAAAATGCTCGGTTGAACTTAGGCTGCACCATAACTAGCAAGAATGTAAATGACACCTCACAAAGCAATGAAGTTACTGATCTAGAAAAGAGGAGAAAAACTAACCTTCCATCCGGCTGATCTGGCATGTTCGATTGCTGCAATGAGGTCGTTGTCGGTCGCCAGAAGAACTCTGTCACCCTCATCATCATTGTACTGTGCAAAACAATCTACTAAGTGAGATGTATACATACATCGAGGTCCACAAATTCTAGTAAACAGATTCTCAGCTACTACAAGCTAATGCTTGACCTGTTGCCCACTTGGAGCCGGGAACACTGCATGAGCGGAGCTCAATGTCCAAAAAAGACTGCAGCTACTGGACAATTAATATCTACTTAACGGACAGGAAAAGTGCAAGTACCAAAAAATGAAAAATAGACAGGTTTGGCTAACATATTTGAGAATAATCCATTGATCTAAGGAAAATATGTGCTTGTAAGATAAAAGCTCAACTTCTTACCAGAAGATTGACATTCGCCTTCTCATTTTCTGTTCCCAATCTGTAGGCTATAGTAGACACAAGCTCATCTAAGCTTTCTGAAACTACAGAAAGGAGTGTAATCAGAAATTCAGGCAGATAGGACAAAGTTTATACTGCGTTACAATTTCATTGGTAAATCACAATCAGGAAACTAGGACGAGAAATGCACCAACCACAACTGAATCTGTGCATCCGCCCTTTTCTATCTTCAATTTTGAAAGAGAATGCATTGCCAACATGAGGGGGTGTATGCTTTCCTATAGCATTGTCTGATGCTGCTGTACCCGTACGAGATTCTTCACTGCACTACATAGAAAAATACTAATAAAATGATCTTAAATAATGTAAGACTATACGCAAACCGAAAATGAACAAACCTATGAGCTTCATGTTCCTCTGCAGGATGCAAGGCAAGAGCTGAGTCCCAAAACTTCTGAACTATAGTATTTGCCACATTGTTTAGTCCAGAGACTCCCTGAACCTAATGAAAGTCAGGATTACAGGGTGATGAGAAATAAAGAGAGCTTTTTGCATGGTAGAATTTTATTGAAAAATCATATGTTAACAGGAAATTTATTTCAGTTAACGTATGTTATTGTGACTGAATTTGTTTGATGCTACAATAATATAGCACATGTGCCAGTGCTTTTGTACAAGAGTAATGCAGGTTGATCAAAACATAGCAGAAGGTAGTGAAATCATTATTGACTAGACTTCCTCTTATTCAGAATGACAACTTCATGTCCCAAGAAAATACAGTTTTTTTGCATGATAATGGTGTGATACTGCCAAAAACAACCAAAAGTGCAGTAACTTCACATGGTAGTGAAAACATAATTGATTCTTACCATGGAGATGGCTGCGTGGGTTAGTTGTAAGGCGTCCAAACAAGCGACAATCTGTCCGCCTATTCAAAGATTTAACTTAGATATGTACTAACTTAGATATTTACATAGAACGGATCTTCTCATTGCTGTCAGAATTCAGTACTTGCTTTTGTCTGTGACAGGAATATGACGAAATTTTCCATCATGCATTGATTGTAGTGCCTCGAGGATTGATGTGTCCAATGTAGCACGAGCAGGATCCGAAGTCATGACCTTCACCAAGATAACAGCATATTTGATCAACTAGTGAAAAAAGTAAGGAACAAATTCATGATCATTTAAAGTGTGGATGCTTCATTTTTTTACCATACCTTTTCTATGAGAGTCGCCTCTGGGGATAAATTTTGTGCAATTACTCGCAAAACCAAATCCTTGCAACTGCAGAATATCCATCACTATTAAATGGAATGACATACTAGAATATATCATGCCCATCATCCCAGTGATAGGACTTGACAAATACTTGAGATGGGAAATTTCAAAATGCAAGCTATTATTCTTTTGGAAAGAACATACGTGAGAATTCCACACAGCATGTTCCCTTCCATGACAACCACCGAGTTAACCCGGTATTCTCTCATCTTTTTGGCAGCAAGAGTTACCTGATCTGAAGGAGATACCGATGGAACACTACAATTGATAAGTGATGGAAATATTCAGGCATAAAAAAAATTGACATCAGACATTCTAATGGCAGTAGCAATTTTTACCTGCTATTTTCAGTTATGATTGTTGACAAAGAAGGCTTGAACATCTGGTCTCGAAGATTTTCTATGAATAAGTGTGGACCTGAAGTACGGACCCCAAATATAACATCAGCTAGTTAATTAAAGAAACCTGAATGGATGGCATAATCATGGATGACCTTGGAAACTGAAATAAGCATTCAGACTAATCATCTTAAAAAGAACTGAAAAAGGCAACCTGCAAATTCATTCTCCCATTGCTGTTCGACCCCTTGGATAGCAGCTGCTATAGCACTGCCTTGCTCTGCTGCCTTCTCCATTCTTGAAATTGCATCGTAGAGGAACTTGGTAATGTCCAACATGGCAATGACCTCACCATGTTCCACTACTGGAAGATGCCTAAATTTTCCTGTATACAAAAGCCATATGACTTAAAGGAGACGGTGAAGAAAAAGTCCATAAAACTGACAACGAAGATGCCAACATAAAACATGTCAGAAATTTCTTAAGAAAACATTTTCTTATACATTGCGGTGCATGTTTTAGGCGATTATCCAAGATGCAATAAAACTAGTGCTAAACATGATCTATCCTAAGTTCAGACTGACTCACATGATCTCAAGTATATGGATTGTAGTTTTATGTGGCACGCACAACTCCAGTACGGAAAAGAAAATGCAAAACCTGTGATAACGAGAGTAATGTTGACCCATCAGGCTGGCTACATACTAACTTCCACTGGTTCTCACCCATGGTGCATAGCACACTAATAAACTATTCAGACACGGACAATCACTGGACACAAGAATTTAAAGCTAGACTAATACAAAATTTTCTGAAGAAAAAAATAACAGTGAGGACCTTGGACCATCTTCTGCAGTGCCTGAGTGGCCGATGAGTTGGACATAACAAAAACTGGATTCCGCGTCATCACCTTGGCCACATCCGTTTCGTTGGGGTTGCAACCCTCAGCTATCACTCGACCCGATATATCCTACAGAAAAGCACAGAAATCCCCCATAAGAGCTTGATCTCAATCACTAGTTATTCTACAGAAAACCCGATGCTCATATTAATTGTATAGACCTCCTAGCTAAAATGCCAAGATCTCAATTATTGCCATGTCTGGTCTTAAAGCCCAGTCGCCGTTTCCATTTTATCCCCCTAATAAATACATAGGCATGCCTTTCTAGTTTCCCCTGAAAAGAGGACCATTTTAACTCAATCTCATTGTAAGAAACAATTCTATCTACACGACCGTGTCGAGTCGGTCCCTACATGCTGACTGTTTGCAGCACAACTCAACCAAATGTTGTGTTTTGCCTGAACATTTCAAACTCGCCCAGCCCCGTTTTGCCTGAAGTATGTGTTCTGTTTTCGAGTACCAAACGGACGGCTCGTCAGAAGTAGAGCAAGTCAGAGCGACATTTCTGACTCGTGATGTATTCTCACCTCGGCCGTGACGATGCCGGAGAGCATCCCGCTGGCATCGGTCAGCAGGGCCGCGTCGACGCGCCTGGCGGCCATCCTCCTGCACGCCTCCGACACCGCGGTGGCCTCCGGGAGCGTCAGCGCCTTGGTCAGCCTGAGCTGCTTCACCGTCCTCTCCTCCAGCGACCTGCGCGTTCGCGAACAAATTCCTTCCGAATCAAATCAAAGCAAGGCACAGGGAAGGGACGATCGGATGGTGCGCGAGGGGGCGTACGGCGGTGGTGCCTGGGGTGGCGAGGCGGGCGACTTGGGCTTGGAGGACCTAGCTTTCCCGTTGGCCGCAGCAGCGGCGGGAGAAGGTGGTGGCGGCAGCTGGGGCTTGCGGCGGAGGAAGGCGATGTTGTGGCGGCGAGGCGGCGGGGCGGCGGCGCGGGAGGTCATCGCGTGTCGGCTCAGACGGTGGCGGTGGCGGCGGCGGCGATCGCGGGGGAATTGATTTGAAATGGAGTTGAAGGCAAGGCGAGAGAGACAGGGTCAGAGTCAGAGGAGAGCAGGACAGGAAGGCTCGCGTGCTGAAGCAGAGGCGGAGGAGCAGTTTGGTCTGGTGGGTCCAACGGGCTACTGCTATGTTACACTAATTTGTGGGGTCCAGGAGTGGTGTGGTCCGGTTGTCAGTGAGTTTACCGCAGAGTTCTCAGGATGTGTGCTCGGAGTCGGAGGTCGTTGAGTCTGTCCGGATAGTCTGCGGGTGGAGTCGGTGGAGGCACCTACCAACCATAGCTCAGGAGTAACCGTGTACTGGGGTTTGTCTGATGGAGTACTCAGTTATTATTACAGTATACATACTGCGATCTGTTCTAATTAATAGAGCGGAGTACTAAGTTAGTAGTATTACAGTACATATATACTACGATGTTCCAATTAATAGGATGTATAAATTTTGCCAAAAGTTAAAGTTTACTAATTCAATCAAATATGTAGAAGTAATGCTGACATCGGCGATATTAAATAAATACACGATATAAAATATCTTTTATGGGGAAGGTATTGATATTGGTTTGGCATCATGTTTATTTTTAAATCTGTACAAGTGCACCAATATCGTTATAAAAACGACCACATTAGACACGCCACCACAGCCAACCTGGCTACCCACACGATACACAGACGCACAAGAAAGACCCACGTCGAGGTTGCCACATAACATCATCGTCATCACTCCTCCACGAGCCAGCGACTTCGACTTCGCCAGCGACTTCCAAGACTGAACCTTCCAGACAGCGTCGGAAACCATGCCGGCCTATACCATCAATTGGCCACACGTGCCAAGGGGAGACAGCTCCAACTCCGACTACGAGCTTCACAAGGGAATTATGCTAATCTTGCGCCAACCGAAAACCTGCCCACTGACTCCCGGTCATCATCGCCGCCTAGACACCATCCACCGCAGCTCCGACTCCACAACAACACAGCGAAGCAGGATAACCCATCGGACATGCCGAGAAAACCGACTACCAAGAATTAGCCGCGACCCAACCTCCACTCGAGGCATCATCTTTGCCAAACTTCAACCCTGGACCTTGCACAGCTGCCTGGCAACAACCCTCTTCACAGAACCCCGGCCGTAGGCGACTCCGAGACAATGCCCCCCAAGAAGGAATGAGACACATAAGTGCCTCCATCGCCTGATCCCGGATCTAAGGTTTCCCTCCAGAGTCATGGCCACATGAGGAGGGACGAGCACCCCTCGACGATGCTCCCAAGAAAGACCGCGATACCCACAGGCATCACCATCGTCGGCTCCGGCCAAACCGAAGCAAGGATTTCTCCCGGGAAGCTCAGACACCTACAACTTGAAAGACCGCCCTTGGACCTCCACCATGTGCGCTGAAGCCCACCGACCATCACCCTTGCCGAAGCAAACTCCGCTCCTCTAGGCCAAGAACTCCGGGACAGCACCGCGCCGCAGCTAGACCAAGTCGGGTTAAGATCAACGCCGACACCGGAATCCCCGCTGCTGACCACCTCCTACACCGCCAACCACCGCGTCAGTCGCAGCCCGCATGGCTCAGATCGGGCCCTCATGGGAGCCCACTGCCAGAGCCGTGGCGAAGCGCCTCACCCCGCACCCTGCCGAAGCCGCGTCGAAGAGATCTCCGGCCGCCGCGAGCCAGGGCGCCTCCCCGGAGCAGAGCGCCGTCCTGCACCACCTAGGTCGCCGCCATCGCCATGGAGGAATGTTGTGCGAGGGAGCCCCGCCGCCACCGTCCCTGGAGCCTGCGAGGGCTTCGCCGGCCGGCCCCTCTGGTGGCGGCAGCGCGAGGGAGAGCGAGGCTAGGCTCGTCGGCGGGGGAATCCCCATGACGCCAGTGAGGGCGACGCGGGGGTCTGGAGCAGTTATGAACTATCACTCCGGTAATTAAGTTCATTGTCCAAAAAATCTCAATCTATTTGAATTTGGTTTGGATTTTGGCTGGTTGGTTGGTGTAACCTAACCCATATGTGTTTCCCCTCCACCATAACCCCATGCCCAACTCATTTGTCCAATTTTTTTGATTCATTCTCCTCTCATCATTATGTCCACAATGCTTAGACATTATCGAGTTTGAAATTCAAATTTTGTTTGCTAATTGCGTCCAATTATCTCCTGTAACCACAGTTACTGGAAATCCCGAGCCCCTCCGAGATTTTTATCCGTACCCAAATCTTGGTGCGCGACATGTCTACTTAATTTCAATTTTTTGAGCCTGTTCAAATTTCAGCTTGTTTTTGGGTGGTCTACAAACTAATAAAGGGTTCCAAATAACCCATCGCTGGTAAATTATAATTTTTTTTAAAATTCGAATTAGTAACTGTGCTCATGAACGCGCATGTTATGCGGGTTTGCATAATCAGTCGGAGGAATGGACTGAGGCGAGCTCGGTTTTCCTTCAAAACAGTCTTAGTGCTTTGGAATGACAGTGTGAGGAGTTAATGAAGTCATGGTGTTCTATAAAAAAGAAAATCAAATTAGTCCTTTTTTAGGGCGAAAAAAGAATCAAATTAGTCGCGAGCGACGATTCGATAACTGACTGACTGACCGATAAGGGCCCACCGAACATCTAAAAAGACTCGAGTGCACAGAAGGCCGGGCCTACATATCAGTCAGCATGCAAGCCGAGTGCTATACTACGGTCAAGTACGAAACAAGTCGGTCATGGTTTGGGCTAAGTTTCGTTGCACGATAAGTGGATGATCCGTTTCCGACTAGGAGCCGGCCGGGCAATGCATGCGACCGATCGATAAATTCCCCCCCGCCCTCCGTCCAGATCGAATCGATCGGCGCATCCGCAGAACACCACCGAGACGATCGAGATGCTTCCGCCGCGCACAGGACGACGCAGCCTCCGTCGCTCTGCGGCTGCCGCCGCGCCGTACTGCAGGAAGTCGAGGAACCGCGTGATCAAGAAAGATCGTCAACGCCGCAAAGTCCGCGGCGACCCGACGGCGTCTCTCTCTGACGACGCGCTCGCCAGCATCTTCGCCCGGCTACCGGACGCGGCGGCCGTCGTCCGCTGCGCCACGACGTGCCGGCGCTGGGGCCGCGTCGTGGCCACGAGCGCCGCTATCGTCTCCGGCTCCCTGCCGCCCCTGGGCCGCTTCTTGCCGGACCTCGCCGTCGGCCTCTTCCACAAGGAGATGGACCTGCCTGCAGCGGCGTCGCCGCTTCTGCCGTGCTTCGTGCCCATGGCCTCCGCCGCTCGCTTCCTCGGCGCCGGCCAGGAGCGGCTTCTCGGCGTGGCGGGGCTAGGCGGCGGCGACGGCGACGGCGGGATCCTGGACCACTCCCGCCCCGTGGCGTCCCGGAACGGCCGCCTCGTTCTGGAGCTCCGGCGCGAGGGCCGCGGCGCCGACGGTCTCCGGCTCGCCGTCTGCAACCCGATGATGCATGACAACAGCATCGTCATTATGCCGCCTCTGATCTCATGCGCAGGCACCATACAGGACTACGGCTGCGCGTTGCTCACCGGGCAGGACCTCCGCCGACCTCGCTGCAACACTTTCTTCCGTCTGCTGCTCGTCTATAACCGTGGCTCCGGGAACTCCACGGTGCTCCGGTGCTACTCGTCGAACACTGGCTGCTGGGGGCAGGAGGCCGAGTGCAGCGTCGAAATCCCCAGCCCGGAGATCCGCGACATTGGGCAAGCCGTGGTGCGCCGCGGAGTGGCCTTCTGGGCCCTGGACCTCGGGGTGCTCGGGGCACGCCTCGACGAGATCGACCAGCATGGCGTCGTGACGGACATGCACTTGGTGCCTTACTACCTGCAGGCACCTTATACGTGGCGACAAAAACGGCTCCTGGGCATCTCGCCGGACAACAGGCTCTTCTTCATGACCACAGGGGTCGTAGGAATGAAGAACAAGATTTTGTTAGTGAATCTATCCTACTTCAAGTTTGCGGACGAAGACAACATCCGCACCGGCAAGATGTTGGTCGGTCCTGATCGTGAGGACGAACAAGTGCGGATGCCCGAGATGAAGTTATCACACTATAACACGTCGATTAAGCTGCGGTGGTTTGGTGAGAAGAGTGGTCTCGTCTTGTTCACCATGGGAAGACCGAGTGGACATAGAGGCACCTTCGTATTGAACCTCCATGACAAAGTGGTCAACAAGGTGGCTGATGATGGCGACTCGTGGAAGAACTTGCTTGGGTATGAGACGGACATCGCGGCCTACCTTGCCTCCTCCGTCGACCCACGGTCGTCACTGCTGGAGAAACCGCCAATGCCGACTATCTGGAGGTTTGCAGCGTGTAGAACAACGGGTACACGGTATATAACGATTGAGCATCGCTAGATAAAACTCAGTAACTCATAAAGTAGATGGCGAGACGCCAAAGAGATACTCGTGACTGAAGTTGAGTACCATGAGGATCGGTCTTCGTAAGTAAGGGGTATGAGATTTCGGTTTATAACTTGTCAAGCATATCCTCTTAGTTGTGTCACTTTAACCTTAATCACCTTAAAGATGCTTATGATAGGGGAAATGAGAGCTGAAAGCTATAAGTACCATAATTTTTGGAAGCTCTTTATGAGACTTGAATCCCTACTTCCTTTTACAAAGGCCTTTCTTCCACCATTACACTGAGTCTCCACCTTCTATCTTTATACACCTACTTTGAGAGCATAGTGGTCATTCTTAGTTCTATGTGCATTGTCCCAAGACTAAGTTGATTGATGCATAACTTGATATTGTTTGTTTTAAACTATTGTATCTAGTCACTCTTATGAACTTTGAAGGTGTCCTATGCATTTATGTTTTGCTACTCTATGAGGGACAAGCTGAATACTATTATGCTATATTTTCTTTATGTGAAACAAACAAACGTCTTGCAAAGCATTGTTATTCATAAATCTTTTGTTTGTGCCTTTTCATGTTACATCATAGTTTCTTTACTTATTGCTAGAACTTTGTCTTTCATGTTATGATTGAAGTACTATGATCCCAGCTTTGAATGTTTTGCGAATACTTTGATCAAGTCTTTGATGGTGCATGTCACCTAAAAAATTATTCTTTCTTTTTATCACTTACCTACTTGAGGATGAGCAGGAGTTAAGCTTGGGGATGTTGATACATTGCAAATGTATCTATAATTTTTTATGTTCCAAGCTTGGTTTATCTACTTTCTTATGTTTTGTCCACACTTTGGAGTACTTTTCATATGATTTCTTGGACTAACATATTAACAAGTGTCACAGTGCCAGTTGCCCGTTTTCTGCTGTTTTTGGTTCCAGAAAAGTTAGAAAATCAATATTCTCAGAATTGGACCAGAGAAAAGCCAAAATTGATATTTTCCTGAAAGACTCATGGAGCCAGAAGGAGAGTCGGAGAGGGGCCACAGGGTGGCCACACCACCCCATGGCGCGGGTACCCGCAGGCCGCCCCAGGGCATGGTGTGGGCCCCTTGGCCGCCCACCGACCTTGCCCTCTGGCCTATAAGAAGCCTCCCGAGGCATAAACCCTAAATCGTTAAGCTTCCAGCCACGAAAAGTTCTGCAGCGCCGCCGCCACCGAAGGGGAGATTCGGGGGATAGAAAGTCTCTGTTCCGGCACCCTGCCGGGACGGGGAAGTGCCCCCAGAGCCATCTCCATCGACCTCCACCGCCATCTCCATCACCATTGCTGATTACCATGATAAGGAGGGAGTAGGTCTCTCTCGAGGCTAAGGGTTCTACCGGTAGCTATGTGTTGATCTCTCTATCTATGCATGATCTTGTTGTGATCATGAGCTTTGTAATAAATTAGATCTATCTTACTACTCAAGTGCTTTAATAGATCTCTGCTCTCCCCATGTGTGTGAAAGTGACAACGTGCTCACCATGGTGGCACTTAGGCTAGAGATTACAAATACTTGTTATGAGTTATATTTGGAGTTGGATGTCTTTATGAAATTGTGGTGTTTGTTGGACTCATCTAGTGCTCAAGGTGACAGTGTGGGGTTATCTAGATGGGAAAGGTTTACTTTGAGGTGTGCTGTTATAGCCCTACCATCGATTAGAGTGTCCAACCGGTGATTAGTTCAGCGTAGTATCATTAAGAGAATATATTTATATGAGAGTGTTCACTAGTGAAAGTATGATCCCTAGGCCTTGTTTCTTAGCATTGAAACACCGTTTGCTATTAGATCTATTACATGTTTGCTTGCTTCTATCTTTATTTCAGTTTGCTTTTAGTCTCTTCCACGCCATCAAGTTATCTTCTATCACTGTTACCACTTATAATTATCCATACCACTTGTATTTCACTATCTCTTCGCCGAACTAGTGCACCTATACATCTGACAAGTGTATTGGATGTGTTGAGGACACAAGAGACTTCTTGTATCTTGATTGTAGGGTTGCTTGAGAGGAGATACCTTTGACCACTTCCTCTCTGAGTTCGATAAACCTTGAGTGATCCACTTAAGGAAAAACTTGCTGCTGTTCTAGACAAAACTTGCTGCTTTTCTAAATTCCTACGGACAGGTAGTCAGATACTCCATATAAATGACGTCGTCCTATCAAAGTATTACGAATGTCTTTGTGTTGTGTTGGCAAGCGCACGGTGGAAGTAGAAGCTGTTCTTGAGTTCGAGTCGTTAGCTTTCTATTTAAATTTTAATTATTTCGTTGTCCACTGACACGTGGGGCCTTCCTGTCAGGCAACGCCAATGGTAACATGGGTCATAAACAAATATACAAGGGTCTTTTTGAAAAATAACGAAGCCACATGTCAGCTCCAGAACGATTGTGGACGAATTTGCTACCAGGATACAAGTTTGTGTACTATAAGTTCACGCGTTGCAACTTGTGAGACTAATTTGCACATACTAGACAAGTTGTGGGACTATGGGTGTTATTACCTCTATGGAAAAGTCTAAGCTTGGGAAAGCTAGTTTTTATGGAAATGATCTTTTTAGTTTCCCAGCTTTGGAAGATAGCTATTTTATTGTTTATGATGATTCCAAACCTCCAATATATGATTATTACAATGATGAATATGATATTTTCAGTCCACCTACTATTGAGGAGAAAATTAATTATGATTACAATATGCCTCCTATATTTGATGATTATGGTGATGAGAATAATAATGATAGCTATTTTGTTGCCCACTATAATTAATAAGAATGACTATGCTTATGTGGGGAGTATTGATTCTTATATGCATGTGGCTCATGATAAGAATGTTTTATGTGATAGTTATATTGTTAATTTTATTCATGATGCTACTGAAAGTTATTATGAGAGAGGGAAACATGGTCTTATGTATCTCAACAATATTAAGTGTCCCCTCTTTATGTTGAAAATCTTGAAGTTGCACTTGTTTTGCTTTACTATGCTTATTGCTTTGTGCTTTCATGACTTGTTTCTTTACAAGATTCATATGCATATAAAGTGGGTTAGACTTAAATGTGTTTTAAATTTGCTTTTTGATGCTCTCTCTTTTACTTCAATTCATATTTCTTATGTGAGCATCTTCTCAAACTATCATGCCTAACTTAAAGGCGTTAAAGAAAAGTACTTATTGGGAGATAATCCAAAAGTTTTAGATGAGTCTTGGAAGTTATTACCTCTGTAATAACCTCTCCTTATCCTTTTTATTTGCTTTTTGTGCCAAGAGTAACCTCTAATGGGAGAGAAGTAATGCTTGGGAAAGTTGCTGTCCTGAAACAGATTTCTGTGCTTCACCGTAAAAATTCGTGTAAAATCTCTGTACATCCTTTTGACGCGTGACTTTTTGTTCTTCTGACCCAGGTTGTTAACTAACTTTCGTTAGTTCAACACTTTTCGATTAGAGCAACATAAGGTCTTCGAAAAAATTCGCCTTTACCTGCTGGTCTGTTTTGACAGACTTCTGCCATTATTTGCATTTGCTTCTTGTTGGATCCTTTTTTAGTTCTAGGGAATTGATCTTTTTGAGGGAAGTGCTACAGTAGCTTGTGTTTTAATGGAAGTTTTATTGGTGCTGGAACTGAACCTAAAGACCAATTATCTTGAGTGCACTAATGTTGCTAATAAAGATTGTGTGAAGTTTTGTATGAAGGAAAACTTTCAGGTGTATCGAAGGAATGAGTAATGAGATGAAGGATGGACTAAAGCTCAAACTTTGGGATGCCACGCGTGTCACCCCAAGAAATATTCAATAAGTACAAGCGTCAAAGCTTGGGGATGCCCAAGGCATCCCCTTCTTTATCAATAAAAATCCCAGGTTTCTTCCAAACACTTCATTTTTATTGTTTCATGCACAGTTGTGTTGTTCTTCGAGCGTCTTCTTTTTCTTTTTTGTTTTGGTTTTTGGTTTTATTTTGTTTTCTTAGTTTGCTGAATAAATTAGTTGGACCCCGTCTTTCATACATTGGTTTTCAAATAGTTTGGTTTGGTTTGGAAAAGAGTAGGAAAGCTCATGCTTAAGTGGTAAAAAGAGCTTGTTTTTGACTGTGGCATATGATTTGTCATGCCATGCTTGATATTGTTTGGGCTTTATGCTTAGTATTCTTTGCTGTAGCATGACTTGTTATAAACAATTGATATTTCTTAATGTGCCTTGGATGAATCATGCGTTGTTTTCGCATATTAAAGCATAGTATAGTGCTATTCTCCTTTGATGCTTTATTTGGGTTGACTTGGCGCATGCTCACACCATGTTATGACTATCTAAAGTCACCATAGCCTTTGTGATCCTTTAGTTTTCAACTTGTAGTATCACTTTATGCTTTGGTAAATGATGTTTTGTCGCTCTGCATGATTATGGCCATTATTGCTCTCTTAGTTTGTCACTCCCAGTCTTTTGCCAGCCTCCACAACCAAGTATGAGTTACACTCATTCATACAACTCCCTAAACCAAGTTATTCCAAAGAGTCCACCATACCTACCTACTAGCTTATGCTATTCCAAGTTTATCATGCTTTTGTTTACCTTCCAAATTAAACTTGTTATGAGAAAACTAGTGATTAAAGCTCTCACAAACTTGATGGCACACTTTACTTTTCTGCATTTAATAAACTTGAACCATTTGGTCCTTCTTTGTTGCGTATATGCTTGCTCTTTATAAGTTGAAATTAGCAGAACCATGTTTCATGGGGAATGCTTTCAACATTGCACTTGTAGTTTGTACCCCGTTGATATCATGTTCTTTTGCTTATGGATCCCGACGGTGTGAAATAAAACTGGAACTTGTAAGATCATGGAGTTTGTATGTGTTTTAGAGAAACGCCTGGGCCGCTAGCCTAAGCCATGCCTAATCATGGTGGAAACTTGCAGCATCACTATAATGAGCACTCTATGAAGCATCCTCAATAAAAACCTATGCAAATAGCAAATAAAAAGATCGCTGAGATGCTCATTGTCTGCTTGCCTTGTCATTTTTATTATGGGAAAGCTCCCGTATGATGTGCAAGGGGTACCCCATTGACGGTTCTTAATGATACACATGTACTTACAATGACAAGAGCTTACTCGTGACTGAAGTTGAGTAGCATGAGGATCGGTCTTCGTAAGTAAGGGGCATGAGATTTCGGTTTATAACTTGTCAAGCATATCCTCTTAGTTGTGTCACTTTAACCTTAATCACCTTAAAGATGCTTATGATAGGGGCAATGAGAGCTGAAAGCTATAAGTACCATAATTTTTGGAAGCTCTTTATGAGACTTGAATCCCTACTCCCTAGTTAGGCTTAATGGAAAACAACAACAAAATTAGAGAGCTTTATACTATTTATCTTGAGTTAGGACATGAAGTGTTTGAAGAGAAAATTAAAAAACCTATGGAACTTTATTTGCATGCTAATAGCAATGTTGGAAGTTTGCTTCTAGTCTCTTCCACGCCATCAAGTTATCTTCTATCACCATTACCACTTATAATTATCCATACCACTTGTATTTCACTATCTCTTCGCCGAACTAGTGCGCCTATACACCTGATAAGTGTATTGGGTGTGTTGGGGACAGAAGAGACTTCTTGTATCTTGATTGCAGGGTTGCTTGAGAGGGGATACCTTTGACCACTTCCTCCCTGAGTTCGATAAACCTTAGGTGATCCACTTAAGGGAAAACTTGCTGTTGTTCTACAAACCTTTGCACTTGGAGGCCCAACAACTATCTACAAGAATAGAAGTGCGTAGACATCACCAATCCCAAGTCATCCATAATCGCGGACACGAATTTTCAAAAAGATTAAAACCCTATAGAGGTGCACAACTTTAGCCACACGTACCAACCGACTCTTAGTGCTAAATTTTATTAGCCCTCTTCCTGGAAGGCCGATAGGGGGTGGTTGACTTTGACCTTTACCTTGTTGTCACTGATATCATGAGTCACACCCTAAGGAGATGCCGCCGTAATGGGTCAAGTCCCAAAGTCGGTTCCTAAAATTGTGTGCAGGGACCCAAGATTATGAAGGTCGTTACTTTCTTGTTCCTGGACATGCCCTACCTATTATGAATGCACATCCTTCGCCGCCTTCATCCGAATATCCAAAGTGTATATTCCAAATAGGACGCCCAAACTATGTGACTCATAGAATTTACTAGGCAAGTTAGTTGGTCAAGTCCCAAACTCAGTTCCTAGTGTTGGCAAGTATGGGACTGTAAAAACCATAATCCACTGTGGTCTCTCATATAAGTCTTAGCATGTTCAGCTTTTATCTCTAATCATACTGCATCATCATGTCATACTAGGTTCATTTGCATCTCTGATTTATCAACGGAATGGATCAACAGAACAACTAAGCATGGCTACGCACAACAGATATAACAGCTCTAGCAATGCTCACAATCCAAAACCTAGTTATGCTAGGAGTAGTGGATTAGGGAGTATAGGCTACAAAGCGGAACATGCATCAAATATGGTTACTCTATCTATGGATAAAAGACTAGAATCGTATGCAGCAGGAAATAATTGGAACACTTTAAAATCACAGGGTTATATAATGGTGGGGCTATGCTTACCTTGTTTGTTGATACACAAATATAGACCTTCAAGGTTCATTAGCTTGACTCGTTCATCGATAACAAGAAGATAGCTCTCCATGGTTCATCTTCTTGACATTGTTCATCGATGATCAAGTATTTCTCTTCGATGGTGTTGATATCTACCTTGAACTCGCTATTAGACTCGTTTCTGACATTCACTCTGACTTCTACCAGGAAGAAGCAGAAACACCGGAAAGAAAGAGAACAACATTTAACACAGGCATCAATGCAATGCACACAATGCATTACATGACATATTAAATGTGTTTAGGCAAACCCTAAAGACGAGGTCATCATTTTAAATGGAGTCGCAATGTCGGACTATAACATTCTGAAGTACCCAAATGCATATGGGAGGGGTTTGTTTTAGTGTTCTAATGTTGAGATCATTTTAGTTGTTGAAATGATGCATGATTTTGATCCTAAAATGTAGATCTCATTTTTCTGAACATTTTGATATATTGTTCATATTTTCTGACTTAAAATGAACTAGTTATGGTATTTCCAATTTTTAATCATTTTAAAATCATTTTGAAAAATTTAAAAAGAATTACACGTTGGATAAACTTTAACATTTTTATTAATCATAAATTATTTTTGAAAATGTTATTTCATTTACAAATGGGTCCCACATGTCAGGGATTAGTAAATACAAAATAAATATAGAAAATAATTATTGAACGATGATGTCAGCATGATGTCAGCAATGGAGGGGATCCTCCCAGTCGATGATGGATCAACCGATTACGAGCGCGCAAGGGGGCGAGGCTTGGGCATTCGGCGTGGGAGACCGTGGCAAACCAAAAGAGGGCGGTGTCGCTATTTTTGCATCACCGGAGGAGCGAGCACGAAGGCGGCCGGGAGCGGGGCTTGTAGATGCTGGATGTAGGGACGGTAGAGGGCAAGAGGAAGAAGGAGGGTAATCCTGGAGGATCTTGAGCTCACCACGAGCGCGATGGAGGGTGTCAGGGGGGCAAGGGAGGCCGAATGTGGGTGCGATTCGACGGTGGTCGGTGTTAGAGGGGACGCCGACTGTGAGCTCGATTCATGGCGAGCATGCTCGATTCCTTCGATGAGGAGACTCAACATGGCGATACAGAACTCAACGTGTCGTCGGCGAGGCTTGGGGGGCTTCTGGATGGCGGTGGCGGGAGGATGCTGTGGAGCTAGGGTTCAGGACAGAGAGGAAAATAAGGGAGAGAAGGCGCGAGAGTGAGAGAGAGTGTTGAAAGAGAATTCGAGCATGACACGGTGTTCCTATCATTAACAAATACAACTAGATTATTTGTACTCTAGTGCAAGTGGGAGACTATTGGAGATATGTCCTAGAGACAAATAATAAAAGGTCTTTATTATGATATCTCAATTAGTTCAAAATAGTTTTATATCATGCTATAACTCTATCAATTGGAAACATTGATACATATGTGGTATGTAAACAAACCAAGTCCCTAGTAGTCTATACTTGACTAGTTCATTGGTCAACTGATGATCAAGGTTTCTTAATCATGGAGCATTTATGCCAATTGACAACAAGGTCATGTCATTAGTGAATGACATGATGGACACAGTTACCCAACATAAGTACTGCAACACGATTAAGTCATATAGTTCATCGTTGCAATAATTAGAAAACGTAGTGACCGTCTCCTTTGATCGCGAGATCATATTTAATCACTATCACCCGTGGATGCTTTGATTGTATCAACCGTCACGTCATAACAAGAGGATTCTAAAGGAATAGATTGAGACGTATGCATCAATATCGGGATTTGTTCTCCAGCGTGACGGGAAGATACACTGGGCCCACGGTGAGATTGCATCCGAGAAGCTGCAGCAAATGACTAGGTCATGAGGATGCAATTCCATGGAAACGAGATAAGTAGACTTATCGGTAACGAGATTAAACAAGGTATGTTGATACCGATGATCATATCTTGGATGAGTAATGTATCGAAGTAACAAAATAAACTGGACTCGACGTTTATGGTTCAAATGATAATAACATCGTGGAATGCTCTGGTGTCATTATGGGTATCCAGATCCCGCCGATGATCATTGATATGAGAGGTGTCTCAATCATGTATGTGATATTCCCGAACCGTAGAGTAATAGAGTTAAGGGTTCTACAACACTTGGAGATCCTTTTGAAATCATCGGCATCACCAGAAGAAAGAAGAGAGAAAACTACAAGTGTTTTGGGTAAAGTTTGAAGTTGTTCGGAATGAACAAAAAGGTGTTTTTGAACATGAGGAAATGTTAAATGTGAATTTTATATTAATTATATGAATTAATAAATAAGAAAATTAATTTAAAATAAATCTTGTGTCAAATCTTTTGTAAAAGGCGCCTAATAGGGAGGCGCCGCCTTGGCTACCCGGCCAACTGGCCATGGGCCACGCGTGGGGTGGTGGTGGGGCCCTCCTAGCTGGCCACCTCCCCTTAGCACGCCTCCTTCTCCTTTAGTCCCACCTTACAAGCTGGCATGTGAGAGTCCCTCCTCTTCTCTTATATAAAGAGGGTCCAAGGGAAAGGCAAAATACCAATAAATAAATTGATAAAATCCTAAGGCATATTTTCCCGTGGATTTCTTCTATCTATCTCGTTGGCTCTCGTGCTTGCAGTTCCAAGAAGAAATGCGTGCTGGGATATGACACCACTCCAGAACACTGTCACGCTGCTAGATCCCAGTTTCAGAAGGTCTACTTCCGTAATCCTGGCTCGATCGGGGGGAACGGGAGTCGTTGTTGAGCACCAACCATGTGCAAAACTACAAGTAGGTCGATGGATCGCTTAGCGATGACTACAAACACTAGCACGAGCCGAAGACGCGCCGCCGTCCTCGCCCCTCCATCAGCGGAGCCGGGCAGTCTTTGTCTGATGGAGTACTCAGTTATTACAGTACATACTATGATCTGTTCCAATTAATAGAGCGGAGTACAAAGGGCATCTCCACTCGTAACCCCCATACAGGCTCCGGCGCGGCCCGTTTTCTGCCCGTATGGGGGGCGCCGGCGCGATGTTGCCAAATGGGGGGGGGGGGCACCGGCTCCCAGCCGTGCCCTCCCCCATAACAAAATTTAAATTTTTTAAATTTAGGAGAAATTTAGAGAAACAGTTCAAACATCAATGAACAGTTTAAACTTAACAAAAAATTTCAAAAAAAACAAAAAAAGCCATCTAATGGCGGCCACGGCCGATCCTGAGCCGGCGGTACATCGCTGCGGCATAGTCGAACATGCCGTCCTCGTTGCTGGGCGGCTCATCCTTCGCCGGCGGCAGGTGGCTGCACCCCTCGCCGCTGGTCCTGCGCGCCGGCCGCGTGGAAGGACCAGCCGCCCCCTCGTCGTCATCGTCGTCGACGACGACGACGTGGCGCCTGGCGCGCTCGGCCTGCTCCCGCCGCCAGTCCTACGCGGACCAACTGGCGGCGAACTCGTCGGTGGCCGGCAGGACGTCGTTGAAGATGCCCGCTCCAGCATCCTCTGACCCGGAAATTATTCCGGGTCCTCGCCGTTCGACAGCTGGAGCACTACCGCCTTGTACTCCGGTGTTGGCGTCCACTCCTTCTTGGGCTCGGGATTGGGCCTGCCCAAGCGGAGGCGGCGAGGCGGCAAGGGAGGCGCGCGGCGCCTGCGCGGTGGGCTTGCCGGCTCGTCCTTCATCGGCGGGAGCGCGAGGTAGCACGGCGACGGCGAGGGGTACGGCTAGTACCGCGCCGGGGACGTCGACGAGCGCGAGGAGGAAGAGGAGGAGGATGTGGACGCCACGCGGCGAGGCGCCCAGCGGTTGCTGGCGGCATGTTGGCGATCGCGCGGGATGCGCGGCGGCATCACCAACGGCGGGTTGTTGCCATTGGCGATGTGCTCCAAGACCCAGGAGAGGGTCCGTCCCGAAGCGCTCCACCGCCGCTTTCGACCTTCGCTGTTGTAGTTGGCCGGCGGCGGGCCAACGCCGTCGTAGGCCTCGATGCGTTCCTCGCGCTGCCGTGCAAAGAATGCCGCCCATGACTAGAAGTTGTCGTGATCCCACTGGGGGTCGTTGCGCTCCGCGTTGGTGGGGATGGGCGGCACAGCAAGGCCGCCGCGGCTCACCGCGGCTCACCGCCCACCCCGTCGGGAGCCGGAAAGCCGTCGGGAGCCGGAAAGCCGGCGGGACGGGGTAGCCGGCAGTCCACAGCGCTTGCGCCTCGTCGACGTGGAGCCAGAGGCGGCCAAACCCGTTGGCCGCCGTGCCGTCGTAGCTGTCGTAGCGCGCCATCGCAGAGAGAGAGAGAGAGAGAGAGAGAGAGAGAGAGAGAGAGAGAGAGAGAGAGAGAGAGAGAGAGAGAGAGAGAGGGAGGGAGAAGAGGACGACGTTTGGGGGAGATGGTGGAGCTCGCCGTCGAGGTAATGCGCGTGCGGCGGCAATGGAAACCGCCCTGGGTTTTTATACTGGGGAGGAGGGGGAGGCGAGCGGTGGCCATTAACGCCGCCCTGCCCCTTTGACGGGACGCGTCGGCTGCACCGCTCGCTGTCGTTCGCTGGGAAGGCTGCGGCGAGCAGCGCCATTACTCGGTGTTGATGGCGAGGAAGAACGGCTCTACGCGGCTGCCACGCGGGCCAGCTTTGACCGGGGCGGTTTGGCGCGCTCCCGCCTAATCTTCCCGCCACCCGTCCTGCCACGCGTCCATCCGGCGCCCCCGCTCGCCTCCCTGTACATTGGGTTTGGCCTGGAGCCACCAGGTAAATAAATGAGCCGCGCCGGCGTAAAAAAAAGAGACGCGCGGCTGGGCTCGAATTTTCGTGCCCCCCCCCCCCCCCCCCAAAACGCCGAGTGGAGATGCTCTAACTTAGTATTACAATACATATACTGCCATCTTCCAATTAATAGGATGTATAAATTTTGCCAAAAGTTAAATTTTACTAATTCAATAAAATATGTAGAAGTAATGTTGATACTTGCAATCTATACCTAACTAGTCGAATGCCCGTGCGTTGCTACGGTCCTCTATTTTCTTTCCTCGCGGCACATGTTCCACTTTTCTTGACTTATATTTCAGTAAAGGACGGGCTCAGCTATTTTTTTGTTATTAACTAAGGTCTACTCCGCATAGATATCCAATTTCAGAAATGTTGTCTTCTGCCTTCATTTGTTTCTACTTGAGCATGTATACTAAAACATTTCCTCCTTAGCTTGTAACCTTTCCGAAGGAGCATTTTTTGTCGTTGTCATGAAAAACTACAGGGAAGGCATAGGAATCGTTCAATACTCACAATGCAAACTAATTATCAATGTTATAGAAAAACAACACAGAGACATGTTAAATGTTTAATTCTGAGGTCTCTCGGATAGTATATTGAGGCACATATTTTGAAGATGACTGTACATTTTTTTTGAAAATATTACAAATTACCATCAATGGTCTTACATGTGCAAATTTTACATTGATACTAACCAGAATGCCTACACATGAAACTGATAAAAAAGGAAGTTCTATATGAGTCATGGACATAGCCCCAAAAGTAAATGAATTGCGAATATACCTTTCAAATCCTTTGAGGTTAATCCCCCTAGTTTCTGTTGACACAACACGAGCTCACCCAAGGACCCTTTTGACTATCAGATCTTGACGAAAAATAACATGACGACTTTCTTCCCTGCTAGCGCCCAAGTTATCATCCTTCAAGACCTTGGTTACAAAAACAGCATCAGCAGTCTTTTCCTTGTCTCATCCTTCATCGAAATTGTTGTTTTCTCTTTGAACATCCCACCGAAATTATTGTTTTCTCTTTGAACCCCAAAATTTGTATTCTCCATGACCTGAAGATACATGAATACATGCATACATGCACATGAGCTTTACATGATCCAGGAATATGTTCTGGTCTATGCATGTAAATATGTCATACATTTATAGACTAAAAATGTAACCATCTAAATCACTGTGTGCCTGGCCATTGCAGTAAGAATGGTCAAGAACCCGCCGACTGACTGACTATAATCGACATTCTCAGTTGGTATACTATCACATATAATCTAAAAGAAACATATCCTTTAAGAGATAACTCATCATGAATAATCTAACGTGGCACTACTATAATTATGGACACTTCGTAGGAAAATCAAAATACTATAGTATAAAGTTATTAACTGTAGATCATGAAACTCATGCCAAATATATGTGGTGGTGCCAAGATCAGCTTGACAGAGTTGACAAGATTACAAATGATAATATTGGTGACCCGGTACATCACATTGCCACCCATATCTATGCAACAATAGTGATAGTATACTGCATAAGTTGCTCACTTGTTTATCTCTAGAGTCATGATATAAATCGAGGAGCAACATAATCTAATAGTGTGTGATTGGACTACTCGTAAATATTTTATGGTAGAATGTAACATGTAAAAATACATCCCCAAAGGTAAAGGCAGTCGGACCGAGAGCTCATATTGGTCTGATGTTGCTCAACATGCAAAATAGGCACAATAGTACTATTTTTGCAATGAATCAATTTCTTTGCAAGATGATGCTAAAATTTAATGTACCCGCAACATGCATACATTTATCTAGATTTAGTGGAGATGAGGCAAATGCTTCTGCTAGAAAAGTCAGGAAAACTGAGGCATGTTCCAGCACCTGGAATACAGAGACAGAATACCAGTCAGCATCATAAAAATAGATGGCATCATGGTCGAGTCAGGGTTAGAAACATCCTGGTAGTTCAGAAGATCTATCACAGTGGAAATAGCTCCCATTACAAAATATGAGGGATCGGAAGGAAGCTTCCTACACATATTAAAGGTTGTAGATAACAGCTCTCTATATACAAAGAGTAAATGATGTGATATGACAAGTGATTTCACAAGTTACTGCATATACTACATAATTAGAAAACAAATACCTACCAGGTTCAGAATTATAGCGGGGATTGAATCATATCATAGGTATTCCCAACCTGAGCAACATGAGGAATAAAATAAAACTTGCACTTTCAGAAAACTGAAAAAGACACGCGTTCGATAGTCCTCACCTCTAGTATGGAAGAATAAGCTCGCATGAGACATTGCCGTGAGGCACATAAGTTCAGGCCGTCGATCCGAGGGAGGCGTTTGCGTCCCCAGTGGTGTAGAGGAAGGACGAGCCACGTGGTAGCATGTGCGTCTCTAGACCCATGGAGGGATGGCGGAGACGGGCAGCCATCCATGACGTACCCGTCGTGAGGATGGGCGGTGGCGAGACTTGCCTAGCCATGGTGAGGAATGACGGTCCGGTAGAAGCACCTATTTGATTGGTTGGGGAAGTGCAGAGGGTCAACGAGGCTACGAGGTTTAGGACTTCGTGGTGCCAGTCTAGGAGGAAATATGTCCGGAGGGCTTGCGGTGTGGTGCTCTTGCCGGGCTACCCCAGATCCCTCATCTTAGTCTCAACGACCACTACCACAGAGCGGCGCACCCCTCTCCTCTCCCCTTGTGCGTACTCTCCATCTACACGGTCAGTCCTCCCCCAGATCCTTCATGCTATAATCACAACGGGAGGCAGGCAGGGTCCAGAATCAAATCCAATTGGCAACTACGAAAAGAAAAATCCAAGAAAAGGTTGTGTGCTCACTGCAAAGATCCAGGCTTCAGATTGTCCAAGTTGAGAAGCAGGGATGCATGTGCATTGGATTGGTGTCGTCTTCCTCATCCAAGGTAGCAGCTCGCCGTCGTGGAGCAGGCACAAAGGGGTTCCACGGCTCCATGGTTGAGTCGGTGTTGGCGGTGGCGACCTTCGTTTGGGGCGATGGGCTGGGAATCAGGCCATAGGCCCACATGGTGGATAGAGGGAGGATGTGGACGAAGCTCATCGCTATCATCCAGTGTTGGATGTGCCCCTTGTCCTCGCTATTGTCCGGTGTTGGTTGTGCCCCTCGTCCTCGATGTCTTCATCATTCTCCTCCTAGCACGCCGCCACAAGGGGAAGTTGAAGGAGATCCTCGCATTACCAAAGTAGAGTCGACGGAATATGGAGAGGTGGCCGGAGAAGTGGAGGCGGGTAGAGGGGCAGGGAAGCAGGAGGCGGCGGGACTCTTGACTGGCTAGCACGACGAGGGTAGGAGTTATGAGCGCTGATGTCGCTAATGATGGTAGGAGGGCGGTGAATTAGGTTGCGAGATTAACACTTAGGAAGGGTGGACGATACCATCATCACTTACGAGGATCAGACGTCGAGCGTGTGATGTTGAGGACGGTCGTGCGTGTGATGTTGAGGACGGTCGTACGACCTAGATGCGTTAGGCGACGATTCTCGAGTGTCGAGCGGAGACATACCATCACCAATTCCCATTTAATAGTAAAGATGTTAACACTCGCCAATCCACCAATTTACACGTCCACTTTTATCCAAGCACCATATCTAGCTGCATGCAAACCTAACAAATGTAATCCCCTGATGGAGATCAGAGCCAACAGCTCCACGACGCATGGTTTATTTGCTACAAGAAACACAAGCAATATTAGAAAAATTCAGAGGTGGTAGCACAGTACAATCCGTACACGCAAAAACATTTGTAACTGTTAGGTATAATGGTCAGTTTGTATGTAAGTAAAATTATTGTAAACATAATTACAAAGAAATTGTGAAGAGAGTTATGTAAATGAATATAGAACAAATCCATTTTTTGGAAAAATTTAACCAGATTACACAAAATGTTTAAGATTAATCCTAAAAAAGGAGCACATGAAAACCAAAAAAAAAAAAGGTAATCACAGAGGAAAAACACTTGGAAGAAAAACAGTCAGCACACCCAACAGGCTGTGCCAAACACGATCTGATCAAACCACCAAACAAAAAGTATTTATAAAGACAAAAGGTCCCAAAACTGTACCTTCCAGATATTCAATTGGCTCCATGAGGGATCGTAAAATATGTCCATCTTTGGCCTAAAGTACCAAATCGCTGATTTGGGTCGGATCATCCATATCGGCTGAGCATTTGAAGAAAACGACCAAAACTGTCTTCCGTAGTATGAGCCAGCCTTGTGTACCTGTATCAGGTAAACCAAGATTCCGCAGAGGTGGCCGCCGTGGAGGACCTTTGAGTTTTTCCGTTGAGCGCGACGATGTCCTAGATGATCTTCCTCGCACTCCCGCCGTCGACCACGCAGAGCTGCCGATGCCCATCACTGCGAACAACCTGCCTTCTAGAAGGAAACAGGGCGACGCTGGGATGCCCGGCCTGGCCGCCCACCACCGCGAACGGCTCACCCTCTTAGCGGGAACCGGGCAGAAGCTCCAGAGACCAGCGATAGTGCAGAGAAGCGCACAAATCCTCCATGGAAGGCCTCACCCCCTTCATGCGCTGGTGATGGCAGGCCTCTTCGTCGGCCGCGGCGGCCGCTGCCGTCAGGAATCTTCAGGCCGCCTTCCTGCTATGAGCTGCCAAGCCTCGGTGGAATTCATGGGCGGCGACCGTCCCATCTGGGAGCTCCCCGCGGCACCGGCCATGGCGCCATGGCGGGCCTCTTCGTCGGCCACGGCGACAGCGTGTGCGAGGTGGGTAGTGGGTTGCGCGAGGGAGCCTAGAACAGGAAGATGCGATTGGGATTTGTCTCGTCCCCACGCTTCGGTCAAAGCGGTGAGGGCAGAAGGGGATCGTGTGAGGTCCCTCTCGGGGGAAGGAGCTGAATTGGCGGCGAGATTTGCTCGTGCGGGGCGGAAGACAGGACGATGTACGACCAGTTTTGGCTATCAAACATACGCAAGATCTGATCCACCGATAACAGGTTAGACATCCATGATTCTCCCAATGTTTGATATTTGAGGGTGACCTATGATCACC
This sequence comes from Avena eriantha, assembly GCA_910589775.1. Taxonomy (NCBI): domain Eukaryota; kingdom Viridiplantae; phylum Streptophyta; class Magnoliopsida; order Poales; family Poaceae; genus Avena; species Avena eriantha. Next base: position 347,515,432 of record OU342746.1, on the reverse strand, counting down.
AACTTTCTTTTAATAGTAATAAAAATAATAAAGAAAGTAACGCTTCTGTCAACCAGCCTTTTTTCGGTCGATTTTGCCCTCTCACCAAAATACATAATACGCACCAATACCACCGCCACCGAACCGATTTTTCCTAGGTACTGCTTTGTTCGACACCGCCGGCACCCCCTCGATCTCCGGCTACCGGAGCCGCCGTCCTCCTCCTCAAGGCGGCCGGTGGTCTTTGCTGCTCCTCTGACCGCCGCTTGCGAGCCGATCTGAGAGGCTTCCGACCCGATTTATTCATCCATCCACATGGCTTCGAATACAGAGGACTTCAGGCGACTCGCGCGCGGCACCCGGCCTCCCTGTTGATCCTGGCGACCACTACCTGTAGGGACAGGGACGAGCAACTGCAGCTTCTGCCCTCGGTAGAGAATACAGGGGCGCAGCAAGGGTCATAGACGAGGTGCAGACGAGCGGTGCTTGACCTGGGCGCGCGCGGAAGGGAGGCACGAGCTAGGTGTCGTCAGTGCTGCGGAGGGGAGGTCTACGTGGTTCGGAGCGGCGACCGGCAGAGGCATAGATGGACGCCGGCGCGAGGTCGGAGCAGAGCTAGATCGTACGCGTGTGCGCGCTCGGCAGGGACCCAAAGCGGCGGTGTGGGGGCTAAGTGAAAACTGCCAGCGACCCAGATCTCCCACGTCCCAGCTGGGTTTGGCCCGGGATCTATCCTCTCTGATCTTAGAGCTCCGCCAACTTCACCCCCTTCCCATCCAGTTCATTCACCTCAGATCTGGATTTGATCAAATGTTGGTACTCTTCTTTATGTGTTTTTGTTTGGGATGAACGCAGGAGGTGACAATCAAATCAGATTGCTGAACCAGCATGTTGTGATGCAAGGAATCAAGTTGGCAAGGTGAAGATTGTGGCCTGCTACTCGAAACTAAGCCAGTAAGTAACATGTTTCTTTGTTTCTGCACTCGATTTCTTTAATCTGAATTTAAAAATCGAGTAAGAGTTTCAATTAATCCTTCAAAAAAGTTTCAGAACTCAATCCATAACGGGACAAACCAAGTAATATAATATTCTGCTAAACAAGCTGTGATTTATACCGGATGTGAATGGAACCCGGCATACCTCACAAAAAGATAGAATGGAACCTGGCATAGATCAGCGTTTTTGTATCTCTCTAGAAATGTAAAGACATCTGATTTGTTTGCAATAAATCAAGATATCTGCTTCGTTATAGGAAACACCCAGTCATGTGACACACAATCATCTTATATGCCTTTATTAATGGATTTCCAATATGATGGTCGAATATTTTCCTACCTGTAATAATAATGCAACTTTAGGCCATGTTCGGTTTGGGTGGATTGGAGCGGATTAGAGGGGATTTTGACTTAGCTAGGATCTAATCCCTTCCGATCCATGTCAATCCCGTTCAATACGCAGCAAACCGAACAAGGCCTTAGAGTTTGTACCTGTGCTTTTCATCATTGGCACTGTTGTCGTTGCATCTGCACTATACTTATGTCTACGTACAGAGCTATCTGCCTACTTACAGGTTCAGCGACAATTTTTGGACTCACAGAACATGTTGGCAAGGTGAAGATGTGGCCTGCTGCTCAAAAACTACTCATCAAGTAAGTAACTTGTTTTTGGTTTCTGCACTCGATTTGTTTAATCTGAATTAATCCTTCAAAAATGTTACAGAACTCAATCCACATTATAATGTGACGGTACAAACCATGCTAAACAAGCTGTTATTTTTTCGTGTATTTTAAATGAATCGTCTGACACCTGAGTATGTGATAACGAATGAGTCAAGGACACACTTTGGAAAATTGAAAGGACTGAGGGATATGAGATGGTGGCAGTAGATGGTTCCTTTTGGCAAAATTGCAGTCACCAATCTTCGATCCCATCATGTCGGCGCATGCTCCAGTGCCATGCACGACGCAATGTTTCCTCAATTGAGTGCATCTTCATTTAAATATGCCATGTTGTTGATGAAATATGCAAAACCAAGCTATCTATGCATGAACAAGAAGACTGCCTGACTTGGCACCTAGAGAAGAGTGGGTGCTTCACTCTCAGTCTGGCTGCTGGAAGTAGTCTGATGGTGAAAGGAAGATTTGGAACACAATTTGGAGTGCCGAAGTCCACTAGAAAGTCAAAATCTTTTGGAGAGTGGCCTCGGTCTGCCTTGCAACAAAATTCAATAACATCACAGCACTTTCAGTGATACTTGCAATATTTGTGGTTGTGCTCCTGAGAATGCCTATCATGCCACGATAGAATGTACGAAATTTTCTCCTCTTTCATAGTGGTACTTCGCAAAATTTGGGATTGGCCACCAGAACTGGCCTTTCGCTACTCAGGTCGTGATTATCTTCCGGTTCTTCTTGATTCAGTCAGGGAAGATATGAGATATTGAATTCTTCAAGAGGCGAAGCTTCTGCTAGCATTATTTGTGGATCACATGATTTTGAAGACAAGAGTCCAACCTCGCAGCTCAAAGCTTGCCAGACTGGCCCGTACTACTTCAACTCATTTTTTTATTATTTCTGCTGCTCCTTATGTGTTTTACCTTTTGCATGTAAATAATTGTAGTTGTGGTCGTGATATAATATAAAATCTCTCTTTTCCCCTAAAAAGAACGGAAACTGATCATATGGTGATCCATTCAACACATGTCATCCTCATGTTATAAAAATGCTTGCATTTGTTATTTTGTTCGACAACATGGCTGACATTGTTGAGGGTCCTTTTAGTTGAAATGCATGATGCATGCAAAAAATGGCAAACATGGTAGTACCATGTAGATCTAATAAGATTGAAGTCTTAAATTTGTTCCGCTTGTAGTAATTATTTTAGACAAATTTATAACTCCCGTTGCAACGCACGGGTATGTTTGCTAGTATTAAATAAATACAGTACAAACTATCTTTTATGAGGAATGTATTGATATTGGTCTGGCATCATAACTGTTTATTTTTAAATCTCGTCCAGTCTACGTGTGTTTTAGGTTTGGTGTTACAAGTTTCGGATCAATTCAAGGGTTCAATGGCGACAACTTCATCTCTGGAGCGCCGGTCCTTAGGGACACGTGCACGAAGACTTCCCGACTGTCATCAACAATGGCATGCCGGCTCCAGTAATGGAGCGGCGACAGCGGCGCGTCGGCGGCTCGCTCTGGCGACAGTAGTATTCGTTAGGTGGTCCAAAGACCTCGATGCAACTTTTATTATATTTAGGATACTTTGTACTTCTTATGAACTCATGAAATAGATCCGGATCTTTTTCCGCAAAAAAAAAAAAAGTCGTGGTGTTCTTAAAAAAAGAAAATCAAATTAGTCCCTTTTTAGGGCGAAAAAAGAATCAAATTAGTCGCGAGCGACGATCGATAACTGACTGATAAGGGCCCACCGAACATCTAAAAGACTCAAGTGCACAGAAGGCCGAGCCTACGTATCAGTGAGCATGCAAACCGAGTGGTACTACGGTCCAGTACGAAACAAGTCGGTCAAGGTTTTGTGCTAAGGTTAGTTGCACGATAAGTGGATGATCCGTTTCCGACTAGGAGCCGGCCAGGCAATGCATGCGACCGATCGATAAATTCCCCCTGCCCCTCCGTCCAGATCGAATCGATCGGCGCATCCGCAGAACACCACCGAGACGATCGAGATGCTTCCGCCGCGCACAGGACGACGCAGCCTCCGTCGCTCTGCGGCTGCCGCCGCGCCGTACTGCAGGAAGTCGAGGAACCGCGTGATCAAGAAAGATCGTCAACGCCGCAAAGTCCGCGGCGACCCGACGGCGTCTCTGTCTGACGACGCGCTCGCCAGCATCTTCGCCCGGCTACCGGACGCGGCGGCCGTAGTCCGCTGCGCCACGACGTGCCGGCGCTGGGGCCGCGTCGTGGCCACGAGCGCCGCCATCGTCTCCCGCTCCCTCCCGCCCCTGGGCCGCTTCTTGCCGGACCTCGCCGTCGGCCTCTTCCACAAGGAGATGGACCTGCCTGCAGCGGCGTCGCCGCTTCTGCCGTGCTTCGTGCCCATGGCCTCCGCCGCTCGCTTCCTCGGCGCCGGCCAGGAGCGGCTTCTCGGCGTGGCGGGGCTAGGCGGCGGCGACGGCGGGATCCTGGACCACTCCCGCCCCGTGGCGTCCCGGAACGGCCGCCTCGTTCTGGAGCTCCGGCACGAGGGCCGCGGCGCCGACGGTCTCCGGCTCGCCGTCTGCAACCCGACGATGCATGACAACAGCATCGTCATTGTGCCGCCTCTGATCTCAACAGCAGGCACCATACAGGACTACGGCTGCGCGTTGCTCACCGGGCAGGACCTCCGCCCACCTCGCTGCAACACCTTCTTCCGTCTGCTGCTCGTCTATAATAACCGTGTCCCCGGGAACTCCACGGTGCTCCGGTGCTACTCGTCCGACACTGGCTGCTGGGGGCAGGAGGCCGAGTGCAGCGTCGAAATCCCCAGCCCGGAGATCCGCGACATCGGGCAAGCCGTGGTGCGCCGCGGAGTGGCCTTCTGGGCCCTGAACCTCGGGGTGCTCGGGGCACGCCTCGACGAGATCGACCAGCATGGCGCTGTGACGGACATGCACTTGGTGCCTTACTACCAGGCACCTTATATGTGGCCAGAAAAACGGCTCCTGGGCATCTCGCCGGACAACAGGCTCTTCTTCATGGACATGGGGGTCGTAGGGTGGAAGAACAAGTTTTTGCTAGCGAATCTATCCTACTTCAAGTTTGCGGACGAAGACAACATCCGCACCGGCAAGATGTTGGTCGGTCCTGATCGTGAGGACGAACAAGTGTGGATGCCCGAGATGAAGTTGTCACACTATAACACGTCGGTTAAGCTGCGGTGGTTTGGTGAGAAGAGTGGTCTGGTCTTGTTCACCATGGGAAGACCGAGTGGACATAGAGGCACCTTCCTATTGAACCTCCATGACAAAGTGGTCAACAAGGTGGCTGATGATGGCGACTCGTGGAAGAACTTGCTTGGGTATGAGACGGACATGGCGGCCTACCTTGCCTCCTCCGTCGACCCACGGTCGTCACTGCTGGAGAAACCGCCAATGCCGAGTATCTGGAGGTTTGCAGCGTGTAGAACAACGGGTACGCGGTATATAACGATTGAGCATCGCTAGATAAAACTCAGTAACTCATATGACCCACGCCAAAGAGGTACTTGGCAACTAAGGAAAAAAGACACTCGGCAAACATCTACTTCAACATGATACGAGCTTCATACTTGCATGCTTGGGTTTTCATATGTATTAGAATTAAAATATTGGTAATGTTGCATTGTATCATTAGATTGGATTATTTTTTCATCATCTTCCAATGCTAGAAAATCGGCTCTTGGGTATCTTGTCGGACAACAGGCTCTTCTTCATTTACATCGGGTCATAGGATAGAACAATATTATGATGGTGAATCTATCCTACTTCAAGTTTGCGGAAGAATACTGTTGAGTTTCCTCCTCATGTGAAATGTGAGGAGATGACCTGGTTAAGCCTTTCAGACGGCCTAAATAAGTGCAAGAGTCCACCAAATTTTAGGATTGTGACTAAGGGTCATTTTGGACATTGTGTAACACCCCAGGATCAGGACTAGACAAATCCCAGATCTTTGTTTGAAACATGTCTAACCTGAACCTCGAGAGCTTACAACGAAATATTCGGTAATATTACAGTGACCTTACAACATGAAAAAGAGATACAAGCTCATAATTAAGCGAAGAACCAAAATATTACAAGAAGAGGTCACTGACCACACACAACAAACAACGGAAGGCAAATTATGCTATTAAGTATAGCAGGACTGAAGCATAACAACGATAGCGTCCCATTCCAAAGATTCTAGGATGTCTCGTGGGAACCCCAAGCTACTCATTGATATTGATGTCGTCACAAACTCATCTTCTATTGTAACACTTACTCTGCTGCACAAGTATCAACAAAGTGAGACTGACATGGTGTACTCCGCAAGGCTTATGGCTCGTGGAGTTAATTTGCGTTAGGCCACCTTTCTTTGTAAAACAGGAAGGAGTACAAGCTCGACCAATCATATCATTTAAAAGGAGATAAGAGAGCGATATCACTAGCTTTGATCGTCATTTAATATCCACCGAATCTTTATCAGCTGAACCTACCAACTAGGATCACCCCCTCGATCCCTAAGAAAACATCCTTGAGCACACTTACCAAGTTTTAAGATTGGTTTATTCTTCTTTATGATCGTTGAATCCAATCCCAAGTCATCCATAACCGCGAACACGAATTTTCAAAAAGATTAAAATCCTGTAGGGGTGCATAGCTTTAGCCACACGTACCAACCGACTCTTAGTGCCAAATATTATTAGCCCTCTTCCTGGAAGGCCGACAGTGGGTGGTTGACTATGACCTTTACCTTATTGTCACCGATACCATTAGTCACGCCCTAAGGAGATGCCAATGTAATGGGTTAAGTCCCAAAGTCGGTACCTAGAAATGTGTGCAGGGACCCAAGATTATGAAGGTCATTCCTTTCTTGGTCCTGGCCATGCCCTACCTGTTATGAATGCACATCCTTCACTGCCTTCATCCAAATATCCAAAGTGCATATTCCAAATGGGATGCCCAAACTATGTGAGTCATGGAATCTACTAGGCAAGTTAGCTGGTCGAGGGGATTTCCAAGCTCCCGTGTGGTTGTACGCTCGTCTTGATTCAAGAGGAAAGAACTCAGTTCCTAGTGTTGGTAAGTATGGGACTGCAAAAACCATAACCCACTGTGGCCTCCCATACAAGACTTAGCATGTTCAACTTTTATCTCTGATCATATTGCGTCATCCTGTCATACTAGGTCCATTGGCAGCTCTGATTCATCAACCGAATGGATCAACAGAATAACTAAGCATGGCTACGCACAACAGATACAATAGCTCTAGCAATGCTCACAAGCCAAACTCTAGTTATGCTAGGAGTAGTGGATCAGGGAGTATAGGCTACAAAGGGAACATGCATGCAATATGGTTACTCTATCTATCGATAAAATACTGGAATCGTATGTAGTAGGAAAGAATTGGAACACTTTAAAATCACATGATTATATAATGGTGGGGCTATGCTTACTGAAAGGGCATGTATTCCCCATGTGTGGTTTTGGTAATTAATGACAATCCCTATGGACTAATGTGCAAATTGAGTTTCACTTGTAGGTTTGTCCATTGGCATCGCTTGGACCATGTGTTGGTTTCAAGGATGAAAAAGAAGAATCAAGTAGAATAAGAAGATCAAGTTTGTCTTGAAGAAGAAGAAGAAGATGGAGTTCCTCACGGCTTTCTTCAAGACATCATCATCAAGAATTGATGTGCAAGCTCATGGTGCGCCATCTTAGAAGATCTCATGCTTGGAGCTTTCCATCCTCGGCGTTCATGGAGTGATGAAGACAAGGTCAAAGAAGTGGTTTCCCCATGGAGTATGGGGGAGCCATTTGCAAGTCTTCATCAAGCAAGAGCAATCAAGAAAGGCGTTCCATCTTGAAGGTGACAAGATCGTCTATATCAAGCTCAAGTGGGATGCTCGAGGCAAAGGTATGATCTTGATAGAGTTTCTATTTTACCGGTCTCTTGTAGTGTTGGGAGACCGGGTTTAGGATAGATAACCGTACTATCAAGAGGGGCTCTCGAGTGGGTGACTCATTCGTATCTTTCAGAGAGAGCTCGAACCTTTGCATATATAGCATCATCTTTCTTGGTTGTTGTTTGGTTCTTGTACATGTGAGGATCTAGAGCTTGTGGTTATCATCATAAAAAGCTCTAGTTCATCAAAAATTGATTTCCCTTGTATATCTTATTGCGTTTTTGGTCTTGCGTGTTTTTTCGGCTCCACACCTTGGGATATATCTCACATATATATTAATGGTATTTTCTCCCTTGGTGATACCCAATATTTCGAACAAAATTGGTTTCTACGCGTCGTTATCTTTCCAACAAAATTGGTTTCATCTCGTTTGGAGTTCGGATGCAAAAGTTGTGGCCATTTTGGTTTTGAAGTTTTTGCGCGACCGGTAGTTCCGGTGGGCCACCGGTAGTACCGCTAGGGCATTTTGCCGCTGGTAGTACCGGTGTTAATTCCGGTCCAAATTCCGGTAACCCGGTTTCGGTTCAGTACCTTCTCTGTATTGGTAAGTTCTATTTGTCAGTTGTTTGATCGGAATCTTGGGCGGTAGTATCGGCCTAGGCGGTAGTACTGGTGACCAATCGGTAGTACCGACCGTACTCATTTTTGTGTTCGTTTGCTTTGCTATTTTTGGACTGTTGGTTGGATGCCACCGGTAGTACCGGCCATCCATCGGTACTACTGGTCAAGGTCGTAGATGGCCCAACAGCCAGATCTGGGAGCCCTTTAAAAGGGGCTCCTCATCCCCTTCGTGGGGTTAGCTCTTTTGGACAATTTTTCACTCTCTCTCCTCCATTGTTGACCTTGAAGAGCTTGCCCTCTCCCCTTCCCCCTCCTACGATTCTTGCATCTTGTTGAGGGATTTGAGAGAGGAGATCTAGATCTACAACCCCACCAAACCAAATCCCTTCTTTGTGAAGGAATCCTTGGGATCTAGATCTTGGAGAGTTTTGTGTTCTCCTCTTGTGTTCTTCCTCTCTTATTCCACCAATTGCTTTTGTAGCTTTGGTGGAATTTAAGAGAGAAGTACTTGTCTCTTGCATTTGGTGCATAGGTTTGAGTTCTCCTTGGAGATTCAACAAGTTCAAGCTCTTGGGCTTGTTTCTCTTGGGTTCTTGCAACCCTAGATGGTGGTGTGTTCTTGGGGCTCCAATTGAGTTGTAGAGGTTCCCCAAGCTTGTTGGCCTCTTGTGGCATTGTGGAGCCTTTGTGGCGTTTCTTGGGAGCCCTCCAATTGAGTTGTGGAGATTTCCCCAAGCCTTGTACGGGTTCGGTGACCGTCCTCAAGTGTCCCATAGTGGAACGTGAGTAGGCCTTGATGGCGAGCTCACGGGAGAATAGGGTGAGCCTTTTTATGGCGTCGGTGAGTTGGGTGCCTTTGCATCTTGGGGTGAGGCCTTGTGTGGTGTTGGGTGAGCATGGAGCCACCACACCTCGAGGTGAGCCACTTGTGGCATTCGAAGTACATTGCACCCCCCCACCTCTCCAACAGAGACGTAGCTTCTTTGGAAGTGAATTTCGGGAAACAAATCATCGTCTCCGCGTCCATCGGTTATCACTCAACCGAGCCCTTTACTTATGCAATTTACTTTGTGATAGCCATCATGCTTGAAGTATTATAACTTTCTATCACCTTGTTGCTTGTCTTTCTTAGCATAGGTTGTTGGTGCACTTAGTGAACCTAGTGAATATAGGTTTTGGCTTGATAAATTAAACGTTAAGTTTTATTCCACATTTTTTAGAGCCTAAACCGTAATATTTTAAAAAATGCCTATTCACCCCCCTCTAGGCGACGTCCATTTCCCTTTCACTTACCTTGTTCATTGATAGCCAAATATACAACTTCAGGGTTCATTAGCTTGACTTGTTCATCGATAACAAGAATATAGCTCTCCAAGGTTCATCTCCTTGACATTTTTTGTCGATGATCAAGTATTTCTCTTCGATGGTGTTGATATCTACCTTGAACTCGATCTTAGACTCGTTTCTCACATTCACTCTGAATTATACCAGGAAGAAGAAAAAACACCGGAAAGAAAGAGAACAACATTTAAAATAGGCATCAAATGCAATGCACACAATGTATTACATGGCATATTAAACGTGTTTAGGCAAACCCTAAAGACGAGATCATCATTTTAAATGGAGTCTCAATGTGAGACTATAACATTCCGAAGTACCCAAATGCATATGGGAGGGGTTGTTTTAGTGTTCTAATGTTGAAATCATTTTAGTTGTTGAAATGATGCATGATTTTGATCCTAAAATGTAGATCTCATTTTTCTGAACATTTTGATATATTGTTCATATTTTCTGACTTAAAATGAACTAGTTATGGTATTTCCAATTTTTAATCATTTTAAAATCATTTTGAAAAATTTAAAAAGAATTACACGTTGGATAAACTTTAACATTTTTATTAATCATAAATTATTTTTGAAAATGTTATTTCATTTACAAATGGGTCCCACATGTCAGGGATTAGTAAATACAAAATAAATATAGAAAATAATTATTGAACGATGATGTCAGCATGATGTCAGCAATGGAGGGGATCCTCCCAGTCGATGATGGATCAACCGATTACGAGCGCGCAAGGGGGCGAGGCTTGGGCATTCGGCGTGGGAGACCGTGGCAAACCAAAAGAGGGCGGTGTCGCTATTTTTGCATCACCGGAGGAGCGAGCACGAAGGCGGCCGGGAGCGGGGCTTGTAGATGCTGGATGTAGGGACGGTAGAGGGCAAGAGGAAGAAGGAGGGTAATCCTGGAGGATCTTGAGCTCACCACGAGCGCGATGGAGGGTGTCAGGGGGGCAAGGGAGGCCGAATGTGGGTGCGATTCGACGGTGGTCGGTGTTAGAGGGGACGCCGACTGTGAGCTCGATTCATGGCGAGCATGCTCGATTCCTTCGATGAGGAGACTCAACATGGCGATACAGAACTCAACGTGTCGTCGGCGAGGCTTGGGGGGCTTCTGGATGGCGGTGGCGGGAGGATGCTGTGGAGCTAGGGTTCAGGACAGAGAGGAAAATAAGGGAGAGAAGGCGCGAGAGTGAGAGAGAGTGTTGAAAGAGAATACGAGCATGACACGGTGTTCCTATCATTAACAAATGCAACTAGATTATTTGTACTCTAGTGTAAGTGGGAGACTATTGGAGATATGTCCTAGAGACAAATAATAAAAGGTCTTTATTATGATATCTCAATTAGTTCAAAATAGTTTTATATCATGCTATAACTCTATCAATTGGAAACATTGATACATATTTGGTATGTAAACAAACCAAGTCCCTAGTAGTCTATACTTGACTAGTTCATTGGTCAACTGATGATCAAGGTTTATTAATCATGGAGCATTTATGCCAATTGATAACAAGGTCATGTCATTAGTGAATGACATGATGGACACAGTTACCCAACATAAGTACTGCAACACGATTAAGTCATATAGTTCATCGTTGCAATAATTAGAAAACGTAGTGACCGTCTCCTTTGATCGCGAGATCATATTTAATCACTATCACCCGTGGATGCTTTGATTGTATCAACCGTCACACCGTAACAAGGTGATAATAAAGGTGTATGTCAGGTATTCTAAAGGAATAGGTTGAGTCATATGCATCAACATCGAGATTTGTTCTCCAGTGTGACGGGAAGATACATTGGGACCACTCGGTGAGATTGCATCCGAGAAGTTGTAGTGAATGACTAGGTCATGAGGATGCAATTCCATGGAAACGAGATAAATAGACTTGTCGGTAACGAGATTAAACAAGGTATGTTGATACTGATGATCATATCTTGGATAAGTAATGTATTGAAGTAACAAAATAAACTGGACTCGACGTTTATGGTTCAAACGATAATAACATCGTGGAATACTCAGGAGTCATAATGGGTATCTAGATCCCACTGATGATCATTGATATGTGAGGTGTCTCAATCATGTCTATGATGTTCCTGAACTATAGGGTAACAGACTTAAGGGTTCTACAATGCTTGGAGATCGTTTTGGAATCACCGGTATCACCGGAAGAAAGACGAGAGAAAACCAGAAGTGTTTCGGGTAAAGTTTGAAGTTGTTCGGAATGATCAAAAAGGTGTGTTTTTGGACATGAGAAAATGTTAAATGTGATTTTTATATTAATTATATGAATTAATAAATAAGAAAATTTATTTAAAATAAATCTTGTGTCAAATCTTATGTAAAAAGGCGCCTAATAGGGAGGCGCCACCTGGAACACGGTTTTCCCGGAATCGGTATCTTTCTGTAACTAGCGATACATTGTATTATCCTTGCACCTAACGCACCCACAAAATCCTTGGATCACCTGACCCAAGAAATATCCATAACCGAGATAGTCTTGCACTGTCGTGATCTCCGTAGCTCACATATTGAAAAAGTCTTGTGTGACGACATCCCACGTATGGGCTCCGTCTTCCCATAACTTGGTCAGCTCCTCTTTCAACAGCGTGAGATACAGATTGATGTCTGTACTGGGTTGTTTTGGGCCTTGAATTTGCATACTCACTATTATGTACTTCTTGTTCATGCACAACCACAGCGGAGGTTGTATATCCACACAAACATGGGTCATGTGCTATGTGTACTGCTCTGGCTGCCGAACGGATTGAGTCCATCGGTGATCACACCCAGCCTAAGGTTCTTTGAGTCCTTCCTGAATCGTTGGTAATATTCGAGGTCCAACACCTTCCACTAGCTAGCACCCGAAGGGTTCCTCAGCATTTCCTCCTTTTCCGGATCTTCATCTTATGGCATCTTTCTTTCCGTGTGCCAGTGCATGAGCTTTGCTTCCTTAGGGTCTACGAAGTACTGCTGCATATGAGGAGTTAGATGAAAGTACCATACCACTTTTCGAGGAGCTTTCTTCCCTCTCTTTTATCAAGGGATGTTGCACACCGGACATGCACTACAAGGAATCTGGCTTTATATGACGCTCCATTTTCGTCACAGAATCGTCATAGTAGTCCGTTTATGATGATTCTATGACGATTTTGAAATCGTCGTAAGCTGGGCGTCGCAAATGAACTATAATGATGTTTTTGGTAAAATCGTCATAGATGTTATGACGATCCAATATCGTCATAGGCCATCTAGCCTAGCCAAGTCAGATCCTATGTGGCTGATCCTACGTGGCAAAATTGTGACGAAATTAAATCGTCTTAAATCGAAATCAGGCCAGTCCATTTCTATGGTCCATATGGGCTCAGCCCAATAATTTTAGCCATTTATTTATTGTGTTTTTGCCTGTTATGGTCCTTTTCTCTATAGGGCCTTAGCATTTTTACAACCTTTTCTATTTTGGGCCTTGGCCTTTCTAAGGTCGACCTCTTTTTGGGCTGGTCCTACCAATCAGATGGGTCCCAATTGTGAGACTATTCAAATAATCTGGTCCCGCATGTCAGTTTCCGTTGTCCAACTAGTCCCACTTGTCATGTTTATTTACCAACAATTTGACAGCAATTAAACAACAAACAATTTAATCAGAACCAAAGGAACATATGACATCGTTCTAATAATAGCAACAATCATGTCTATTACAATATTTCCACGATTCAAATCACATATACAAAATAATAACCCAGAACGACAGGAGGCTGCAACTGAATCTAGCCCAAAATTTAAACCCCAGCACACAACTACAGAAGGCTGCATCCAGCATCTACATCCAGCATCAGTCGATGCTAAGAAATAGAGCATGTCCATCTAGCCAGACTCGGCTCCAACCTCTAGGTTCTCCCACCATCTACGTCAGCACCTGTAAACATTGAGTGGGCAATGAAAACCGAGGGAACCTTAAATTTTGTAGAGCAACAGAATACAAAAATAACCATGGGTTACACATATCGAGTAACTCCAGGAAGCTTGTGCTATCATGAGAAAAAAGAAGCTTATACTAAGCTTAAGTATACGTGTAAACATAAAAAAAGATTGCTACCATCTACAAACACGAGGTTTTCATACCGTCTTAGCTGGCATTTCCATCAATTGTGACAGCTAATAAAATCACATGCAACAACATTAATATTATTTTAGATCATAGTATAGCTAGTTGCAAAATATACCAACAACTATACAACCAATAACAGAGTCATATCCAACTATTGAGTGCTTATAGTTGCAAATTGTATAGACTTTTACCTGTCAATTATAATATTGATTTGCAGACTAAGCAAATTATAATATCTACAGTTCTAGCACAATAGGATGTAAAAAAGATGAGACAAAATAGTAAAACAATAGTATAGGTGAACACATAGTTCTTACTTAGTTCTCACACGAGTCAAGAGATAGGAAAATAGAAAATAGCAGTACATCATGCATAGTTCTATATCGAACATACAAAAATAGCAAACAACAGAACATCATGCATAGTTCCATCTCAGACATATGGAAATAGCAAAGTTCCATCTCAGAATCCATGACTAAGAGTACTTAAATTTCTATACCTCAAGTGTGTTCTGCTATAGCTTGACCTACACCAACCACAAACAAACACCCCATATCAGACGACCAACAGCAAGCGTAGATTATCCAATATCCATTTAGCTTCAAGCAAAGAACATCACGATCAAACAGTCAAAACACAAACTATTCCAGGTCAATACCATGAGTTCACGACAAGTAGAAAATAAGGTGAAAAAGCATTAGCCATTACATACAGCCAAGTAATGCACTAATTTGTGCGCATTTCAAGATAACCAAATGCCAGCAGAACATGTCCCATCATCAACCAAGTAAAAAGAGAACATGATATACAGAAGACTTATCTAATCCGTCAGAGGAGAGCAGCAACAGAAGGTTGCCTTCAACATTGTGGCGGCAACGCATCTGGATGAACATGTCATCCTTCGGATGCACCTCCGACCATCATCGAACACGGGATTTTGTGTGGCATGCTTCAATAACCTGTAGAATGACATGAGCAACATTTTTACTAATTTGGTTTTCACACAAGAACATATTTGAGCTAAGGAGCTAAAAAGTTGCACAAATAAGAAATTGACAAATCTAATAAGAAGTTAAGATGTTATTATTCAAGTTCTCCATCAACTATACAAAATCACAACCTATACTACTCTGTAAAGAGTACTCCAAAGAATATGGAAAGGTAAAGAGTACTACAAACCATGCCAAGGATCTGAATAAAATGGACTTATCCCATGTTTTAGCTTGAGTCTCAATTTGTCTCTACAACCCATGCAAGTGTGTATGTCCAGTACACCACAAACTTGACCCGAGACAAGATGTTTTATCTACATGTAGTCTACGTACATGTCCAGTACCACACTAGGCCAGTGTAGAATAATCATCAAAAATATAGACACCAGAGAGAGTGGATACAGGTACCACATCCTTTGCAATGCATTGCTACCTGCAGCTGTTTACACCTAACCCAGATCACACTTATAACTAACTGCAGGTACTGGACAAAGTATTTGTGAGGGGAATCCTGAAGTCTGAACCTTCTCTTAAGTTTGAACACTAGCAGATTCTTCAGACTAGGTTAATTTCTTATGCAAAATTTCCACTAACCTATTCCTGAAGTCTAGATCTTATGCTATGGAAATTTCTAATACTGCTTTGCTACTAATTACTCAAGTAAACTACAAGTAAATGCATATCATGTAGTTCAATCTTATGCTACTAATCGAATATTTTGCATCTGTGCAAGTGGAGGGATCAGAGAGACGGGAGGAGGCACTTACTCGCTGCTGATGAAGCTGATGAACTTGGAGACGCACTCCTGGATGGACTCGCGAAGACGACCTGGCGGCGTGTCCTCACCTCACGTAGATGCCCCAACGGCGAGATCCAGGACACTGGCACGCGCCAACCGCCTCCATCCCGGTGTCACGCACGAGCGGCTCCCAGAAACCTGCGAGCACGGGCCAGATGCATAAGCCGTTAGGACAGGGAGGAGGGGAGAGATCTTGACCACCGCCAGACCGTGCATGGAAGAAATACTTTCAAGGGTGAGGGTGAGGGGTCGGAGGTGGTGCGGAGGTGGCCGACGGCGGCCTTGACACACACCTTCACGGTCATGGCGACATCGACGGAGTCCAAGTGGTCCTGACTTGTATCTTGCCGTGGCGAGGTTCCGGCTATGGGGAGAGTAACGGGATGGGGGCTCCGACAATTCATGCGCCACTAGCGAGATAGGCACCCATCTGGCGCCCTTCCCTGCACTTGCTGGGTCAATGCCTGGCCACCGGCGAGGAGAGGCAGGACAGTGCGGGTGCTCCCTCGATCTGGATCGGGTCGGGCGTATGGGAGAAATCCCGTCGAGGGTGAGGGTGAGGGGTCGGAGGTGGTGCGAAGGGGAGGAGGGGTGTCGGTGGTTTGGGGTGGCCTACGATGTGGCGTAGATAAGGAGGAGATGGTATCGGGATGGAGGCGGCACCGTGGGTGGATCTGAGGAGAGGAGGAAGGGGTGTGCGCGATGGGGTTGGTGGGGTTGGACGCGGCCTGACCTAGATGAGTTTCGGGCCAAATATAGGTCTCTCGCTCTTGCGGCCCAAAATCGAGCGCCGCTTCTCTAAATTTTTAGTGGGTACACGCCGAATTCTAGAGCATTAGATCTAGCAGTAGTGGATGGCTGAGATCTACTTCGGTGGGTGATCCATGGGTAGCCCTTTTACTGTGTTTTGATTGGCTGGCCAAGACTATGCATGGAAAATCAAGGCGTTTTGTGAAGCAACACCAAATGTTCAATTCAAAAATGATACCACCCCATTTTTCAAAAATACTAGACCACCTTACATGAACAATGTCCTAACCGGGGATTTTAAAACCTTTTTATCCACCCCTGATAAAAAGACAAATTTCTGCTGAATCGGAAGAAAGTGGGTCCGGTTTGAACTACAGGTACATGATCTGATGCTCACGATTTTTTGAAAAAATTATTTTTAGGCTCACAATATGATGTTTCTTCAGAGATCCATTGCAATTTTAGCGAGGCTCATCCCCTATCTTCATGCCCGTCGTTTGGACCATAGTTTGAAATAGGAAAATTTTGAAACGAGCATAAGAAATTCAAAAACGGTCCGAACAATGTAAATCCTTCGCGTGGTGTCATATTATGTCACATAGTTTTAAGTAAAAATACCAAACCTGGTATATTGTAAGTGTCTCAAAAAAACCTTCTCAAAAATGACCTATCATGTCTGAGGTTTTATTACTTTTGGGCCAAACGACCAGTGTTATGGCCAGAATCACAGCATAGTTTGCGATAATGTGCCTATATTATGCACCCATGTGTATCATGAGATGGAGAACAATATTGCAGGAGGAAATTTTTCTTTTCGTCACACGGAAAATCCATTTTGCATTTTCCGAGCGCAAAAAATAGGGCGTTTTGTGAAGCAACCACCAAACGACAGTTTTAGAATGCTACCACCACATTTTTCAAAAATAGTAGACCACCTTACATGGACAATGTCCCAACCGTGGTATCTCAAACCTTGTTGTCCATCCCTGGCAAAAAAGACAAATTCCTACCGAATTGGTAGGAAGTGGTCCGATTTGAACTACAGGTACATTATCTGATGCCCATGATTTTTAGAAAAAATCATTTTTAGACTCGCAATATGCTATTTCTTCTTAGATCCAATGCAAGTTTAGCAAGGCTCAGCCCCTAGCTAAGAATCTTCATGCCCGCCGTTTTGACCATAGTTTGAAACGGGCATAACAAATTCAAAAATGGTCCGAACAAAGTAAATCCTTCGCGTGGTGTCATATTATGTAACATAGTTTTAAGGAAAAATACCAAACTGGGTATATTTTAAGTGTCTCAAAAAAACCTTATCAGAAATGACCTATCATGTATGAGGTTTCATGACTTTCGGGCCAAACGACCAGTGTTATGGCCAGGATCACGGCATAGTTTGTGATAATGTGCCCATATTATGCACCCATGTGTATCATGGGATGGAGAACAATATTGCAGGAGGAAATGTTTCTTTTCATCGCACGGAAAATCCATTTTCTATTTTCCGAGCGCAAAAAACAGGGCGTTTTGTGAAGCAACCACCAAACGACAGTTTTAGAATGCTACCACCACATTTAAAAAAAATAGTGGACCACCTTACATGGACAATGTCCCAACTGTGGTATCTCAAACCTTGTTGTCCATTCCTGGCAAAAATGACAAATTCCTAGAATCGGTAGGAAGTGGGTCCGATTTGCACTACTAGTACATTATCTGATGCCCACGATTTTTCAAAAAAATCATTTTTAGACTCGCAATATGCTATTTCTTCTTAGATCCAATGCAAGTTTAGCAAGGCTCGGCCCCTAGCTAAGAACCTTCATGCCCGCCGTTTTGACCTTAGTTTGAAACGGGCATAAGAAATTCAAAAACGGTCCGAACAATGTAAATCCTTCGCGTGGTGTCATATTATGTGACGTAGTTTTAACGAAACATACCAAACTTGGTATATTTTAAGTGTCTCAAAAAAACCTTCTCAGAAATGACCTATCATGTATGAGGTTTCATGACTTTCGGGCCAAACGATCAGTGTTATGGCCAGAATCACGACATAGTTTTTGATAATGTGCCCATATTATGCACCCATGTGTATCATGGAATGGAGAACAATATTGCAGGAGGAAAGTTTTCTTTTCGTCGCACGGAAAATCTATTTTCTATTTTCCGAGCGCAAATAACGAGGCGTTTTGTGAAGCAACCACCAAACGACAGTTTTAGAATGCTACCACCATATTTTTTAAAAATAGTAGACCACCTTACATGGACAATGTCCCAACCGTGGTATCTCAAACCTTGTTGTCCATTCCTGGCAAAAAAGACAACTTCCTACCGAATCGGTAGAAAGTGGGTCCGATTTGAACTACTGGTACATTATCTGATGCCCACGATTTTTCAAAAAAATCATTTTTAGACTGCAATTGGCTATTTCTTCTCAGATCCAATGCAAGTTTAGCAAGGCTCGGCCCCTAGCTAAGAACCTTCATGCCCGCCGTTTTGACCATAGTTTGAAACGGACATAAGAAATTCAAAAACGGTCCGAACAATGTAAATCCTTCGCGTGGTGTCATATTATGTGACGTAGTTTTAAGGAAAAATACCAAACTTGGTATATTGTAAGTGTCTAAAAAAACCTTCTCAGAAATGACCTATCATGTATGAGGTTTCATGACTTTCAGGCCAAACGACCAGTGTTATGGCCAGAATCACGACATAGTTTTTGATAATGTGACCATATTGTGCACCCATGTGTATCATGGAATGGAGAACAATATTGCAGGAGGAAAGTTTTCTTTTCGTCGCACGAAAAATCTATTTTCTATTTTCCGAGCGCAAAAAACGGGGCGTTTTGTGAAGCAACCACCAAACGACAGTTTTAGAATGCTACCACCATATTTTTAAAAAATAGTAGACCACCTTACATGGACAATGTCCAACCGTGGTATCTCAAACCTTGTTGTCCATTCCTGGCAAAAAAGACAACTTCCTACCGAATCGGTAGGAAGTGGGTCCGATTTGAACTACTGGTACATTATCTGATGCCCACGATTTTTCAAAAAAAATCATTTTTAGACTCGCAATATGCTATTTCTTGTCAGATCCAATGCAAGTTTAGCAAGGCTCGGCCCCTAGCTAAGAACCTTCATGCCCGCCGTTTTGACCATAGTTTGAAACGGGCATAAGAAATTCAAAAACGATCCGAACAATGTAAATCCTTCACGTGGTGTCATATTATGTGACGTATTTTTAAGGAAAAATACCAAACTTGGTATATTGTATGTGTCTAAAAAAACCTTCTCAGAAATAACCTATCATGTATGAGGTTTCATGACTTTCGGGCCAAACGACCAGTGTTATGGCCAGAATCACGACATAGTTTTTGATAATGTGTCCATATTGTGCACCCATGTGTATCATGGAATGGAGAACAATATTGCAGGAGGAAAGTTTTCTTTTCATCGCACGGAAAATCTATTTTCTATTTTCCGAGCGCAAAAAACGGGGCGTTTTGTGAAGCAACTACCAAACGACAGTTTTAGAATGCTACCACCACATTTTAAAAAAAAAGTAGACCACCTTACATGGACAATGTCACAACCGTGGTATCTCAAACCTTGTTGTCCATTCCTGGCAAAAAAGACAACTTCCTACCGAATCGGTAGGAAGTGGGTCCGATTTGAACTACTGGTACATTATCTGATGCCCACGATTTTTCAAAAAAATCATTTTTAGACTCGCAATATGCTATTTCTTCTCAGATCCAATGCAAGTTTAGCAAGGCTCGGCCCCTAGCTAAGAACCTTCATGCCCGCCGTTTTGACCATAGTTTGAAACGGGCATAAGAAATTCAAAAACGGTCCGAACAATGTAAATCCTTCGTGTGGTGTCATATTATGTGACGTAGTTTTAAGGAAAAATACCAAACTTGGTATATTGTAAGTGTCTAAAAAAACCTTCTCAGAAATGACCTATCATGTATGAGGTTTCATGACTTTCGGGCCAAACGACCAGTGTTATGGCCAGAATCACGACATAGTTTTTGATAATGTGCCCATATTGTGCACCCATGTGTATCATGGAATGGAGAACAATATTGCAGGAGGAAAGTTTTCTTTTCGTTGCACGGAAAATCTATTTTCTATTTTCCGAGCGCAAAAAACGGGGCGTTTTGTGAAGCAACCACCAAACGACAGTTTTAGAATGCTACCACCACATTTAAAAAAAATAGTAGACCACCTTACATGGACAATGTCCCAACCGTGGTATCTCAAACCTTGTTGTCCATTCCTGACAAAAAAGACAACTTCCTACCGAATCGGTAGGAAGTGGGTCCGATTTGAACTACTGGTACATTATCTGATGCCCACGATTTTTCAAAAAAATCATTTTTAGACTCGCAATATGCTATTTCTTCTCAGATCTAATGCAAGTTTAGCAAGGCTCGGCCCCTAGCTAAGAACCTTCATGCCCGCCGTTTTGACCATAGTTTGAAACGGGCATAAAAAATTCAAAAACGGTCCGAACAATGTAAATCCTTCACGTGGTGTCATATTATGTGACGTAGTTTTAAGGAAAAATACCAAACTTGGTATATTGTAAGTGTCTAAAAAAATCCTTCTCAGAAATGACCTATCATATATGAGGTTTCATGACTTTCAGGCCAAACGACCAGTGTTATGGCCAGAATCACGACATAGTTTTTGATAATGTGCCCATATTGTGCACCCATGTGTATCATGGAATGGAGAACAATATTGCAGGAGGAAAGTTTTCTTTTCGTCGCACGGAAAATCTATTTTCTATTTTCCGAGCGCAAAAAACGGGGTGTTTTGTGAAGCAACCACGAAACGACAGTTTTAGAATGCTACCACCATATTTTTTAAAAATAGTACACCACTTTACATGGACAATGTCCTAACCGTGGTATCTCAAACCTTGTTGTCCATTCCTGGCAAAAAAGACAACTTCCTACCGAATCGGTAGGAAGTGGGTCCGATTTGAACTACTGGTACATTATCTGATGCCCACGATTTGTCAAAAAAATCATTTTTAGACTCGCAATATGCTATTTCTTCTCAGATCCAATGAAAGTTTAGCAAGGCTCGGCCCCTAGCTAGGAACCTTCATGCCCGCCGTTTTGACCATAGTTTGAAACGGGCATAAGAAATTCAAAAACGGTCCGAACAATGTAAATCCTTCACGTGGTTTCGTATTATGTGACATAGTTTTAAGGAAAAATGCCAAACTTGGTATATTGTAAGTGTCTCAAAAAAACCTTCTCACAAATAACCTATCATGTATGAGGTTTCATGACTTTCGGGCCAAACGACCAGTGTTATGGCCAGAATCATGGCATAGTTTGTGATAATGTGCCCATATTATGCACCCATGTGTATCATGAGATGGAGAACAATATTGCAGGAGGAAAATTTTCTTTTCGTCGCACGGAAAATCCATTTTCTATTTTCCGAGCGCAAAAAACGGGGCGTTTTGTGAAGCAACGACCAAACGACAGTTTTAGAATGCTACCACCACATTTTTCAAAAATAGTAGACAACCTTACATGGACAATGTCCCAACCGTGGTATCTCAAACCTTGTTGTCCATCCTTGGCAAAAAAGACAAATTTCTACCGAATCAGTAGGAAGTGGGTCCGTTTTGAACTACAGGTACATTATCTGATGCCCATGATTTTTCGAAAAAATTATTTTCGACTCACAATATGTTGTTTTATCAGAGATCTACTGAAAGGTTTTAGTAAGACTCAACCCCTAGACGAGAACAGTCACTCCCTAGTTCTAAACTCATATTTTGAATTATGATATTATTCCTACACTGGACTAATGTGGGATTATTAAATCCACTATTTTTAATTAATTAAAGTATTGCTAATTAATTGATTGCATCTCGAAAAAACCTTCACAGAAATGACCTATCATGTTCGAGGTTTCACGGCTTTCGGGCTAAACGTCTAGTGTTATGACTAGAATCGTGGCATAGTTTGTGATAATGTGTCCATATTGTGCACACGCGTGTATCATGGGACGACGAACAATGTTGCAGGAGAAAGTTTTCCTTTTCGTCGCATGGAAAAGCCATTTTCTATTTTCTGACTACCAAAATCGGGGCATTTATTGAAGCAACACCAAATGTTCAATTCACAAATGCTACCAAACCATTTTTTGAAAATACTAGACCACCTTACATAGACAATGTCCCAACTGGGGATTTTAAAACATTTTCATCCACCCCTTGCCAAAAAGACAAATATTTTCCGAATCGATAGGAAGTGAGTCCGGTTTGAACTATAGGTACATGATATAATGCTCGTGATTTTTTTGAAAAAAATCATTTTTAAGATCACAATATGATATTGTTTCATAATCATTCATCCATTTCACTCATCGAAAATGTTGAATTCAAAACCCTAGTTTCTAATCATATTTTGAAATATGATATTATCCCTACAATAGACTAATATGAGATTAGTGGTTCCACTATTTTTAAATAGTCAAAGTATTTCTAATTAACACCTTAAGAAGATCTACTGAATTTTATAAAAAATTAGAGATAAAAATCAATTCTTTTGGATTTCTTATGAAAAAGATATAAAAAATTTAAGAAAATAGAAAAAACAAAAAGCAAAAGAAGAAAAAACTACCCTAAATGGACCACCGAGCTAGCCCATACTAGTATACTACATGCAAGGCCAAGGCCCTCCCGGAAATAATATAGTATAGCACGTATGCCATCCCACTAAGGCCCATTCCAGAGATA
This sequence comes from Avena eriantha, assembly GCA_910589775.1. Classification (NCBI taxonomy): domain Eukaryota; kingdom Viridiplantae; phylum Streptophyta; class Magnoliopsida; order Poales; family Poaceae; genus Avena; species Avena eriantha. Next base: position 347,492,479 of record OU342746.1, on the reverse strand, counting down.
ATTCTGCCCCAGCCCAACAAACTATTACTGGTTATTAGGCCGCATTATTGTAGTATGACAAGAATGGTTCGCTAGCCTAGTGGTAAGGCACGGTGTTTAAGTGCGAGGGGGCACAAGTTTGAATCCTTGCGCCCCTCCTTTTTGCGAAATAATTCCACATCTTTCCTTTAAACGGTCCCACGCGTTAGGATGTGATGTTGTATGTCTGTCCGGTCAAACTAGGTCCCACGCGTCAGTCTGTGGTAACTATGTGTCTTGGTAGAGATTTAAATAGTGCCACATAAGTAAATATTGACACATGAATATGCCACGCAGTCAATAACTGACACATAGACATGACACATAGGCGCAACTAGTGATGTGGCCGACAACTCATATCAAGTTATCCTAATTTGGATGCCATGACGATTTTAAATCGTCGTAGTGAGCTACAAATAACGTCCTAGGCTGCATCTAACAGGTTATGACGATTTCAACTAACAAAACTATGACGTTTTTAAGCAAAATCATCATAATTTTTCAGGGTTTTGAACCTCTTGTAGTGCTTACCACCATCTAGTACGAAATCGTCATAACACTATGACGATTTTGTCCATGGTCACTATCAAAAGGTCATAGAATAACACATTTTTTGTAGTGATGTGGTTTTATCTGTGTACTCACCTCGGTAGATGATGCAAACATTTATGTAGACATGGTATCTCACGTGCAATAGATTAAGAGGGCACACGATTTTCTTGGCCTCAGCGATACTAGTCGTACATGTATTCCCCCTCTTGGGAAGACGATCATGCTAGAATTCTATGTTTTCGTTGAAGATTTCGTCGGTCATTTGTGTTTCATCTTCAACTCAAGAGCCCTGAGTGTTACATTCAGGTGGGTATCCCTGTCGTTGCATCCTTCATACAATGGAAGAACCACATGTTTCTCTAGTTTTTCTAGCTTGGCTTTCTGTCTAGCACCGGCTCTGGTGTTACTTGTATTGTTGCGAAGCATCTCTTGGACATGAGGGTCCCGCACCCATACCGGATCATGCCCAACATCTTGTTATTCATGTTCATGCCCGACATATTGATCTTCATGTTCATGCCCGGCATCTTGATCTTCATGTTCATGCTCATCATCTTGATCTTCATGATCTGCTTCGGCATCTTGATATTCGTCTTCACCATTTGTTGTTACACCATTATTGTCATCCTCATTCCCCGGTGTTGCCCCGTTGATTTCCTCATCATCTCCGTCATCATGTATCCACCGAGTGTAGCCATCCATGAAACCATGCCGGATTAGGTGCGACAAACACCTCAGTTTGTAGTCATGTCACAAACATCTTGTCTCGTTCATGTTATTACGTGCCATGTCAGCTCTCATGCATTTCATCCACCTATCCAAGGGGGTTGTGCTCATTGTTGCTCGGACCATGGTTGCCTGCGCGGTACAAAGAACAAAATAATTAGAGCATGGACGTCGACCACCAAAAAAATTCGGCATGACCTCTCCTAAAAATGGACATCCGGCGAGTGCTAGAAATTCGCCAGAATGGAAATGAATCAACATTTCGACAATACATTGGCAACCCAAATAAAATCCCTTCACAAAAGAAAGGAAGCACAACATAATCATAGTCGGTGTCGCCAACAAGGCGCATACATGCAACAACACCTTTGCGGCTCTCTCCAACGACAACTAGAAGTAGGAAAGCCGGAGGAGAAGTGAGTGAGATCTTATAGATCTAGAAGTGCAAGCATTTTCACTTACATATGTGTGTCAACCAATGGAGGTTTAACAAGCTTCAATGGTGAAACAATGGAGGAAATAATATGGGGAGGAGGATGTAACATCCTAGCATTAGGATCCAACGAAGGGTAGAAATAGGAATATAAGTTTGTGCATGCATGCATCTATAAAATCAGGGTAATTTTTTTGCCAAACAAAACACTAAAGGGATCACAGTTTCTTTCGCTAACTGGAGGTAGGAATAGCTCTTTCTTAGTGATTGCTATGAATTTTGACATGACCTTTAGGCAGTATTAAGATTTTGGGGAAATTACTTTGAATTCAAATTTGAAATTCAAATCCATTTTAAAATATTTGAGTATTAGAAGTTATTAATATTGAAGGGTTTTCCAAAAGAAAACCTTATTAACATTGGTTAATTATAGTATAGAAATAGTAATCAACAATAAGGATTAAAGGCAAGGAAAATTAAATAAGAAATAAATTCTTATTCCTTTATTTCATAATAAGGTTTCAACTGATGATAAATACATCAAAAGTATAAGGTTACAAATAACAGAAATTAAACTTTATTAACTTGTAATAATATCTTTACAAGATCTTTTACAAAAAGAATACAAAGAAGGTTACAATTAAAACCTATACTACCTATCTACTCCTATACTAAATCTTGTATGTCCAAATCTTGTTCTTGCAAATAAGATAAACAACTAGAAGGAAAATAAGGGGTTAGTTAGATAGTTTTACTCACAGTGGTGAATAGTGAAATGCACTGTTCCTATTACATCATTGAGTAAATAAAGGGGCAAGTTTCACCAATGGTGAAGTATCTGTTCTTTTAGTAAATATTCAGAGACTATAGTAGAAGCCAAGTGGATAGAAGTAAGTTTCACCAGGCTATCAACAACTAAACAGGTAATAGTAAAAGCCAAGTTACTTGAGCTGATCCACATGCACAGCTCACACAGACACACAACTTAGTCAACTAACTGCATGGAGTGTGCTGTCAAGCCAACAGCAGCAGTACAAGCACTCACACAGAACACCAGTCGAAGCAAAGTACAGGAACTCACTTCTCATTCTCAAGCACTCACTCAGAGCCTATTGAGCTTGCCGAAGCCATAGCCAAAATACTCCACCAGATTACCCAAATCAACCACCAGTTCTTCACAAGATGGTAACATAAGGAGGGGGTGGAGCAGGTGGATAGAAAGGTCAAGCACAAAATCACCGGAGGAGCACCAGGAGGTGTAGAGCTAGAGCAACCAGCAAGCAACACCACAACCTCATCAACCAGCAAGTAATTTGGTGAGTACAAATAACACGACCACATGATCAAGTCATCATAGAGTCAAATGGAGCATGTGTTGTTTATTTGATCTTCTCAGAAAAACACCCAAGTGAGGTCTACATCCATCCTAGAAGAAAGATAAAATGGCAAATGATAAATCTTTACCAGCTACTACCAAGATCTTAGCTTTTGCATCACTGATCTTGGAGAGGAATCTCTAGTTTTATAACTAGATACACAAGCATCTTTGGATAAACATTTCTAGGCACATCCTATGGATGGTAGCACCACAGAAATGACATATCTTGAAACCTTAATCTTCTTATAACAGTCTATCCATCACAGATCATCAAAGAAGTAAAGTAGAAGGTAAATATGGCTACTTTCCTGTGGTTTTGCCTCAGACCAGCATCATAGGCTAAGCTATTCAATAGAAGGATCTGCAACTCTTAGGTACAATAGAACATGAATAAAAAACAGCTCTGTTCTGACATGAAGTCTGTGTGCCACTCCATTGAGGGTATCACAAAAGCTTATCTTAACCAAGTGGTTTCAGCCAAGGCTTCTGTAATCTAATACTGCAACAGAAATCTAATCATTTTCCTAAACATGACAATTAGGAATCATAGCTTATAGATCTGCATCTTGTAATGGGCAAGTATCAGAGGGTAATTGGCCAAAATATCCAACTACAATTCTTTCTACCAAAGTATATCAACAAGAACCAGAGAGCTAATCTCAATCAGATCATAGCTATCATACAAGGTAGAAGGTAAAGTTCAGTTAACAGACTACTGACAGAAACAACTATCAATAATGAACATCACAGTATAACAGTGGGGTATACACAGCTAGATCCAGCAAGATAACTGCCTTAGATAAACATGGCATCAAGGTATGAACCCTAGATAGGGGGATTACTCGTGTTCGTCATGCCCATGAAGTAGCTAGAGCACAAGAGAGGAGCACATAAGGGGGAGTAGTCAGACTTACTCAAGGTCCTCGCAAGAATAACCGAAGAGGAAGCAGAGGAATGGCCGGCAGCAGAGCGGAAGTGGCGGCACGGGAAGCACCCTGAAGGGGCGTTGCAACCCGCGCCTACAGCATGTCAGAACCACCGAATAAGAGGGGGGTACACCGTGAGAAATCTCGGCGCACCATCGCCGATGCTCCAGGGCGGCCAAACCCTAACCCTAGTTTCGGGCAGGGGTCAGCGCGGCCAGGAGTGAGTACCAACAGCGGATCTGCTTGGACAGAATGGAGCGGTGTCGTCGACTTAGCCATCCTGCATTGTGGCGACGGCAACAGCAGCCGAACCTGGCCGGATTTGTGCGCGGCGGCGGCAACGAGCGGAGGAGGTGACCGCGTGAGCGAGAGAGAGAGAGAGATAGGGGAGAGGAGTGTGAGTGCGTGGGGGTATTGGGCCTGTGGGCAGCCCAGTACTACCCTGGTGGCTTAACCGGGTCGAGTGGGCGGGGTTAGGTGTAGGGGTTTGATATATTGCAAATGTATCTATAATTTTTGATGTTCCATGCTTGGTTTTATCCACTTTCTCGTGTTTTGTTCCAACTTTGGAGTACTTTTTATATGATTTCTTGGACTAACCTATTAACAAGAGCCACAGTGCCAGCTGCCTATTTTCTGCTGTTTTTGGTTCTAGGAAAGTCAGAAAATGAATATTCTTGGAATTGGACGAGACAAAAGCCAAAATGCCTATTTTTCTGGAAGTGATCAAGTGCCAGAATACGAGACGGAGAAGGGCTAGGGAGCCACCACACCACCTGGCCGGGCGGCCAGGCCTGGCCCATGCCAGGGGGTGTTGTGGCCGCTCCCGGCACCCTCTCGGCCTCTCCTTCCGCCTATATATTGCCCTCGGGACAAAAACCCTAAGTACCCAATCAAAAATCCACGAAAGAGTCTGTAGCCGCCGTCATCTCCATCCCTAGATCGAGAGGGATCTGAGGCTCTTCCCCGCACCCTGCCAGAGAGGGGAATTCACCCTGGAGGCCTTCTTCATCACCATGAAAGCCTCCGGTGTGATGCGTGAGTAGTTCATCCTTGGACTACGGATCCATGTAGTAGCTAGATGGCTGGTTCTCCTCCCTTGTGCTTTCATGTTTAGATCTTGTGAGCTCTGTTCATGATCAAGATCATCTATTTGTAATTCTGCATGTTGTGTTTGCGGGGATTCGATGGATATTGAGATGCTATTTTAGACTTATTATTGATTCTATCATGTCTTTGTTATTTGTGATCTTGCATGTTTTCCGTTGTTAGTAGCTATCTTGGCCAAGTAGATGCTAGCAACTCCAAGAGTTAGTATTTATGCTCGATAGTGGGTTCATGCCTCTGGTAATCTAGGGAAGTGACAGAAATCTCTAAGGTACTAGATGTGCTGTTGCTACTAGGGAGAAAAGAACAATCCTTTGTTCATAGAACAATCGTATTGTTTACTTTACACGCAGTTCGTAAAGCAATAATCTGTTGCTTGCAACTTAATACTGGAGGGGATTTGGATGATAACCTGAAGGTGGATTATTAGTCATAGATGCAGTTGGATGGCGATCTATGTATTATGTTGTAATGCCCTATCAAGTCTCAAAGGAGTCAAGATGATTAGTATATGCATGTATTGCTTTCTCGGTGTTTATCAATTGCCCCGCTGTAATTTGTTCACCCAACATGTTATCTATCTTAAGGAGAGTCACCTCTAGTGAACTATGGATCCCGGTCCTTGTCTTTTACATACAATCTACACTCTTTTACTGCTTTGTGTTTACTTTCTGCAAACTTTTACTTCTTTCCGTTCGATACGTTTAATCCTTTGTTTTCCGCAAAACATGGTGAGATTGACAACCTCATCGCAAGTTGGGGACAAATTTCTGTGGTTGTGTTGTGCAGGTCTCCACGGTGCTACTAGCACAAGTAGTGCGCCCTGCCAAAGCTCAGCTAGTAACACCTTTGGGGTGTTTCCTTGCTCCTACTGGTTCGATTAAACCTTGGTTTCATAACTGAGGGAAACTTGCTGCTGTGCTCATCATACCTTCCTCTTGGGGTTCCCAACGAGCTCTACATCAACCATGCACCAAGCACTTTTCTGGGCACCGTGCATTGAGCCATCAAGTGATTTTCTAGCGCCGTTGCCGGGGACTAAAGAAGAAGAACCTCCCATGGCAAACACCGATTTTTTTGCGCCGTTGCCGGGGAGTCAAGGACATCTTCACAAGGGGAGTCCCTCATAACCAATCTCTTTACTTTGTTGTTTTTGTTTTGCTTAGTTTCTTTTTGCTTTGTTTGCTTGTTCTGTTCTTCAAAAAACACAAAAAATTTAGTTTTACAAGTTTGCTTTCTTATTTTAAAAACACACAAAAATTAGTTCCTACTATAGTTGTTGGTCTGTTATTGTCTTGCTTTATCATGCTTTCTATCAATGGTTGTTTTCTTTGAAACTGAATCTTATTGGCAAGGTGGGATCACGGAAGAACAAAAATATTATTATAAGGAACACCGCTTGTCACAAAAAGGGAAACACTTATGGGAACAAATTGATAAATTGTATACCATTGCTAAAAACGTGTGCTCTACTTATAATGTTACTTATTGATTTGATAAATCTTGTTGCTGTAGGAGGTATAAACACCTCCCTTTTCAATGTGATTATAATGATAATGTTACCATATCTTCTTATGTTAAAGGGAATTATGACTTTTATGATGTGGAACAAACTAAAGAATTTATTGCTTGGAATGGTGCATTCAAACTTGCTTATTTGCTTGAAAATATAGATGATGCACCTTATAAATATGAGGTTTATGATATACTTAAATTTTGCTTTAATAACTACAAGGAATAAAATGGATATATTCTTGAATATGTTAATAGATGCTCTCCACAAATGGAAGAGACGAATGCCTTGTAGGAGCCTATGGAAGAAGAAATTGCTGAACTTGAAAGCTCATTAGATGAAAAAGAGGAGGAGAGTGATGAACAAAATGAGGAAGAATGGATCTACCCATCCCTACCTTCTAATGAGAGTAACTCTTTACCCCTTACATTACTTGATTGTCCCCCATGCTTACCAAAGGAGGACGAATGTCATGCTCCGGAGGATTCTTTTGAAAATGTTTATAATAAAGCTCTAGTGCCTACAGATCATGAAAAGCATGCTTTATGTGATAGTTATATTGTTGAGTTTATTAATGAGGCTACTGAAAATTATTATGAGAGAGGAAAATATGGTTGTAGAAGTTTTCATGGTAATGAAACACCTCTCTATGTGTTGGTGAAGTTGCTCTTGTTTTATCTACCCATTCTTGATACTATCTGCTTCTTTGATTTATTTTCTTACAAGATTCCCATGCATAGGAAGTGGGTTAGACTTAAATGTGTTTTGAATTTGCTTCTTGATGCTCTCTTTTACTTCAATTCATATTTCTTATGTGAGGATCTTCTCAAATTATCATGCCTAACTTAAAGGCATTAAAGAAAAGTACTTATTGGGAGATAACCCAAAAGGTTTATATGAGTCTTGGAAGTTATTACCTCTGTAATAACCTCTCCTTATCCTTTTTATTTGCTTTTTGTGCCAAGAGTAACCTCTAATGAGAGACAAGTAATGATTGGGAAAGTTGCTGTCCCAAAACAGATTTTTGTGCTTCACCGTAAAAATTCGTGTAAAATCTCTGAACGTCTTTTTGAGGCGTGAATTTTTGTGCTTCTTCCCCAGGTTGTTTTCTAACTTTCGTTAGTTCAACACTTTTTGATTTGAGCAATAGAAGGTCTTCGAAAAATATTCGTCTTTACCTGTTCGTCTGTTTTGACAGATTTCTGCCATTTTCTGCATTTGCTTCTTGTTGGTTCCTTCTTGAGTTCTTTTGGGAAATTGAGCTTTTTGAGGTAAGTTCTACAGTAGCTAGTGTTCTAATGGAAGTTTATTTGGTGTTAGAACTGAACCTTAAGACTTATTTATCTTAAGTGCACTAATGTTGCTAATGAGATTGTGTGAAGTTTTGTATGAAGGAAAAAAATTCAGGTGTATGGAAGGAATGAGTAATGAGATGAAGGATGGACTAAAGCTCAAGCTTGAGGATACCACGTGTGTCACCCCAAGAAATATCCAAGAAGTACAAGCGTGAAAGCTTGGGGATGCCCAAGGCATCCCCTTCTTCATTAATAAAAATTCCAGGTTTCTTCCAAACGCTTCATTTTTATTATTTCATGCACAGTTGTGTTTTTCTTGGAGCGTCTTTTTTTTCATTTTGGTTTTTCGTTTGCTTTGGTTTGCTTAGTTTTCTGAATAAATTGGTTGGACCCCCTCTTTCATACATTGGTTTGCAAATAGTTTGGTTTTTGGTTTGGAAAAGAGTAGGAAAGTTCATGCTTATGTGGTAAAAAGAGCTCGTTTTTGACTGTGGCCTATGCTTTGTCATGCCATGCTTGATATTATTTTGGCTTTATGCTTAGTATTCTTTGCTGTATCATGACTTGTTTTAAATAATTGAGATTGCTTAATGTGCCTTGGATGAATCATGCGTTGTTTTAGCATATTAAAGCATAGTATAGTGGTATTCTCCTATGTGCTTTATTTGGGTTGACTTGGCGCATGCTCACACCATGTTATGACTATCTCAAGTCACCATAGCCTTTATGATCCTTTAGTTTTCAACTTGTAGTATCACTTTATGCTTTGATCAATGATGTTTTGTCTCTCTGCATGATTATGGCCATTATTTCTCTCTTAGTTTGTCACTCCCAGTCTTTTGCTAGCCTCCACAACCAAGTATGAGTTCCACTCATGCATCCAACTCCCTAAACCAAGTTATTCCAAAGAGTCCACCATACCTACCTATTAGCTTATGCTATTCCAAGTATATTCATGCTTTTTTTACCTTCCAAATTAAACTTGTTATGAGAAAACTAGTGATTAAAGCTCTCACGAACTGGATGGCACACTTTACTTTACTTGCCTCTAATAAACTTGAACCATTGTGTCTTCTATGTTGTATATGCTTGCACTTATTTGTCGAGAATTAGCAGAACCATGCTTTCATGGGGAACGCTTTGAACATTGCACTTGGCACTTGTACCTAGTTGATATCATGCTCTTTTGTATATGGATGCCGTCGGTGTGAAATGAAAGGGGAGCTTGTAAGTCCATGGAGTTATGTATATGTGTTAGAGAAACGCCTGGGCCGCTGGTCTAATCCATGCTGACATGGTGGAAACCTGCAGCATAACCATAATGAGCTGTCTATGAAGCATTCTTCTTATAAAAAAAGAGTCCTATATTGAGAAAAAAGAGAAAAGAGAAAAAAGGAGATACTATGAAAAGAGGAAAGAGAGAAAAAAGCACCATATTCCCCATGGTAAATAAGAAGAATGCTGAGATGATTGTTGTCTGCTTGCCTTGTCATTTTGATATGGGGATTCTTCCGTATCATCGGGCAAGGGGTACCCCGTTGGCGGTTCTCTATGATACACATATACTTACAATGACAAGAACTTAGCGGTGACTAAACTTGAGTAGCATGAGGAGCGACCCTCGTATACAAGGGACATTAGATTTCTGACTTATACTTCGTCAAGCATGTGCACCATAGTTTGTTCACTTTAACCTTAATCACTTCAAGATGCTTATGATAGGCGCAATGAGAGCTGAAAGCTATAAGTACCATAATTTTTGAAAGCTCTTTATGAGAGTTGAATCCCTACTTCCTTTTACAAAAGGCCTTTCTTCCACCATTATATTGAGTCTCCATCTTCTATATTTATGAACCTACTTTGAGAGCATAGTGGCCATTCTTAGTTCTATGTGCATTGCCCCAAGACTAGTTGATTGATGCATACTTTGATATTGCTTGTTTTAAACTATTGTATCTAGTCACTCTTATGAATTTTTAAGGTGTCCTATGCATTTATATTTGCTACTCTATTGAGGGACAAGCTGAATACTATTATGCTATGTTTTCTTTATGTGAAACAAACAAACGTCTTGCAAAGCATTGTTATTCATGAATCTTTTGTTTGTGCCTTTTCTTGTTGCATCATAGTTTCTTTGCTTATTGCTAGAACTTTGTCTTTCATGCTATGATTGAAGTATTATGATCCCAGCTTTGAATGTTTTGCAAATACTTTGATCAAGTCTTTGATGGTGCATGTCACCTCAAAAATTATTCTTTCTTTTTATCACTTACCTACTCGAGGACGAGCAGGAGTTAAGCTTGGGGATGTTGATACGTTGCAAATGTATCTATAATTTTTGATGTTCCATGCTTGGTTTTATGCACTTTCTTGTATTTTGTTCCAGCTTTGGAGTACTTTTTATATGATTTCTTGGACTAACCTATTAACAAGAGCCATAGTGCCAGCTCCTTGTTTTCTGCTGTTTTTGGTTCCAAGAAAGTCAGAAAATGAATATTCTCGGAATTGGACGGGACAATAGCCAAAGTGCCTATTTTTCCGGAAGTGATCAAGTGCCAGAATACGAGACGGAGAAGGGCCAGGGAGCCACCACACCACCTGGCTGCGCGGCTAGGCCTGGCCCGTGCCAGGGGGTGGTGTGGCCGCTCCCGGCACCCCCTCAGGACGAAAACCCTAAGTACCCGATCAAAAATCCACGAAAGAGTCTATAGCCGCCGTCATCTCCATCCCTAGATCGGGAGGGATCTGAAGCTCTTCCCGGCACCCTGCCGGAGAGGGGAATTCACCCTGGAGGCCTTCTTCATCACCATGCAAGCCTCCGGTGTGATGCGTAAGTATTTCATCCTTGGACTATGGATCAATGTAGTAGCTAGATGGCTGGTTCTCCTCCCTTGTGCTTTCATGTTTAGATCTTGTGAGCTCCGTTCATGATCAAGATCATCTATTTGTAATTCTGCATGTTGTGTTTGCGGGGATCCGATGGATATTGAGATGCTATTTCAGATTGATTATTGATTCTATCATGTCTTTGTTATTTGTGATCTTGCATGCTTTCCGTTGTTAGTAGCTATCTTGGCCAAGTAGATGCTAGCAACTCCAAGAGTTAGTATTTATGCTCGATAGTGGGTTCATGCCTCTGGTAATCTAGGAAAGTGACAGCAATCTCTAAGGTACTAGATGCGCTGTTGCTACTAGGGAGAAAACAACAATCCTTTATTTATAGAACAATCGTATTGTTTACTTTACACGCAGTTCATAAAACAATAATCTGTTGCTTGCAACTTAATACTGGAGGGGGTTCGGATGATAACCTGAAGGTGGATTATTAGTCATAGATGTAGTTGGATGGCGGTCTATGTATTACGTTGTAATGCCCAATCAAGTCTCAAAGGAGTCAAGATGATTAGTATATGCATGTATTGCTTTCTCGGTGTTTGTCAATTGCCCCGATGTAATTTGTTCACCCAGCATGTTATCTATCTTAAGGAGAGCCACCTCTAGTGAACTATGGATCTCGGTCCTTGTCTTTTCCATACAATCTACAATCTTTTACTGCTTTGTGTTTACTTTCTGCAAACTTTTACTTCTTTCCATTCGATACATTTAATCCTTTGTTTTCCGCAAAACACGGTGAGATTGACAACCTCATCACAAGTTGGGGACAAAGTTCTGTGGTTGTGTTGTGCAGGTCTCCACGTTGCTACTAGCACAGGTAGTGCACCCTACCAAAGCTCAGCTAGTAACACCTTTGGGGTGTTTCCTTGCTCCTACTGGTTCGATTAAACCTTGGTTTCATAACTGAGGGAAACTTGCTGCTGTGCTCATCATACCTTGCTCTTGGGGTTCCCAACGAGCTCTACATCAACCACGCACCAAGCACTTTTCTAGGCGCCGTGCATTGAGCCATCAGGGTTTCGTGCATGAAAACAATAAAATTTACACTACGCCCCTGAACCCCTAAAGCTGCCAGGACCTATCTATTAGTAATACAGCAACAGGAGGGGCTTTTCGCAAACTTACCCTTGAAGACCGAAAAGCGTTGTCAACGCTTATGAGAGCGTGGTTGATGTAGACGAGCCGAAGCCGACCTCAAGGTCGTGATGAAGTCCTTGCGCTCCTTCTGGCTCCAACGACTTGAGTGCCTCAAGTGCGACACCTCGCGGGGAGTTACACACGTCCGGTGCCTGACGATGACTCCCGCTTCCCCGATCCAGCAGCAGTTGTGGAAGTAGAGCTCCCGGATCCGAATCCCGCAGCGCGACGGTGCTCTGCGGTGAAGATGTCTCTCGCTCGCGCAGTCCAGACTTGGGACCACAGTCATGGGAGAGAGAGGGGGAGAGAGAAAATATCAATTAGAGGTCCTCCCAAAAGTGGGGAGACCTTTATTGATTATTGGTTGTATTTTTCTAGGCCAAATACCCCACTTTATATAGGGGGAGGGGAGGTACTACCTCCCTCAAAGTCTCGGGGTGGGACTAAAGGAGAGGAGGGGGGAGGAGGTGGCCGCTGGCCACCTAGTGGGCCCCGCGCGGGGGGCTAGGCCCAGCCGGCCTCCCCCTTGCCCTTCTCCCTCTCTCCTTCCCCCTAATGGGCCCTCTCCCTCCGGAATTGGCCCATTGCCTTTGACCTTTTTAATTGATTTTCTCTTTATTAAATAATTATGAATAAATGATTAAATCAATATTTAACATTCATTCACACATTATCTAATCTTCGTGGCCATGGAACACCTTCCACCTCCACTCCGGACATCCTCCGGACTTACCGAAACCCTTCCAGTTTTCTCCCCTCTTTTCTTCGGCGATTCTACCGATCCTATAAACACTCTCTAAGCATCATCAAGCCCTTAAATGTGATACCCCACGGTTCGGGAACACTCCAGACATGGTCGGGACACTCCCGCACCAATGATCGACACAGGGACCTGGATGGCCATGTGACCCCTATGCGTTCCATGAAGATCTTTCGTCGTTTGAATCGGGACAGTCGTGTCTTAATCCCTTTGTCATTCGATACTTGCATTGCCCGAGATCTGATCATTGACATCACCATGTCGTGTTCAATGTCGTTACTGAACAATGCTACTTAACTCGTTCCGACAAGTGATATCCCCGTGATCAAATCTCACGCTGCGCAGCTATTGGATATAACTTCTCCGAGTGGGCCCTTGAGTATCTTTCCGTCACATGGACGGACAAATCCTGTTCTTGACGTATATTGCCTCTACAGTTTCCTTCGAATACCCAAACACACCTTTATAATCGCTGTTTTACCAGATGGCGTTTGATGCTATCTAAGCACTCTCGGGAGACAGTGATTGATATAGCCTCACGGTCTAAGGAATAGTCTATGAGGATCCATTTCTAATCATCTTAAGTTGAACTTCGTGACATGATCGGGTCACGATGTTTAGGTTGGGTATTGGTTCATCATCTCATTCTCAGGATGAGATGACCTCATTTCCAACTGGCATAAATGCCACATGATCAGGAAACATGATCATCCGTTGACCAATGAACCAGTGACTAGAGTTTTACTAGGAACCCCTGGTTGTTTGTATATCACACGTGTATTGATGTTTCCACTCAATACAATTATAGCATGATATAAAACTTAATCATAAACTATATGCAATATGATAATAGTCCTTACTACTATTTGTCTCTAGGGCATATTTCCAACATTAGGTTGGGCTAGGTCAACCTAGTGGGCCAGGCCCGTATGTTAATAGAGTTATTTAAAAAGAAATAATTACAAATATGCCCCTAAAATAAAAACAACTCTAGATAAATAAATAAAAATCTTAGTGGCTTAACTGGGCCTGTGGGTAGGCCAGTACTACCCTAGTGGCTTAACTGGGCCGAGTGGGGTGGGTTAGGTTGGGCCGGGTCAGCCTAGTGGGCCAGGCCCGTTTGTTAATAGAGTTATTTAAAAATAAATAATTACGAATATGCCCCTGAAATAAAAACAACTCTAGATAAATAAATAAAAATCTTAAAAATACAAATAATATATCTATGAATTCACAAAAATATTTTCTATTGAGTAAAAATAATCAATAGAATTTTTGGCAACTAAAATTTAGGGCTATTATTAATAGGATGCCAATTACTTTTGAATTTTATAAAAATATATGAAACACTTAAAATTGAATAAAATCCACTTTTAAGATCCTAAATGAATATACTATTATAGAAAAATATTAGTTTGTATTTTTGAAAAGTAAAATTCAGTGTGATACAAATTAAGTCTTATTTTCTTAAAGGAATTTTAGTAAATATTTAAAAGAGAAAGAAATAAATAAGTTCATGTTTTTAATAATACTTTTCTTTTATTAATCAAAGAAAATAGTAAACTTTTACTAAGAGGGTAAACCACGCAAAGAAGCAGATAATAAATCATTGCATGACATTACTATCCATTACATGTTGCTTCTTTAAATATTGTCCTTATGGGGCAATAATGGTTCTTTGTAGAAACTGGATGTCAAGGTCAGGTGGAAGCATCCGACTTCACTACCTTGCAGTCACAAGGCAAGTTCATAACTTGCCCATGTCCTTTGAAGAGTCTTTATCAAAGATATTGCAAATTGTGTGTTATCATCTATGATTTGGAGAAAGAAAATATTATCTTCTCTAATAAATAAGTTGTAGTTATCATCCTAAGTGATGATAAAGATTGGCAATGGAACTTAAGGTTCCAATGGCATAAGTCACATAGGCTTAATAACCCATGACATCAGTGATTCTAGCGTCGTATATTATGCGTTAACCATGAGATTTGGGACAGAGAAGTCAGCTATATCTTCTTCCTTTCATATGGAGGCAAGATGAACTTATCGTCAAGTTGGGATTCCCGGTATGGATCCAATATATGGGTGGGCACCCTTAGGCCCCACGATTTTGGTGTCTAGATTATTTATGAGTGGCTTCCGGAGGTATAGTCAGACCTTTTAGGGAGCTTGCCAGTGGCATCACCATTTCGTAGAGTCTTCAGGAACTCACCAGGGTTATAGCTTGCCCTAGTTGGAGGCTTAACAGAGGTGTAGTCAGCCCCGGAGGATCGTGCAGACATATGGGGTCGCGGAGAGGGCAGTGATTGGCTTGGATCACCTATTGGGCCCCACATCATGGAATTGGGGACGGGAAAGTTCGCCTAGTTGTGCAACAAGGAGTTGATATCTCATGGGTAAAGCAACGCACCTCTGCAGAGTGTAAGAATTATGACATGTTACTCCCTGTTCCGGGAAGGTGCTACGAACGTGGCAGGACAGGAACTCCATGAAGTTCTGGTCAACCTGTGAAGGCTGATGGACATAGTTTTTGATAATAAAATCAATCTTTGAAGAAATGTTTATGAAAATTGCATAGTACCAAGGACGTATCGTGCGAGGTGGTAGATAGAGCATCAAACTTCCCACCTTGCATATAATGAACTTGCTGGGTAACACTGTTACTCACTCTTTTCTTTGAACCCCTGCTTAGACTCTGAGAATCCAGAAGACACTTCGATGTACGTAGCTGATGGATAAGAGAATGTCTACTACGAAGAACCAGACTTGTCCAAAGGAGTTGAAGGGGTGGACTATGAGATACGCTATGGAGTGGAGGGAAACGAGTCCGAGTAGTGGTCTTAGTTATTAGTAAACCAATTGAGCTGAGCAATAGGAACTATATAGAATAAGTTGTTGAGCTCAATTCGAAGTATGAGTTTGGATTTTATATCTTCCGCTGAAACTACTTAAGTTTGGTTTGTAATTTCATAATGCTTGAAGTTTGAAAACTCTTGGTTCTTAATAATGAAGTGTGTATGTTTGTAATATGGACCTGCAATGTTTCTGTTGTACCACTCTGAGGGATGTGTTATTTACGAAACGGTGTTCTCCTGAATGTCATATCAACGACTATAGTGTACTACACATGCAGTGGTATGTTGGGTCACCGCAGCTGGTATCAGAGCAATTGCTTTAACCTTAGGTTGGAAACCTAGTAAAGGGAAATAATTGTAGGAGTCTAGGAGTAACGGTAAAGAGTTCTCTAGATTATATGATGAATATTCAATTGGGAATATTTCGTTATATTTTTTAGTGCGATAATTCTTTATTATGATGCATCATTATGATTAATGGATACTAATTATATTTATTTCTATACAATGGAAATGGCACCAAAGTTTCCAAAACAGACTTTGGCAAGGAAAGAAGAGACTCTCGATGACTATCAGGGGGCTTTAACTGAACAACTTCGAGAACTTCTGAGGGTTTTCGGTTGCACAACTAATATCCTAGTCAATGCCATTACATACCAGGATGGGCGAATAGTAGCCAAATATCGTGTTAGCATCTATCTACCAAGGAAGCTTGGTTTATATCACAATTTACCTATGGGGGAAGGTAGAAGTCACCTAGCAGCATATCATGTTGATATTGTGGAGGCGATAGCCAATGTTCGGGAACGCAAAGCAAAAGAGTTAGCTGGAAGCACATATTCTGTGATTCCTCATGACTATAGACGAGGAACCGGAACCGGATCATCTTACTTTAGTAAGAAAATTATTCTACTCCAGATAATGTGCACTATCCAATCATAGCTGATGATTATCGTTCCCAGCAGAGTACTTGGGGGGAACCGGAAGGGGAATATTCTATTGATTCCTCTAGAATCGGGATGCAGGAGATGGATGAAGAAGAAAGTGATGAGGATGATTCAGTAGATACTTCAGATGAATTGGAAGGTATGGATGCACTTTAGCTGAATGATGTGTCAAGTCCGGAGACTTCTGATAATGAATATTGTTCGTCGAAGAGGCAAGTCGTTACACAGATGGTGCGTCGTACTTCACGTCAGCACGGTTGCACTCCGGGTATGTACGATGAACGACGCAACTTCTGGGGAGTGTGATTTGACTAGGTGTATATCTGTAGGATACGCGAGTTAGAGTCGGGGGACTTAATGTAGATAAATAAGTGGGATTGTACCACATGAGCTTGTAATGCTTAATTAGTAAGGTCTTGTAATCATGTTGTATAAACTATATTGTTTGTAATGTATAATATGTGTGTAATGCATATTTGGTTCTTATTTGGATCTTGTTTTCCATTGTGTGACTAGTTCTGTGCATGAAGTTGAGCTCAGAACACATATGCATGATGTAATTATGAGTATTCGCTTTATGTTATAGGACTAGGGGGTATGGAAACGGGTGTAGAAAACGAGACTGAGCAGCAGCGCATGGAGCGCGAAGCCAAAGAAAAGGTGGATGAAGACGCCAGAATGCAAGCGAATTTACCACCACCACCACCAATGAGGCCGTTGATGGAGCAGAACTTTATGCAGTACATGCAAATGATGCAAGAGTCCCAGAACAAATTCATGGAGGGTTTGGTAGACCGAGTGGGACAGCAGAGGGCACCTCAAGGATGTGGTGTTAGTCTTTCGGATTTCCAGGATACCAGGCCTTTACCTTTCGCATCCGCTCTTGAACCAATGGATGTAGAGGACTGGTTAACAGATACCGAAAGAAAGTTGAGAACTATAGGATGCAATGAGGAAGAAAAGTTAAGGTATGCAACACATCTATTGATCGGACCTGCAGCATCATGGTGGGAGAGTCAGCTAGCTATGCAACCTCTAGGAAGAGAGTACAATTGGGAGGAGTTCAAAAAAATATTCTATGAATACCATGTTCCGGAGAGTATCATAGAGTTGAAGCATAGGGAATTTGAAGAACTGCAACAAGGATACTCTAGTGTCATGGAGTATATTCGGGAGTTTAGTGATTTATCTTGTTATGCTTCTGAAGAAGTTAGCACGGAGGCGAGAAGGAAGAAGAGTTTCATGCATGGACTAAATCCATTTGTGAAGATGCAGTTAAGGCTTGCCAACACTCAAACTTTTCAATAGTTGCTTGATGCAGCTATAACCTTTGAGGATGATTACAAAAATGTCCAAGAGGACCATAGGAAGAGAGCAAAGAAGGAAACGAAGAGGATTCAGGCAAGTAAACCCAAAACTAATCTGGAGTTTCAACCTAGAAATAGACCCTACAACAACAACAACATGAGTAGGCAACACTAGAGGACAATTCAATCCTAGAAGGAATGTCATATGTCATAATTGCAAACTTCCGGGACATATCAGCAAAGATTGTCAGAAACTAGTGATAATTTGTTTTGGGTCTGGACAAAAGGGTCATATTAAGGCTGATTGCCCAAACAAACCACCCGGAGGTTGGCCCACAAAAGGTGGAGGACAAGCAAGTGTAGGAGGAGGTGGACATCCTAACCGAGGGGGAAGCTATGCCAAAAATAATAATGGCAAGAGAGGTAGACCTACGGGAAAGCTGAATTGCGCAACCTTGGAGGAGGTGGATAACTCAAATCAGGGGGTGATAGGTAAGCTCAATATTCTCACAAATCCCGGAAAAGGTTTATTTGATACTGGTGCAACTACTTCTTTCATATCTGAAGAATTTTGTGATAAATTAGGGATTAGAAGGGCACCGTTAGAAAAACCTATGACAGTAGTTACCGCCGGAGGGATCATGATAGTTAGAAATATTAAACTAAACAAAGTCATCTCAATCTATGGTCAAACCTATTATGCGGATCTTTATGTGATCCCATTAAAAGGAATAGCAGTAGTGCTGGGAATGGATTGGATGACAGACTATGGAGCTCAGATCAAACGTGAAGAGAAAACCGTTTCAATCAAGTCTCCAAGTGGAGGAAGGATAGTCTATCAGGCGGATAAACATAGTCATATCATGGTAGATCTGCAGTTGAACTCAATGAAGGAGGTCAAATTAGAAGATATTCCGGTGGTGAAGGAGTTTCAAGATGTTTTTCTAGCAGAGTTACCAGGAATGCCACCTGATCAGGAAATAGAGTTCACTATTGTCCTGATACCTGGTACAACACCAATAGCTCAAGCACCATATAAGATGGGGCCAAAGGAATTAAAAGAGCTTAAGGAGCAAATTGATGAACTAGCCCAGAAAGGATTCATACAGGAAAGTGTATCTCCGTGGGGAACTCCGGTGATTTTTGTGGATAAACGAGATGGTGGACGGAGAATGTGTGGGGATTATAGAAATCTCAACAATGTCACTATCAAGAACAAGTTTCCATTACCAAGTATATAAGATCTATTTGACCAAGTCAAGGGAGCTGGAGTAGTCTCCAAGATTGATCTAAGATCAGGATACCATCAGATAAAAATTAAACCTGGAGATGTTCCTAAAACAGCATTTGTACCAAGGTATGGACATCATGAGTATTTAGGCGTACCTTTTGGTCTGACTAATGCACCAACAATATTCATGAATTTGATGAACAAAATCTTCATGCCTTACTTGGACAAGTTTGTCATAGTATTCACTGATGATATTCTGATATACTCCAAAGATACAGAAGAGCATGCAGAACATCAGAGAGTAGCATTACAAATCCTAAGAGAACATAAGCTTTATGCTAAGCTCAATAAGTGTGAATTTTGGTTGAACGAAGTAGAGTTTCTTGGTCATGTGATCAGTAAGGATGGAATTGCTGTAAATCCGTCCAAAGTCCAATCAGTACTGGATTGGAAGGAACCAACCAATGTGAAGCAAATCCGAGGTTTCTTAGGTATGGCTGGTTACTATCAAAGATTCATAGAAGGTTTCTCCAAGATAGCTAGACCAATGACCAAATTCTTAAGAAAGAATACACCTTTCATATGGGATGAGAAGTGCGAAGCAAGTTTTCAGGAGTTGAAAATCAGATTAACCACAACACCAATCCTAGCAATTCCAGAACCAGGAAAATATTACACAATATATTGTGATGCATCCAAGGAAGGATTAGGTTGTGTGCTTATGCAAGATCGTAAGGTAATTGCTTATGGATCTAGGCAATTGAAACCACACGAAGTGAACTATCCAACCCATGATTTAGAATTAGCAGCAATAGTTTTTGCTTTAAAAGGATGGAGACATTTTCTCTATGGGGCAAGGTGTGAGTTATATACTGACCACAAAAGTATAAAATATTTCTTCACTCAAAAGGAATTGAATAGGAGGCAGAAATGGTGACTGGAGTTGATTAAAGATTATGATCTAACAATCAATTATACCCTAGAAAAGCAAACATTGTGGCAGATGCTTTAAGTCGGAAAAGCACAGATATACAACCTTTGAATAGAGAACTGCCAAAAGAACTACAGAGGGATTTGGAAAGGATGGAAATACAATTTATAAGTACAGCAGTTCTTGGAGGATTAGCTACCATGCGAGTAATTGAAGAACAGAGTAGTGATCCTCAACATGAAATTTATAGACATCAAGGTGAAGATCCTTTCATTACTGAAGAAGTCTGAAGAATCTCTCAAGGTCAAACCTCAGTTTTTCACCTAGGAGATTATGGATCTTTATGGTTTCAAAATCGTCTTTGTGAACCAGATGTGATAGAGATTCGAGAAGTGATACTTCGAGAAGCCCATGAAACACCATATTCCATACATCCGGGTAGTACAAAAATGTACATGGATTTAAAAGAGTTGTTCTGGTGGAATAATATGAAAAGAGATATTGAAAAGTATGTATCTAAATGCCATACTTGCCAAAGGGTAAAAGCAGAACATCAAAGTCCAGCAGGACCAATACAACCTTTGGAAATTCTAGAATGGAAGTGGGAAGAATTTGGTATGGATTTTATCATAGGACTACCCATGACACCGAAGCGGAAGGATATGATATGGGTGATTGTGGAAAGACTCACAAAAAGTGCACATTTTATTCCAGTGAACCAAAAGGATAACGCTGAGAAATTAGTGGAAATTTATGTCAAAGAGATTGTAAGTAAGCACGGGGTACCCAATAAAATTGTGTCTGATAGAGGATCTGTGTTTACATCAGCATTTTGGAAACAATTACATGCAGCACTTGGTTCAAAATTGGATTTTAGTACAGCTTATCATCCAGAAACTGGAGGTAAGATAGAAAGGACCAACCAAATCTTAGAAGACATGCTTAGAGCTTGTGCATTAGATTTTGGAGGTTCGTGGGAAGATCATCTATCGTTGGCAGAATTTTCCTACAACAATAGCTATCAGAGTAGTCTGAAGGCAGCACCTTATCAAGTACTATATGGAAGAAGGTGTAGATCACCTATATGCTGGTATGCACCTGGTAGTAGCAAAGAATTTGCACCAGATTATATCAAGGAAAGACAAGATATCATCGATATCATTAGAGATCGGTTAAAGATAGCTCAGAGTCGACAAAAGAGTTATGCTGATCAAAGTCGTAGATCATGGCATCCAGAAGTAGGAGATATGGTGTATCTCAAAGTAAGTCCGATGAACGGAGTGAAGAGGTTCAGAGTCAAAGGTAAATTAAGTCCAAGTTACATTGGACCATTCAAGATATTAAGTCAGAACAGAACAATAGCTTATGCTCTGGAGTTACCAAAGAGGTTAGCTCAGGTTCACAATGTGTTCCATGTTTCACAATTTCGGAAATGTCTTAAAATTCCCGATGATGCTATCACACATCAAGAGATTGAGTTACAAGCGGATTTGACTTATGTCGAGAAACCCTGTAAGATTCTAGAGGAAAACTGGAAAAGGTTGAGAAACAAGGCAATCAAATATTGCAAGGTATAGTGGGAACATCACCCAGAGCGAGAAGCTACCTGGGAGAAACAAGATGAATTGAGGGAAGCATATCCAGAATTATTCAGGTACCCATCCGCAAACTCCGGGACGAAGTTTAATTTAAGCGGGGAAGTCTGTAACATCCCAACATTAGGATCCAACAAAGGGTAGAAATAGGAATATAAGTTTGTGCATGCATGCATTTGTAAAATCAGGGTAAATTTTTCGCCAAACAAAACACTAAAGGGATCAGAGTTTCATTCGCTAACTAGAGGTAGGAATAGCTCTTGCTTAGTGATTGTTATGAATTTTGACATGACCTTTTGGAAGTATTAAGATTTTGGGGGAAATTACTTTGAATTCAAATCCATTTGAAAATATTTGAGTATTAGAAGTTATTAATATTGTAGGGTTTTCCAGAATAAAACCTTATTAACATTGTTTGATTATAGTATATAAATAGTAATCAACAATAAGGATTAAAGGCAAGGAAAATTAAATAAGAAATAAATTATTATTCCTTTATTTCATAATAAGGTTACAACTGATGATAAATACATCAAAAGTATAAGGTTACAAAGAATAGAAATTAAGCTTTATTAACTTGTAATAATATCTTTACAAGATCTTTTACAAAAAGAATACAAAGAAGGTTACAATTAAAACCTATCCTACCTATCTACTCCTATACTAAATCTTGTATGTCCAAATCTTGTTCCTGCAAATAAGATAAACAACTAGAAGGAAAATAAGGGGTTAGTTAGATAGTTTTACTCTCAGTGGTGAATAGTGAAATGCACTGTTCCTATTACATTATTGAGTAAATAAAGGGGCAAGTTTCACCAATGGTGAAGTATCTGTTCTTTTAGTAAATATTCAGAGACTATAGTAAAAGTCAAGTGGATAGAAGTAAGTTTCACCAGGCTATCAACAACTAAACAGGTAATAGTAAAAGCCAAGTTACTTGAGCTGATCCCATGCACAGCTCACACAGACACCCAAGTGAGGTGTA